>OX456524.1:148587639-149187639 GCA_949748255.1 Eustalomyia histrio
AATCTTTCATATTCATCGCTCTATTTAGTTTCATGCCGATCTCATAATTAGTCCGTAAATTTTTATTGTTGCCAGCAGTCTGTCCCGTAGCTTTGTTTTTTATTTTTGCGGTTTTTTGAGATCTCACGCATTCCTTTCACTATAAAGTTTTTATGACACGTGTGTTCCTTTGAGATCTTCCGTGCTCGTCTCGATAACTGAGTCATTGCCACTATTCTACTTATCAGGGATGAGCGAAAAATTTACAACTATCGCCAGAGTTACCGAAGATTTCGTAGTGGCCATAATTACCAAAGAGACCGCCATGAAATTTGAGTTCGAAGTAACCAAACCGCCCCTTTGAGTGACCTCCATTTTTAACTCATATTATCTAAATTGTTTCGACTGAAGATTCAACAAAGTACCACCCCAATAACTTAGCCCATACTACGAAGAACGCATATTTTAAAATTTAGGTCTCCAGCCAGAGTTGTTTCAGCGGTTTTTTTGTAGGGGTATTTTCCCTATTTTTACCACGTTTCTGACGCAAATTCGCAAAATATTTTAAATTTCGGCTTAAAGGCCTTTAAGGAAAAATTGTTCCCTGTTTGCTCCTTGCGATAAAAATTTTCAAAAATTCTTCCTTAATCGATGTCTACACGGATGCATACATGGCAAATTTAAAATTCCTGGGCTAAAGTTTCAAAATGTAATATAATAAGGAAGCATATTTTAAATTTTAAGCCGTCAGGGCAGGTCGTTAAGGGGGAGGGTATTCCTATTTTGAACTTCTATTGCTACAAAGCTACTGGCGAAAATTCTATAAAGAGCCTTTTTTCAAAGAGGCTCAGGAGCGCCCCGGTAGGCAAGTTGGTAGCGTGCTACATAGCTTATCAGTGCGGGGGTCGTGGGTTCAATTCCCACCAGAGGCTCTGGTTTGTTTTCGCTACAACAAGCCGATAGCCTTTGTTGCTAATGCTCGATTAGGGATTTAGGATATAATTTGTAATTATATGATTTATCTAGAAGTTTGTTATTTAGATAGTAGCTTTAATTAACCACATAAGGCCCTAATGGCTCGGTTATGTAAATGAAGATTAAAAAAAAAAAATTCCTCCCACTAATTAACACTATCCTCTTTCATTGCAAAGAGATGATATATCTTAGAATAGTTGCTGCCCGCCATCTAAAGGAGAGTTGGGGAAATTGTTGAAGCTTTTTAGTTCATGGCCCTGTTAAATTATTTTACTTCGTTGCCATTACGTGCTATGGGAACAACGAAGAAGAACGTTGCGATATGTATGAGGGATATAGAACTATATAGTATTTTCATAAATTGCTGTTGCCTTCGCTGGGAATCGAACCTGCAACCTTCGGTGTAACAGTCCAACATGCTAATTATTACACCACAAAGCCTTACCAGTGAACGAGCCTATTACGTCAAAGAACACATATGTAAACATTTTAGGTGGTCAGTCAAAGTAGCCGTTTAAAGGAGAACTGACCCCCAGTTTAACTACGTTCCTGGAAAAAATTCCAAAAAGTGTATTATCAGTGAATTACACCATACTCCTGGGTAGAGCATATTTTAAGTTTCGAGTTTGAAAGTTGTTTGCTAAAACCGTTCAAATTTCCAAAAATCCTGGAATTCCTGCCTACAGTGGGTAGGGTTGGGTAATTAAGGGGGAACTTTAAACCAATGTTGCAGCATTTTTTAACTGGGAATTTAAAAATGTGAGATTTGAAAAAAATCTTGCTATAACCTAAAAATAATTTAAATGTCAGATTTCTAGCCAGCAGGATCTAGGCCGGCCCCTTTTAGACACCAGTTTTACCACGTTCCTGGCGAAAGTTCCTAAAACACTTTATGTTTTAGATTCCTGAAGTCTAGCCAAAGTGTTTTGTATAAACCATTTCCCCCCTCCCCTTTTGCGGACTCATTTTTAACACTTTCCTCACAAAAATTCCTAAAAACTCCTCACCATGGGGGAGATTTTCTCTTTTTGCCCCTCCCCGAAATTTTGAAAAATCCAGTCCCATCAAACGTCTACAGCAGAGGAGGGAATCTTCATGTAATGTTCCTTGTTCTGGCAAAAGGGCAGCTACACTACAAAACCTTAATCAGTGCAACCGCACCCAGAAACCGAAAAAATCGGTTGCCACAACCGAACCATATGATTGGCTACAAATTCGGTTGTCAACACTAATATGTGCGGATGAAAGAATCCATCTAACTCCTGCCACCCATAAAATCCTTATGTGACAAAGTATTCGGTGATTCTAATACAGAATTAGAAAATATTTAAGGGATTGTGACCTTAATTCTGGATTTTATGTCCGCTTTCTTTTTTGGATTACGAACGGCAATGTCGGGGGCTATGTCAGACTTAATAACAAAACCAGAAATTGGTATAATAACCGTAGGTAGAGTTTATAGTTTCTTCAAAATTATATTTTTATAGAAAAGTTATTTGAAAATTTGTTAAATTCAGTTACCAGTGGATGTGAATTTTTTTTACTTATTAATTTGAGTGTAAGCAACTGATAAATATTTTTGTTTTAAATTTTTAATTTATTTTTAAATCCAACATATCTACGAATTTATTAATATTTTTCTATAAACTCCCCTCCTAATAAAGCTTTTACTTATTTTTTTTTGGAAATTCTTTCCCCTGACCTTTTTATTTATTGTTTAGGAATTTTTTTTTTTTTTTTTTAATTTTTTCCACAAATAAGTAAATTAAAAATACTTGTCTTAATATCCTGACTACTTGTCTTTTTAATACACTCAAACATTCATATACATTCAACCATTTAATATGAAAGCATATCCTTCCGTTATTGTTTAGCTGCTGTTGTGCTCTTAACTCAACTCTATACATGTAATGTACTCAACTGCTATATTTCATCGTTTGTCATCTTATAAAGATGATGCCACTTCTAAAATATAAAATATTGTAATGTTTATGACTTGCCTTGCCACATTCTTTTCTTCGTTTGCAACCAAACATACAGTAAATTATGATGAAAAACATATAATTCTCTGACTTTTTTTTTTTCTTTATTTTTTCCCTCTTAGTGGTATGATAAAAAAAAAGGGGGCCAGAAGGGAGCTGGAGAAGGCTATGAAATCTTTTTTATATTTATTTATGATATATATATTTTTGTTTTTCAATGTTGGTTATTTCATCTCTTGGTCTGTTTTAGCGAAAGGAATATAAAAAGGGGGGAAAATTTATGCACATACTTCATATACAAATACTTGTACGTACTTGAGAGAGTTACTTAAAGCATTACGCTAAAGTGCCGCCATATATGGTGAAAGATAAAAGGATATATATATAACTACAACAATATTCTATATTTTAAACTATGAAAATTAAACCATTAAGGTAAAAAATGCAGCATTTTTGTAAACTTAAACTATTTAAAAGTGTAGGACAAAAGCCCCATGCTAGGCGCCAATTAAGATTGATATGGGACAGTAAATGTTTGTAAAGAATTATTATAATTTTAAATATTGACAAACAATTTGACAATTCTTCATTAGCTTCACATTAGGCTCTAACTTGGATAATATACAAGTTAGTTGCCGATACTGAAACTGTACTGATTCACTATTTACTTTGTCACCAGTACTACTGACTAATTATGCTCCAGCCAACGCTTTCTGCTGTAGACATTTAACATGTGCGTGTCATTGCGAATCTACACAACTATTGACTAGGTGTTGACATTGCAACCAGAGATTCACTAGTACATTTTAGTAATTCTAGTCTACACATTTGGAACTTTTTACTAAATTCCCACACTAAATTTCATTAAAGTAAAAAAAAAATTAAATTTTGGAGTAGACAAATCTTCAAAAGACTGCACAGAATCATCTACAGACTGCGTAAAATCTTCACTGGGCTCCACAAAATCTCTAGAGTTGCAAATTTCACTAAAAATTGTTGCCCCTTTCTTGTTATTTTTATACAAAATTGATTGTTTTTTTCACAAGTTTTTTGTAATTTCATTTGCTCATTATATATTTTGTTCAAATTTGTATATTTAACTTTTAAATTCATTTTTCTTTATATTTTTATTAAAAACTTTAATTTTGCATGCAGCTATGCACATGTATTTTCAACAAAATAAAACAATTAAAAAAAATCAAGAACAAGCACAGTTTTGCAGCTGCAAAAAAGAAATGTAAAAAGTATAGACGCTTTGTGGACATGTCAACAAAAAGTCACCCAAAATAGTCGACAAAAGTGGTGACTGGTAGATACTTGACCCCAGGCTTCCTACAGGGTTACTAAAGGAATTTTATGTTTTCATAATATTAATTATTTATAAAAATAACATTGAAATCCCCATTTGAAAATATATATAACTAACATCCTTGTTAAAAATGCATTGACATTTTTGCTTTTTATAAGACCAACCATAAAAGGCACATTGGTTTATATAAGTGTGAGTCACTACTGTTGCTTTTGTAAGCTTTGTAGGAAGGAAAAAATACGTTTCAATATACAAAACAAATTCAAAACCAATTTCTTAATATTTACTACATACATACAGGTTGGTTGAAAAGTTCCTACGCTCACCAAGAGATGGCACTGCTAGCTCCAAACTTTTTTTTTTCTCAAGTTGGTATAACTGTCCTGAGAACACATGCAAAGTTGCAAGTCATTCTGTCAATTCTTTCTTTGTTTACAAGCCATTTGAAGTTGACGTGCCATTGATTTTTTTTAATATGGAAAAAATTGAATATCGTGCAGTCATTAGATTCTTTGTTTTGAAGGGTTTAAAAGCAAAGGAAATTTATGAACAATTGTTAGAAGTGTATAAGGAGTCCTCACCTTAAAAACGCACCGTTGAACTTTGGGCTGGTGAATTTAAACGTGGTCGTACCAGCCTTAAAGACGATCCACGCGAAGGACGACCAAAAACTGCAACCACAGCAGAAATCATTGAGCAGGTACATAATATGGTTAGTGAAGATCCAAGTTTGACTAAGCGTGAAATTGCTAATGCCATAGGCATCTCAGACGAACGAGTACTCCATATTTTACATGAAGAATTACGTATGAAAAAACTGTTTGGAAAGTTAGTGGCGCACACATTAACAATTCAACAAAAACTGGATCGAAAACAAATTTCTCAGCGTAATTTGGAGCGTTTTAAGACGAATAAAACCGACTTCTTGCGTCGTCGTTTTATAACTATGGATGAGACTTGGATCTACCACCATGATCCTAAATTGAAACAAAAACGTTTACAGTGGACTGAAGCTGGTTGTTCAGCTCCAAAGCAGGTGAAGTCACAACGATCAGCAAAGAAGGTTATGGCATCAGTTTTTTGGGATGCAAAAGAAATTTTGTTGATTGATTATCGTCAGAAAGGTAAAACAATCAACTCTGAATATTATTGCAGCCTTTGGATCAGCTGGATGAAAAAATTCATGAGAAAAGACCTGGTTTAAAGAAGAAACAAATCATTTTTCATCAAGACAATGCACTTGCTCACAAAAGTGTTTTGACGATGGCTAAATTCAAAGAATTAAAGTACGAATTGCTTAAACATCCACCGTATTCACCAGATTTGGCTCCCAGTGACTACTATCTTTTCAGTAATCTCAAACAATTCCTTCGTGGAAAGCATTTTTCGTGGAATGAAGAGGCCATAGCAGCCGTAGACGGTTATTTTGCAGAGCTTCCGAAAAAACATTATAAGGATGGGATAAAATTTTTGGAAGATCATTGGAACAAAAGTATTGAGCTTCTAGGAGATTATATTGAATAAAAAAATATATTTTGTAATAAAAACAGTATTCTTTCATTTCGACCGCAGGAACTTTTCAACCAACCTGTACATACATGCATACATCCATAATTTCTAACTAAGCAACCAGTAGTTGGTATTTATTTATTTTTTTTTTCTATTTCATAAAACTTTCATCTTGTAAAATGAAATGCTAGTGAGGCACTTATAATCAAGAAACACTCAACCATATCCTTGTTGTTCCTTTATATCAAAAGGACTGAAAATAACAACAGCAACAACTACAACAACATTAATAAATATATATCTTTATATCCCCCTTTTTATAATACTTTCCTTCTGTTGCTTCTTATTCTTATTCTTCTTCTTCATCTAACTCATATCTTGTGATATATGTTATTTGTAACCTTCTGCATTTATTCAACTCATATATCAAAGTTCTAAATGAAAAGCGACAGCATGGAATGCAATTTTTAAATTACATTCATTTTTGCACAAATATACGAGGGTGGCAAAAAAAACAAATACTGTTAATATGGCAAATATGTACTAATAAAAAATCCAAATACAACTACAACAACAAATACCACTTGAGTATTACGCAAAATAAATATGTTTTTGTTTCAAGTAAAAAATACAAGTTCACGTGAAGAAATAAATAAAAATTTTATAAGCTTTCATTATGCCATTTGCGTGCTGTTTTTCATGCTTAACATGTTACAAAACTCCCAGACCTCTGGTGTGTTTATAACTGGGGGTCTTAAAATGAGCAACAATAACAACAATCAAAAAAAAAAAAAAAAGGTCAAAAGTACATTTGTTTTAAGTAAATGGAAAAGTATTTCAGAAAATTTATCATAATTTGCTTAAAATACTTATAAAGGGTGTCCCAAGAAGAACGCTATTTTTAAATCTGGCAACATTCGAAGTGTCATTATTTGACATTTGAACAATTGTTATTGTTTGCTAGTATAAGGTACGAGGTTAGTAAAAATGGAGCGCTACACGAATGAACAACGCATTCTCATTGTGAAATTGTTTTACCAAAATGGTGAAAGTTTTGCGGCTACAGTTCGCAAATTGCGATCAATTTGACGTCACAATAATGCTCCAAAAGAGTCAACTGTAAAGAGATTAATGGATAAATTTGCCGAAACTGGGTCTGTTAGTGATGTAAAGACAACAACGCGCCATCGACCAGGTCGATCGACCGAAAATGTCGCAGCTGTACGTGATGATGTCGCTCAAACTCCATCCACCTCAATTCGACACCGAGCTCAGCAAATTGGTGTCTCCAAATCCACTTTGCAGCGAATTTTGACGAAAGATTTGCATCTTCATACATACAAAGTTCAATTGACTCAGGAACTGAAGCCAGCTGACCATGGACAGCGAAGGGAGTTCGTTAATTGGGTATTGGAGAGACAATATGAAAATGCTGATTTTGCCGATAAAAATCATCTTCAGTGACGAGGCCCATTTTCATCTTGATGGCTTCGTCAATAGGCAGAATTGTCGCATTTGGGGTGAGGAAAATCCTCGAGTGATTCACGAGAAGCAAATGCATCCTCAACGTGTCACTGTGTGGTGTGGTTTTTGGGCTGGAGGAATCATTGGACCTTTTTTTTATGAAAATGAGGCAGGTCAAGCGCAAACAGTCAATGGTGTTCGGTATCGTGAAATGATAACCAGTTTTTTCTTGCCTAGAATTGAAGAAATGAATGTGGAGGGCATGTGGTTCCAACAAGACGGCGCCACATGTCATACAGCCAGAGAAACAATTCAATTGCTGCATCAGTCATTTCCCGGTCGTGTTATTTCGCGTTTTGGAGATCAGAATTGGCCGCCTAGATCGTGCGATTTAACACCATTAGATTTTTTTCTTTGGGGTTTTTTGAAGTCGATGGTTTACGCGAATAAGCCGACGACGACTCAAGCCTTAAAAGAGGAAATTGGACGCTGCATTAATGAAATACCGCAGCATTCATGCAAAACGGTCATTGAAAATTTCATTAAAAGATCGCGTGCATGACAGCAAAGCCGCGGCGGCAATCTGCACGATATATTGTTCCATACATAACCTTATTCTGTCTACTTTACGATATAATAAAGTTTCACGATTTTTTTTTAATATCTGTGTTTTATTTAAAATTTAAAAATTGCGTTCTTCTTGGGACACCCTTTATTTCAAGCATATTTTAGAGGGAAATCTTTATAGTACAGGATTCTTTAACAAGAATTTTAAAAATAATTTGTGTGTTATCAATAGAAATTTACTTGATATAATTTCTATTATATAGAAATAGCTATTCAAAAATATCTCTAACTCGCAAAGGAATTTCTCCATAGTCTCATCTCTGTTCCAACAAGCTCTATAAACCCTAGAATGACTCTTTTTTTCATTCTCGAAAAATGTGACTCATAAAATAAGCCATTTCCCTCTTGCCTAGCCTTAAGACCCTTCTTGTCTTACCCACAGTAGTGGTCGCGATATTATTCCCTTAAAATGTTCCTTTGCGTCTTGCTCAAGTCTATTTCCGTTCCCCCTTGCCAAAGTAAACGTTTATTTGCTGCATACGCAATTTTGATCTGATAGCCGAATGTAAAACCTTATGTCCAGGTCCCTGCACAGAAACCTAAACCAGATCTCCTGTCCAGATGTGAGTCAACCTTGTAGAAATTAATTCCATCCCTCCATAACCCCCTGTCCGGATGGAAAAAATCGCAATTTGTCAATATACCCTATCAAATTATATCCCTGAAATATTATAGCCGTGCAGATTTGCGAAGACTTGATGATGCTGTTTGTGCTAAGAGTCAACTTTTCAAGTGCCTCTACGTGGCAAGTGGCATCTTAACCAAATAACTACTGATTCAATAGAGATGTTTCTATAATACTTGTAGAATTCCACTCTAGAGCAAGTCCCAGTTGCCTGATGCTAACCCTAATATTCATGCTCAAGAACCAAAAATAAGAAGTAACAGGTCAATTGAGAAGTCCTCGGCCAGACACAAAAATAGCGCTACTAGACTTAAATCGATATAATTTTAAGTAAGCCCTAACCTTCAAAAGACACGTGTATAAATTTGACAGCTCTCGGACGAGTTTCCGGACACTGCCCTAGAAAATCAACCATCAAGCATTTAAGACGTGGTGACGTGGAGCACCGAAGACGGTGAACGTAGTGGAAGCCCAAAAGAGGTTGTTACGGACGAAAACATCAAAAAAAAAACACAAAATTTTTTCGAATGACCGTAAATTGAAATTGAATGAAAAAGCAGGTACTCTAAAGATATCAACTGAACATGAACATTATATCATTAACGAATATTTGGATGTGAAAAAGCTCTGTGCAAAGTGGTTGCCGCTTGAGCACACTTTTGACCAAAAACAAGTCAGTGAAAACGAAGGCGAAAATCCAAGAATTGGGCTTCGAATTGCTTCCGCATCCACCGTATTCTCCAGATCTGGCCCCCAGCGACTATTTCCTGTTCTCACATCTCAAAAGTATGCTCGCTGGGAAGAAATTTTCGTCGAATGAAGAGGTGATCGCCGAAACTGAGGACTATTTTGAAGAAAAGGACAAATCGTACTACAAAAATGGTATCGAAAAGTTGGAGGGTCGCTATAATCAGTGTATCACCTTTCAAGGGAACTATGTTGAATAAAAAAAAACGAATTTTGCCAAAAAAAAAAGTTGTTTTAGTATGGTGGGCCGGGGACTTTTCAATTGACCTGTTAGTAATTGTTACCTCCTTCCTATTTCTATTAAACAAACCAGGGTCTTATCCGGGTTAACATTATAACATTATAATAACAAAATGAATTAATACATTATTTAAAGTATTGTCCATCGTTAGCCACTACTTTTTCCCATCTTTCTGGTAGCCATATGGATTCCACGCCAAAAAAAATGTTACGGTTTTGAGGTAAAGAATGAATCAATCCAGTTTCTGATACACTGTTCTAAAGGGAAGCGTGTTCCAGTAAGGGCGTTCTACATCGACCGAAACAAATAGTAGTCAGAAGGGGGGGCAAGGTCTTGGCTTTAAGGTGGGTGAGCAAACACTTCCCATCCACTGTTTTCCAAATAGTTTTTGACCGATCTTGTAACATGTGGCCGAGCGTTGGTCATGATGGAAGATTATGGCCTCGTATCGTTTTTCGTTGATTGCTCTCGTCAAACGAATCAGTTGTATTCGGTACAGATCCCCTGTGATCGTCTGACCCGATTTCGACAGCTCATAATACAAAACACCCTTTTAATCCCACCAAAAACAGAGCATTACCTTGGTGCCATGGATATTCGACTTCGGCGTGGATTTGGCTGATTGGCCGGTCTTTACATATGACTTTTTCCGCTTGAGGTTATCGTAATGTATCCATTTTTTATCACCAGTAACAATACCATGCAAAAATTATTTCTTTTTGTAGCGTTCAAGCAGCATTTTCGACATGCAAAATCGCCTTTCAACGACTCTCGGCTTCAATTCATATGGGACCCAATTCCCTTGCTTTTGAATAAATCCCAATGGCTTGTTGTGTGACTCCCACTGATAATGCAAGTTCTTCTTGCGTTTGACAACAATCTTCGTTGAGTAATACTTCCAATTCCTCATCTTTAAACTTTTTCAGCTGACCAGGCCTCTCCTTGTATTCTGTGTTGAAATCACCAGTTTTGAATTGCGCAAACCATCGTTCACAAGTTTTTTCAGTTGGTGCAAGTTGATCGTAAGCTTCTACCAACAATCGATCATTTTTAGCAGCTGTTTTCTTCAAATAAAAGAAGGTTATCAGACTTCCCCGCAAAACATCTTTTTTTTGGCACAAAATTCGACATTATTAAAGCGTTTGAAAAAATGTGTGTTAACACTTCGGCGCCTATCGAATACTGAATTATAATGACAGATGTTTACCCTCCAAAATACCATAATTGTTATTATTGACACAAACCATATGTGATATTTATGCCAACTGTTGTCCAAATCGACATTATTAACTTGTATACCCAATATATAGGGGGATATTGCATAGATTTAGATCTTTTCCTCACAGTAGGTAGGATTGTCATTACAAACGGATTAAAATCTCTTTTCGACAATGTACTTCGAGTACTTTGAATAGTCATATCCTACAAGCGAATTTCACACTGAGACATTTGCTATTTTTGCTATGGCGAATTGAAGAATCTATAACGGACATTCAGACAACGCTTAAGGCACTTTAATCTCCGGATACTTTATACTAAACTAGACTATAGTTAAAAAATTATTGGAAATTTCGTGAAATATTTGAAAAATAATCATCAAAGTTTGAACCCTGACGCAGGCTTAACGAGGTTTCTATGGGAAAGGGTATGTCTTCTATGAATACCGGGTAATATTGGTATTCCAGGCAATGAAGTGGTTGACTCATTAGCAAACATTGGATGGGGTTGTACTACCATGATTTCAAAACTGCAGCAGGGTATCCGCATGCCATGATTAGTACTTTTGAATAATTTTTTTTTTATTGAGACGAGGTCGTCCTATGATTTTAAAACTGCAGCATTGTATCCGCACGTCATGGTTAGTACATTAGAATTAGTTTTTTTATTGAAACGTGGTCGACAGTCGGGACTACCTGTGGCGATACAAAGTGATTTGTATACAAACTAGATTTGAGTAGAACGGATTTATTGGCCGGATTATGGGACACATTTTTTGTACTCGTCTTATGGTGATGATGGTCATTATCAATACACCTATTGTGTGTGTGTGAGGACAAGACAGAACATTTTGTTGCTTACTGCCCAGCTTTCTTCCAGACCAGACCATGCATTTTGGGTAGTAACGTCTTGTTTATTGATTATCTTTAAAAGTAAATCCTGCCTGATATTCTTAGATTTATAAGAAAATATGGGAAATTCTATTCTGGAGCTCCTCTCTTCTTTAATTTCAATCCCATTTTTCCTCCTTTTTTTTCATTTATTTTTACTTGTCCAACTGTGCTTGTCCAACCCCCCCATTTCAGCTTAGCAGAGATGTGATAAAATTCCTTCTTGTAGAGTACCAAGATGTATAACGTCCTTGCTTCTTGTACCAACGACCTTGCATGTGACTTATCCAGTCAACAAGACAGGATAAGGGTATTGATCGTGACATTATAAAAAGTTCCCCTCGCTCTATATCTATAAAACTGGCGAGGGTATACACTCCGGCAACCAAAGACTTACAATAAGGAAAATCACCTTGTGTAAAACAATTTTCACAGATTTCTTTTTACTATGTATATTAAATAAATTTTAGCAGATCCTTTGGTATTTGATCCTTTTCCATGTCTTTTACGATACACTTTAAAGTCTTAACAGAAAAGATGTAAAGCTTATCGGACAATAAGATCCTTTCCTGGCTTTTTGGTATAAAAACTAATTTAAAGGCACGCATTAAAAATTCCAGCTAAATGTTTATTTAATTACCCGAAGCTGTGCTGTAAAAGAAAGGGGAAGATCTCAACTGCGTCCTTGTAAAGGCCAAATCGTCTATCGCCACTTATACCTCTCTTGAGGTTATGATCAGACCGTCCTCTTAACCATCATTAAAATTCTAATCTAACTAATGCTACAACTCATTATTAGGTATTAAAAGCTATTACTGAGATTTTACTGGGTACTTAAGTTCTTTTCTAAGTTTAATTTTTTACTTGTTTTGTATTACAATATTTTCCATTGATTGATAATATTATGGAGAATATATACCCAGCAAAAATAAATGGAAGTGATTCTTAAGGAATTAATTTTTCATTGATTCTAAGGTCTCGTTTAGTTCTGATCTAAGGAAGTTCCTTTTCACAACTTATAAAAATGTGATTTTTAATGAAATTAAATAAACACTTTTCAAATCTATAAAGCTACAAAAAGTAAAAAATTTATTGTAGTAAAAATTGCAAGAATTTCGAATAGAGATAAATAAGGCCTGATTTGCTGAATTTCCCGCTAAAATTTAACGAACAGTAAAACTCAAACTTTATATATTAAACAACAACAAATGTGTCAGTTAAATTCCCAGGTAGAAGCTAACGGGAGATTGTAAATTACAAATTCAAAATTTATTTGGGAAGAACAGAAGATTTAAATTGTCACTAAACCATAAGAAGGGCTTTAGATGCAATGAAAAAGGATCATAGAAGAAAACTTCCACCCTATGACACCCCTATGTAAAAATCATTGGTTCCGATCCAAATTTTCACAACACCGGAATCAAAATCACTGCTTCTTTTTCCCTTCTTTTGCTACTTTTTTTTTTTGCTGGGTATATATTTTTTATTAATTCAAAATAATTTCATTTTACAATTGATTTATTGCCTTAGCGCCTTAAAGGCTTTAAAGATTATATTCAAATATTTCTTTAATTTCTTAAATCAAAATCTTCTACTCAAACTTCTTTTACAACATCATTTAATCTCATGACCTTGCAAATAACAATTCACCTCATTATTATAATAAACAATAAATACAAACAAATGAATAAAACAAAACAAAACAAAAAAAAAAAAAAAGTATTACTAACGCAATTTACCACTTCATATTCAGATACTTTGCTATTCTACCACAACTTTTACTTGGTGTTTATCATTGTATTGCAGAAGAATATTTAAAACATCTCTTAACGCACATTTTCATATATAAATTATTAAAGAGATACAAACAGGCAAATATGAAAAGACAATCAGCCAAGGAGGAGGAGGAGGGCAGGAAAGGAAAGCCAAACCACATATCAACATTTTCTTTAGCATACCACAGGGATTTTGATAGCAAGTGATTTTTGTTTGTGTTTGTAGCATACAAACCCTATGAATAAGGCTTATATAATATAGTATACTTTTAGGTAAAAAAAAAAATATATATATATATATATATAAGAAAGAAGTGCATTTTATACTCCATTAAATAATAAAAGAAGCCAAATATCTCGCGCGCGTTTAGTAAGCATAAATATAACAAAACATGTTCCCCAACTTTTATGTTCTTGAAAGAGAAAAGCCAACATAACTGATATCAAGTCAAGCCATAAAAATCTTTAACATGTTATAACAGTATCTATTACATTTATTTGGAAATTTTCAAAAATATAAATGTATGAGTTTTTTTTTTTTATTGTAGTAAGGGGTAAGGTAAAATTGTATGTTACTCATACACAAAAGTCTTATCTAATTCATATAATACTTTAGCGTTTATTGTAGTTTTTTTTTTGTGTATTCTTACAAGACTTTATTGTTAATGTATGAGTTTGTTTTTTATTCCACAGTATGGTGATGTTGTTGTGTTCTTTAAATCTCCCATAGAGATTTTTAACTTCAAAATGTATATGGCAGAAAGTAGTAAAGTGACTTTACCTGCCTTTTTCTAAAGTTCCCCAAAAAAAAAAACCTTTAATATCCATTTGGTATTGTATAAGTGTGTTGTTCTCGTTATAACGTTAACTCTCTGTAGTCATTAATAAATAAACCATCTTAAGATGTTTTTGAACGTCATCATTTAAGTTTTATACAAGGTTACAATACCTACTAAGATAAATGTTAAATGTTAAAGATCTGGTTGTTTTAGTAGAAGCATAAGTGTATTAAGATAGAAATTTAATATTCCTCACATAAGGGATTTAGAATATGAAATAAAAATAATGAGAATTGTTAATGTTAATAAATGAAGTGAAAATTTCATTGTAAATACAATAATTATATAAATTCAAAAAGCATACTTTGAGGATGCCGTATAAAATTAATTTATAAATTGACTTTTACTGGGAAATGGAACTAATTTTTTAAACTATATTTAAAAGAAAGCTAATAATTTGCATTTATGACTTCAGTTTCAGTCCTTTAAATAGGCAACAAAAACCATTTAATTTCAGTCCTTTAAATAGGGAACAAAAACCATTTAGTAATTTATAAAAAACATTTAAAATTTATTGTTGCATATTTTAGGGGAGCATATTTAATTGACAAACGCTGGGCGGCTTAGGATAGTCACAGAAATTTATTTTCAATCCTCTATTAATTTCATGCCTTTTGCAATGAAATTTTTTTTCCTCAGAAACTAAAAGCAATAATTTATTGGACAAAATTTTGCTTCGGGCGAAAACTAAAGCAATAAAAAAGAGAGGTTTTGGACAATCCAATAATAATAATTTGTACTTTTCGAGGGTTTGCTGCAGCAACCTCAAAAACTAATACTTTTCAATTGACATATCTTTAACAATTTTTTTTTATTGTTTTTTTTATTTAAATACAACAGTAGTGATGAATTTTTAATTAAAAACAAAAATATTATATTATTCCTTAAAATCGAGTTCAAGATCTTTTTACATAATTTCTCTGAAGAAGTCACTCAATGTGGAGACGAAATATTGGAAGGAAATAATAAATAATCATTATTATTTTTTGTAAAAAGATTTTGAACTCGATTTTAAGGAATAATATAATATAATATTGAAGATCGAATAAAGGAAGATAAATATAGAGTAAAAACAAAAATTGTTAAAAAAAATATCACAAGATTTATTAAAAATCTTTTTTTTTTTCTCCTGAAAAGTACTACTTTTTGAGATACGAGTTTGCTGCAGCAAACACTCGATATGCGGCAAATCATGTTTTTCAGAAAATACGGAATTGAGCGAAAATTTATCGTAACTTCAATATACAATATATTGTTCAATCTTTATAGCTTTTCTATTCCCAGCAAAAACATACCTTACCAAATAATAAGTCTAGTAATCTAAACACGTATTACCCTTTATATTATAATTCTTAGTTTTTTTATGTCCCAAAAGGTAAGGTGTCCTGCTTACGTGCAAGCTTATGAAAAAAATAAAGAAAAATGGTTACGCGTATGCATATGGTTACTAATAAACAATTATTATTTAATTTTTCTGTAAGAAATTGAGTAACACATTATTTTTTAACTCCTGGTAATCAATTATAATTTAACTTTGAATAAGCTACAAGGTAAAGCGATACAGTGTTCTGAATCCCAATTTCTAATCCGTTCTTCTTCCAAAAGAAAATATATAAATTAACCCTTTGACAGCAAATGGTGAATAAATGTCCCATTTTAATTTTTTGTCGTATTTGTCCCTGTATAGACAGATGATAGTTGTTGCTTTCACACAATACTAACTATTACGGATCAATATGGTCTCAGGGCCAATAGGAACGATCACCACAAATTCATAAAAAAAAAATTTTATTTTTGCATAATTTTTGGAACACATTTTCTGGAATCCTATTGGACAACATAGGGGATTAATATTTTGGTAGGACATGGTCCATGCCTTAAATATTTAGAAACATAGAAATATTTGATATTGGTTCACTTCAATTATTACAGGATACAAATACAATTTGGGACACACATTTGTATTCCATGGGTCGTCAAAGGTTAAAAAGAGGAAGTTTTTGATCAGTTTTAAACAATTTTTTTTTCGCAATGAAATTCAAGTAATTTTTATTTGATTTGATTTTTATAGATTTTTTTCTCCTGATTCCAAATTTGGTGTCAAATTCTTTACTTGATTTTTACCTCCAAGATGTTTTTTGCCATATTTGTGATCTGAATTTTGGTAGAATTAATTATATAAGATGTGTCATAACACAAATAAGTTAAAATAAATGAATTCGACACTACTCTAAACTAATTTGTAGGTTCTTGCCTGTGCACTAACATGCAAATTTGTTTTATTAAACACATTTAATTCATAAATTAATAAATAAAATTATTAAAACAATTAACAATGACTCATTATTATTTATATTAAAATAATAGAAAAGGTAAGCCATTACAGGTACCTTATTATTATTTAATTCAAAATAATAAAATAAGTAGGTAGTTTATTATTTTTATTTTGAAAATAATGCTAAATGTAAGGAGTACTCATTACAAAGTAATGTATAAAGTAATGATATGTCATTACCATGTTTTTGCTGGGTTATTGCCGAAAAAAATATTTTCGCCAAATTTCAGTAAAATGCATCACTTAAAACGATATTCCGATAGAATGTCCTGTGACCTTGAATTAAAGTAAGGACTTCTTTCAAGGCAAAACAGGGCTCGGCACACAAAAGATTTAATTTAATAAATTTTATTTTCCAGCCCAATAGATTAATTTTTTATTATATGGATGCGGTTGTAGACCCATTTTGTGGAGACAAATCTAAAAAAAAAATTCTACGGCCTTTACACCCCCTCGGACAAGAAAAACAATGCGCGCCCCAGCCAAAAAAAAATTCAAAAAGTTTAATTTTTTATCGCATTTAGATTGGCTACTACCCATCAACCTCCTCCATCAAATTAAACAAAATCTTCCTGGCCGGTATTGGATTACAATAAGATATATTAAAATTATAATTTACAAAAATATTTTGACATTTTTATAGTTTTCAAATTTCTAGTTTCCTAAACAATACTAAAAACAAAAACATACCCTGCTTCTATGCCAAGTTATATTTAATAAAGTAATAAAAAAAATTTTTATTTAATTACTCAACACTTAAATTTTACTCTTTCGTACAAACAACCCTTTCATTTCCATTCCTACAACTGTTACAAAAATCTTGTTAAAATAACAATAATAAAAAAAAAACAAAGAAAAAATACCCAGCAAAATTTCAGCAATGGCTCTGCATTACTAATATCTAAATAATAAGCACTTAAATTAAAGTCTACTGCATACAGGTTGGTTGAAAAGTTCCTGCGCTCACCAAGAGATAGCACTGTTAGCTCCAAACTTTTTTTCTCAAGTTGGTATAACTGCCCTGAGAACACATGCAAAGTTGCAAATCATTCTGTCAATCCTTTCTTTGTTTACAAGTCATTTGAAGTTGACGTGTCATTGATTTTTTTTTTAATATGGAAAAAATTTAATATCGTGCAGTCATTAGATTCTTTGTTTTGAAGGGTTTAAAAGCAAAGGAAATTTATGAACAATTGTTAGAAGTGTATAAGGAGTCCTCACCTTCAAAACGCACCGTTGAATTTTGGGCTGGTGAATTTAAACGTGGTCGTACCAGCCTTAAAGACGATCCACGCGAAGGACGACCAAAAACTGCAACCACAGCAGAAATCATTGAGCAGGTACATAATATGGTTAGTGAAGATACAAGTTTGACTAAGCGTGAAATTGCTAATGCCATAGGCATCTCAGACCAACGAGTACTCCATATTTTACATGAAGAATTAGGTATGAAAAAACTGTTTGGAAAGTTAGTGCCGCACACATTAACAATTCAACAAAAACTGGATCGAAAACAAATATCTCAGCGTAATTTGGTGCGTTTTAAGCCGAATAAAACCGACTTCTTGCGTCGTTTTATAACTATGGATGAGACTTGGATCTACCACAATGATCCTAAATTGAAACAAGAACGTTTACAGTGGACTGAAGCTGGTTGTTCAGCTCCAAAGCAGGTGAAGTCACAACGATCAGCAAAGAAGGTTATGGCATGGATGAAAAAATTTGTGAGAAAAGACCTGGTTTAAAAAAGAAAAAAATCATTTTTCATCAAGACAATGCACCTGCTCACAAAAGTGTTTTGACGATGGCTAAATTCAAAGAATTAAAATACGAATTGCTTGAACATCCACCGTATTCACAAGATTTGGCTCTCAGTGACTACTATCTCTTCAGAAATCTCCCAACAATTCCTTTGTGGAAAGCATTTTTCGTCGAATGAAGAGGTCATAGCAGCCGTAGACGGTTATTTTGCGGAGCTTCCGGAAAACGATTATAAGGATGGGATACAATTATTGGCAGATCATTGGAACAAGTGTATTGAGCTTCTAGGAGATTATATTGAATAAAAAAATATATTTCGTAACAAAAACAGTATTCTTTCATTTCAAGCGCAGGAACTTTTCAACCAACCTGTATAATTCGTTATCAAAACTCATTATTTTTATGTGACAAGATCATTTTTGTCAGAACTTGTACATATTTATTTACTGCATTAAAAGAAATAAAAATTTCAAATACCTGCTTACCCTCTAAATTACAAAAATATGAAATATAAGTAGTTGTAAAAATAATTAGGATTGCATATGATGATAAATCTATACAAGTTTGTAAATAATAAGGTTTTTTCCTATACATGTAAGTAATTAAAAAAATAAGTAGTTACCAATAACGCATTATTTTTGTAATACAGTAAGTAGTCACTTATAAAAACCACCTTGTCTAGCAAAAACCTTCTACTTCTTGTGAATTATAAATTGATAAAAAAAAAATATTTAGTTTCATTATATAAGTAATGTTACACTTTGCTGGGTAACTGAAACTTTAATTTAGTTATAATAACGCAAGCGGCATTTTTACTTTCAACTTACACGCACACGTGTCATACAAAATTTACATGGATTTCAAAGCACTAAGGGAAGTTGTTATACTCGAATAAATATCTAATTGGAATTCCTTTTCAAAGTAATTTAGATAGGAATGAATTATTGTACATACAATACTTATATGAGAAACCTTATTAATCAAACAACCCCTAATTAAAAAAAATTTCAATAACTTGTTTTGATTCCTTTTTCTTTTTATCTAATATAAAAAGTCATATACTAATTGCTAGTTCCAAAAAAAGAATCAAAATATAAGATGTGCCCATATCAGCTGTCATTCCTAGAGTCAATAAAAAAAAAAAGTAAAAACTTTTTGTAATTTCTAGGGATTTCAAGTTACATTTTGTTTCTTCTTTTGGTTAGTTTGTTAAAACCTGAAAGATTAATGTTAGTTTTATGAGGTGTTAACAATGTGTAAATGATTTTAATCAAAATAATGTATAAGGATTTAAAAAAAAAAGTTGTTGTATCTTGGTTTTTCCTTTTTTTTTTATATATAAAATATTGTTTTACTTTTTATATAAAAGTAAATTGTAGTGTTTATTTACATTTTAGCTTTTAGCATCCTTTGTTCTATGGTCACGTGTTATCATTTGTAGTTTTTTAGGAAAAAAAAAAATAAAGAAATATTCTACGTTTACGGCATATTCTTATAATTATAGTATTTAAATAAAATTTACTTTAAGCGTAAAGCAAATAGAATATGATAATACCTTTATTGAAAATTAAAGCTTTCAGTTTGAATATGCAACAATGACAGTTAAAAATATACAACCCTTATATAATGTCAAGCATTTGCAACCCTTAAAAAATCACAATAATTTTATTTGATTACATATTATTGCATTATGGGGCAATGACATAAATATACTGAAGCCTGAAAACATACTAATGTAATACAAGCGGTTGCCAAAAATTTTAAGCTAACTTAATTTAATCTAGCTGTCTATCATTTATAAGCAAGCAATTTTGGCAGCATATAGACAATGACATGATATTGAAGCAAAACAGAGTTTTAAAGATTATGTATGTAATTTAATCAATCAATTTATCAACAAATCAGTCATTTGTAATTTAGTTAAATAATTTTTTCAACACTTTTTAATATTCCGTATAAAACTTAATTTATAAACAATTTTCAATTCATTTGTTATATAATTTTAATTCATCTACAATTAACTAGGGTTTGCATCTAAGCTAAAGCCCGAGCTTGCCGGAGTCCTCAGATGATAATGGATAATAAATAGGGCGACCAGTAAGGCTATTCAAAATAAAAGCCTTTGGTGATGCGAATGCTTTTATTAGAAGCTTATACAAAAAATATGTAATTGAAAGGATTATTATTTAAAGGGTTAACAACTGCTTAACAAATTGAAGTTTGAAAAATAAAAATAAAATAAATTTAAATATCACAAAACTTTATTGACAAAAAAAAATTTTTTTTTAAGTCGATGAATTTCATTAAAATCCTTTTTTGCTCCATTCCGTTTTCTTCTATGTTTCAATTTCCCTTGATATGTGTTCCATTCCATTTTGTTCCCCTTGCTTAAAGTCTCAATTCCACTCGTTCCCCTTGTTTAGTGTTTCAATACCACTCGTTCTCTTATTATCTGTTCCATTCCATTTCGTTTCCCTTGTCTAGAGTTTCAATTCTACTCGTTCTCCGTTCCACTTCGTTCCTCTTTGGTAGTGTCTAAATTCAACTCGTTCCCCATTCTATTTCGTTCCCCTTGTCTAGTATTTCAATTCCACTCGTTTTCCTTTTCATTGCATTTCGTTTGCCATGTCTTGTGTTGCATTTTCACCACTTCTATTTTATAGCCCTTGTTTAGTATTTCCCACTCGTTCTCCGTTCCAATCCATTTCGTTTCCCAATTTTATTGTGTCAATACCACTTGGTATTTAAATTTCAGATTTCTCCTTTTAAACCCCAAGACAACAGTTCCAAAACGTCTTATATATATTTACCCCATTTTGAACCTCTATTTGTACTACGTTTATCCCCCATGTTTACTGTTTATTGCTGGCAAAAATTCCGAAAAGTACGCTATCAGGGAATTAGTCCGTACTCTGAGGAACACATGCTTTAAATTTCGCAGCTGTTGGTATGCGGTTATAGGGGAAGGCCATTAAGGGGGAGTATTTTCTTCTTTTTGCCTTACAATTCATGTATAATTAATATAAAGGGTGTCCCAAAATTCTTACATTGTTATTTTTTATGGAACCATCAAGTACACTGGATAGAGTTACGTATTGGGCAAATCATCAGCAACTGCTTGATAAATTTCATAACTCAAAACAGCCACCAAACTTTTCTTATTTTTGAAATATTGTTCAACAATGTAAACACATTTTTCTATTGCTCAATGCTCGATTTTGACTTACCCTAAACTGTCAGCTGTCAAACTAGTTTTTTCTTTTGGTTGTCAACAATTTACTGTACAAATGGCGGTATATTTAAATCCTGGGAGAATAAACAAATATTATATAATTCATTTATAAATCACCTCTTATGTATTTGTAATTTAGTTTTAATAAATTTTAAAATAATTTACAATCGATTAATTTTGTCTATGAATTTACAATCATAAAATTTTTTGGATTCATTCAATTCGCTCAATTCATTCAATTTATTCAATTATTTCAATACATTTAATTCATTCAATTAATTTAATTCATTCAATTCATTTCATTCATTCAATTCATTTAATTCATTCAATTCACTCAATTCATCAAATTCACTCAATTTATTCAACTCATTCAAATCGTTTAATAACATATAATTACAAATTATATCTTTATACCCTAACCAAGCATTAGCAACAAAGGCTATCGGCTTGTTGTAGCAAAAACAGACTAGAGCCTCTGGTGGGAATCGAACCCACGACCCCCGCACTGATAAGCTAGCACGCTACCAACTAGCCTACCGGGGCGCTCGAACTCAATTCATTTAATTCATCCATTAATTCAATTTATTTAATTCATTTAATTGCTTCAAATCATTTAATTTATTCAATTTATTCAATTAATTCAATTTATTCAATTTATTCAATTAATTCAATTCATTAAATTTACTTAATTCATTCAATTCATTTAATTGCTTCAAATCATTCAATTTATTCAATTCATTCAATTTACTCAATTTATTCAATTCATTCAATTTATTCAATTCATTTAATTCACATTCACTCAATTTTTTCAATTGATTTAACTCACTCAATTCATTCAAACATTTTATTAAATTCCACAAAAAATGTACATCATACTCAGGAATTCTAAATAGAAGAGCCTACAAAGGATTAGTATATCTGTGAATTTAAAAAAAATGCCCACAAATTAAGTCGAGCCTTAAGCTGATGAATTTTTTATAAAGTCACATATCGTTATGCCTAAAGTGCGCCTTAAAATTTAATATATAAAACTAAGATCCTTTCTCAAATTAAACTAATCTTTCTTATTTTTGGAATTTTATGGTTTGTGTTATCCTTTTTTTTTTTTTTTGTATATAAATTTTATGTATTTCTGTTATGCATATTTTTTTATAGCAAACTTTTCGTAGCATAAAATATTATACAATCATAAAAATTTATAGCTACAATGGCGGGCATCATAAAAAATGACGCGTCTTTATGCTAAATATTTGAAATGAACCACAGATCTTCAACCCTCTCCTCAACAAATCCCTTGTGTCATAATAATATACGCCAAGAATTTATTTAATCATAAAAGGAGACGTTAAAATATATAATAAATATTTTGTAAAAACATGCAATTAATTCAATATTAAATATATTAAATATTTTTTTTATAAAACTAGAATTATAAATTATTATATATTTTTTTTCTCCTTTTTTTAAGGATGCAACTTGTTAAAAGTTCGTTGAGCAAAAAAGTGCTTTAAAATAATCTACCAAATTTACTCAGTTTATAAAAGTAGTTTGAAATTCAAATTGAAAATTCAAAAAATATACAACCAAAAAAAAACTTGAAACTAAATGTTTGTACATTTAGAGAACCCAGCAAGAATTTGGAAATCCAAGAGATTAAGCCTGCTGGATTTTTTTTTTATTAGTTTATAAAGGATTTTGTAAAAAAATTAAAAACAATTATTCTTAAAAAAAAAAAAAAAAATTGAGAGGAATTTATTTTTGTCTAAAAAGTTTCAGAATTATTCTGAAGTAATTGTATTTACTAGCTAAGTTTGTTTGCTGGGTTTATATGTAGAGTACAAGTTTATTGCTGTAGCAACTTTTCATATGATTTTATTAGTCTTTGTTGTTTTATTTTTTGTGTTTCATTACTTGTCTATGTATGTATGTTATGTATGCGCGTGTGTGTGTGTGTATTTCACAAACATACAAGCTTATGTTTTTACACATGACTACATGCATAGAATGAACGAATGTAAAATAAAGAAAATCGTTTGTAGAATTTCAAATGTTATGAATTTTCAAAGAGCAAATGTCACTTGCACATATAGATTTTTAAATGTAGAAAACTTAAAAGGAAATAGAAAATAAAATAATCTTCTGTCAAAATAAAGCCTACAAATATATATTTTTTACGATTGTATTGTTTGATATTAACAAATATAGTTTGATCTATAAAATTAAGAATTTTTAAACTTTAATTAATTAATAAGTGAATATAATTTCGAAAATCTAGCGCCCCGTTAGGCTAGTTGGTAGCGTGCTAGCTTATCAGTGCGAGGGTCGTGGGTTCAATTCCCACCAGAGGCTCTGCTGGTCTGTTTTCGCTTTATCGAGCCGATAGCCTTTGTTGCTAGTGCTCTGTTACACTATTTGGATATCATTTGTAATTATATTATTAATATAAATAAAAATAAAATAATTTCGAACAATATTTTTGAGAACCTCTTTCAATTATATTTAAAATTTAAGTTTCCTTTATCATACGATATCTTAAAGGCTACGAAATACTGATAGAAGGAAAAGCCTTTGTTTATTAAACAGTTTTTTTATAAAGAAATGTTGTGCCCTTTTTTAAGTAATTTTTATTTTAGTGTATCGTTGTGTTTAATAAAATTAGCGTTTAAATTGTAGATACAATTTTTTCTTAACCCTTTAAAAATTTGCCTTTTTTTTTTGTAAGTTTTGTTTTAGAATTTTTTTGCTTTGTTTTAGTTTCCTTTCCAAAAAGAAGAGCTTTAATAATTCAATTGTGAATTTGTTAGCAATTTTCTCTTGATCCAATTTTTTTTTTTGTTATATATAAAGTGTTATTTTTTTTTTTCTTTTTCTTCTTCTTCATGTTGAGTAACAATTTAATGCTTAACTGCATTTGCTAGCATACTTTACAGAATATCGAACTAAATAGATTTTCGTGATTTTCCATCATATGGTTTCAATATGAGCATAAGAAAAAAAAAAAAATAAAAAAAACCAACAAAAAATTATAGTTTTGTTTTTTTTTGTGTTCATGTTCATATGTAACTGAGTATATTTGCTTTTAAACTCCTCACGATTTTCCAATTGAACTCACATGTGTACATAAAGTAAACATACATATAAAATCCTTAAACGTACACATACATATAACATGTACGAGTATCATCATGCACATTCGTGCATGCAATCGATACGTCGTCATACTCATCATTATTATCAGAGTTAAAAATTGAGTCCATGCTATGATTTCAATAATATTGGTTGAACATCATCATATTAAATGAACACAATTGAACATAGACTCATTCTCTAGAATACAAGACATCAAAAAGCACTACAAAGTCTATATACAAGGTGGCGCAAAAGTAATCCTCCTATCAGAAAATGCTATAAATTTTGCGATTGGCCCCTAATGTCAGTTCTGTTTTGACATTTGTGTAGTAAACACATGCGAAATACACGTTAATAAACAATGTTACGCTACACTGCTCCAGAACGTGGAATATTGGTGACTTTTTATTTGAGCAATAATGAAGATGATTTTTCATCAAAAATAATCGTGAGTGATGAGGCCCATTTCCATCTTAGTGGGTACGTAAATAAGCAATATTTACGCTTCTCGGGCACTGAAAATCCGCGTGTTACCCACGAAGAGCCATTACACCCGCTCAAAGTCACTGTATGGTGTGCTGTTTTCGCTGGAGGAGTCATCGGACCTTTTTTCTTCGAATACGTCGCGGGCCAAACGGTTACTGTGAATGGTGAGCGCTACACAGCAATGATTAACGAGTTCTTTTTGCCGCAACTTGATGAATTGGGATTGGAAAACATGTGGTTCCAACAGGACGGTGCAACGCCACACACTGCACGTGCCACAACCGATATGCTGAAGGATGCATTTCCCGGGCGCCTAATCTCCCGTTTTGGCGATTTGCACTGGCCAACAAGATCGCATGATTTGACCGCTCCAGACTTCTTTTTGTGGGGCTTTTTGAAGTCGCGGGTTTATGTCAACAAGCCTCAGACTCTTGGAGCTCTTAAAGACAATATCCGTCAAGAATATAAGGACCTATCGCCGGAAGTTTTGGCCAAAGTGATGGAAAATGCCATAAAAAGGGCTCAAATGACAATCAACTGTGGCGGCGGCCATTTACATGACATCATATTCTCGACTTGATGTAAAAAAAAGTTAAAAGACCAAATAAAAATAATCCACAAGAAGAATCAAAGTTTTTCATTTCTTTTTTAAATTACAGCCAAAAAACATCGGAAGGTTATTTTTGCGCCACCCTGTATAGATTTTTTGGGCCAACAAAAAAAAAACCAACAAACATTCAATATATATGTAGCATACTTTTAGGGCCTTTCACAAGCAAAAAAACAAAAAAAAAAAAGGGTATTGGTTGAATTGTTCAGAAAATACAAATAAAAAAAAAAACATTATTGTTAGTTGTATGTGTATATCACATCACTATGATTGGTTTGCTAGATATCAATTAAAATACGTGCTGTGCATAATAAATTTGAAAATACACCACAACAACAACAAAAATACATTCCCAACCTACAAATAATGCTCAACCATACATAACATACATATATTGAAATATTTCTACATTATTGCTATAACATAATGTGCAGTTATCCAACATATATTTACAATAGTATCTGGTTAAGACATTAAGATAATCTTTAGCACAACAAATTTAATTGACCCAAAAACTTTAATAGTTTTTTAAAGTCTATATCTGGTTTTGAAAATAATATTAATTTGGGGTTCCAAACAACAGCTAAAAAATTTATTAAACAAAATTTCAAAAAAACAAGTAAAAAAGGGCTAAATTCGGCTGTGCCGAATCTTTGAATACCCTCCACCATAGGGGCTGAAGATGATATACGTATATACTAAACTTTGCATGAACTGTAATATGAATATGTTTTGTCAATTTATGTAACGAACTTATGTTATTTAGTTTTAGTAATGTTATTTACAGAGGTCTGCTCTGTTAGCGACTTTAACATTGTTGCTTTGACAATGTATGCATGTAAGACAGTAAATGTAATCGAACAAGAAGACGACTTAATAACATTTTTACTTACTTACCAGAAAACAAAAATAGATACAGAAAAATTGTACAAATTTGTATGGAAATTTTAGAGGTACCTTCACATTTTCACTCATAACTTTTTAACCGCTTAACCGATTTTGCTCATTTTAAATACCAAACTGCTCGGGAGGATGTTCAATAATCTGGGTAAAAATAGGCACCCCCGCTTGCGTCTTCGCGTCGTGATCGCCATTTCAACAGACAGACAGACAGACGGACATCGCTAAATCGACTTAAAATTGCATAAGGATCACGAATATATATACTTTATGGGGTCTTAAACCTATATTTCGACATATTACAAACGGAATGACAAACTGATATATACCCTCACCATATATGGTGGAGGGTATAAAAAAAACCTACGATACAAAGAAAATATTTTGTAATCAATTTAAGGTGCAAATACAGCCCACACCACTACTTGGTTAGGGTATAATTAGTTTCAGCTGATATTTTTAACTACAAAAAATATCGGTCTAAAGTCCACCTTCACAATCAGTCTACAGGTCGCAAAAAAAAAAGTATAAAGATAGATTCCATTGTAAAGAATCGTGCCATGCTCAGACCTACCTCCCATAAAATGGTCCTTTCTGAATTGAATTAAATGGTATTTAGACACACAAACCCTTCGATATCTGATTGATATGAGGGTTGTGAATGTAAGTATGTATGAGACCATACAGCACGCATGCAAATTTGAAGAAAATAGCACCATATTTGGAACTAGTCCCCATATAAAGTCTCCTTCCCGGTATTTGCTTAAATGCATTTTCAGATATAAAGAAATTTAGATTAAGTTTCCATTGGCCCAGGGACAAATCCCACTGAATTTTGTTACAATTGCTGCAGATTAGGGCCTACCTTCCATAGAAAGTTCTTATCTGAATTCTTCTTACATTGTATTGAGGCACACAAAAGCATATATATCTATTTGGAATGTGGGTTCAGAATATATAAAACGTCAATCATGCCTCCTCTTAAATTTAGGTTCATATTTGGACCTAGTCTATATATAGGGTCCGCCAAATAACTTTTTTTTTTTGAAAATGCTATAAAAAACTACTGAATATTTTCTCAAATTTCTTTTTTTTTTTTTTAAAGTACAATCCTTCCGGTTAATAATGGAAAATAATTTCATTCAAATGGCTGCCTCGGCTGGCCATGCAGTAGCCTACACGATCGGTCCAATTTTTAAGCACATTATCGATTGTGTGCAGCTGTATGTATTTCACCAATGGCTTCACGAATATTGTCCTTCAAAGCGTCAATTGTCTCTGGCTTGTCGGCGTAACACTTATCTTTGACGGCACTTTACAAATAATAGTCCAACGGTGTCAAATCGCAGCTCCGAGGTGGCCAAACGACATCAGCTCTGCGGCTGATAATGCGATCTTCAAAAACAGGGCGCAAAACATCGAGTGTAGCTTCGGCTGTGTGGCACGTAGCGCCGTCCTGTTGAAACCAAATTGTTGCCAATATCCTCCTGTTCAATTTTTGTGAACAAAAATTCGTTCAACATGGCCCGATAACGATCGCCATTGACTGTAACGGCCACTCCTTGCTCATTTTCGAAAAAAATGGCCCAATTATGCCTCTGGACCAAAATCCGCACCAAACAGTGACTCGTTTTGGGTGCATCGGCTTTTCAATGTATGCGTGCGGGTTTTCTGTGCCCAAAATGCGACAATTTTGCTTGTTTACATACCCGCCAAGATCAAAATGAGCTTCATCTGAAAAGATGACATTGAAAAGATGACATTCTGCAACATTACCATGATTTTCAAAGTAATGTCGCAATATTTCCCAGCGTTGGTCAAGCGTATACACAACCATATTCGTTCAGCGGAATGATAAAACTAATTATCTGTCAAATCAGACATGAGCTAAGTGTTGAAAAAAAAAAACGTTAGATGGCGGACCCTATATAAACCCACCTTCTCGGTATTTGCTTAATTTTTTTTTTTTGGAAAATTTTCTTCTCCCGGAAATTAGAACTCTGTGGTCAACAGACCGTCACAGTACATGTCACGTGACCAGTCTATTGCGAGCGGGACTGGTTTTTGTTTTAACATGAGCTTGTTAAAGGGGGGGGGGGGGGGGGGATTGAATTGAGCTTAGTGACTTGTCACAGGACTGAGGCAGTCTATCCAGTCGCTAGACTAAGAGAAAAGCACTGTCACAGGTCAAAAGACCAGTCACAGAACAGTCGCAAAGGGTAACCCTGGGAATGCGTCTTAAATAGATTTCCACGTAATTAATTGAAATAGTAAGAATTTGGAAAAAAAATCGGCCGGTTGTCCGTAGTGCTTGATCACACAACTGACACATAATAAACTGTCACATGGCTAAGACAAAAGAATTTGTCACAAGACTAACGCACAAAAACCAGTCACAGACTGACGCAAAGGGCACATCTGGGAATGAGTCAAAGAAAAGATTTTCCCTTAATTAATATAGTAAGAATTTAGAAATAAATCGACTGGACGTTCGTTGGGCCCGATCACACGACAGGTCCTATTTTCACCGGTCACAGAACATGTCACAGCATAGATCCATTCACTCTAGTTCTGTTTGCATCGGTCACTGGGCAGTACTTGACTCTAAACCACAGTCCGATTGGGATCATATTCCGCGGAAAAGTGATCAAAATTTATTGCTTGTAGAATCGGTTGCCGAAGAACCATTGTCAGTAATAACTAACAAGACAAGGCACCACTGATGGGCTCTATACGATTGCAAGATATTTGGGGAACAAAATATATTTTTCGCTGCCGAATCTCACGTACAAGGGTTCATGGGTGGGTCACAAATTAACAAATTCTTATTTTTTTGTGTCTTTTCCGTGTTTGTTTCAAAAAAAAAAAATATATTTTAATATGAAATGAAATGTGTTTTGATAACCTTGTCAATGGGGTACTTAAAATAATAGAAATTTTTATTTTATATTCAAATTTCATTAAAATCTAAAGAAGCCCCCAAAGACAGTTCCCTTGTGAGATATATATTTTTTTCATTCCATTTCGTTCCCTGTGTTAAGTGTCACAATCGTTTCCCATTCTATTACCTTTCATTTCTCATTTTTAGTGTTGCAATTCCACTCCTTCCCCATTCCATTTCAGCAGCGTGCTTATTTTTTCTACCTCTACTTGTTCCTAGTTTCATTACATGTACGATTTGGTACAATGTTGCATTTCATTTCATTCCTCTTAGCTGGCTAAAAACCAGCCTTGTGCATCAGAGAACTGCAAAATCAACTTTTTTCTTGATTTAATCATAGACAAAAATTCTTGTTCACCTTTTAATAATTCAACAAATTCACTGTAGAATAAAATCAGCATCATGTTACTGAACGCGTTATTGGAATCAATGTGAATCATCTGTCGTTTATGTTTTATGTAAATGTAATCACTTAACAGTGTTCAGTAACATGATGCTGATCTTATTCTACAGTGAATTTTGTTGAATTATTAAAAGTGACAAGAATTTTTGTGTATGATTAAATCAAGAGAAAAGTTGATTTGCAGTTCTCTGTTGTGCATAAGATTTATCAATTTATTAACCTACAGGGTGTTTAATAATTATAATTATTATTATTATAATTTAAAATTTAAGAAGTCAAAGTACAACTCGATAGAATCGGCAAACAGGTCGGAAATGGTGTTGCCGCAGGGGCAAATTTTATATTGCTTTGAAAAATCGTAATACTAGAATTTATTACTAAAGAATTTTCTTAAGTACCCATTTAGAGAACAGGCGAGAAGAAAGTGGGATAGAGCAGTAACAAAAAGGTGTGAAAATGAAGGACACTGTAATTGCACGAAATGATAAATATGAGAACAGTGTTGCACGCCATCTGATGGAGATCAAAGCGAAATTATTGAAGCCATGTTATGTTGTTTTACTTCGGTGACACTAAGTGCTATATGAATTCCTTAGGAGAATAGTAAAACTCAAATCGATATGTGGCACTCAACAATAATGAAGTATTTGTCTCTATTACATACACAAATTAAATTCGAAATTTCAATATAGGAAACATTTCTTCTTATTAGCTTTCTTGTTAAATTTTCAACTTATTTTCAGGGTTTTGTTTTCAAAATTTTCTGTGAAAATTATTATGAAAATTTTAGAAGCATATGGCTTTCTTTGCTTTTAAAAGGCAATTAGTGTTCATATGAAATGGTTTACATTTCGTAGAATTCATAAGTATTGTTAATAATACTGTTCTTTGTAGCTTACCACAAGTTTGAAAATATAAATTTTTTGTAGCATACTTTGGTGAAACAATTAACAACTAAGAGTTACATAGCAAAAATTGAAGCATACTTCAAGATGTACTAATAAATTCAAAGAAAATTTAATAATAATACATTTTTAAATAAATAAATTTGAGGCCTGATTACTGGGTATCCAGTTAAAATTTAACTTACAGTTTAATTCAAATGTTGCATGTGAAATAACATTAAATGTGCCCATCATAATTGCAGTTAGACGCAAACTGAAAATGAGAATGAAATGAAAATGAGTCTTATGTTAATAAGGTTTTAATAAAAAGAATTGTTTTTATAAAAATTTTCTTTGATTAAAAACTAGTTTTGAAAATATACATATAAAAAGCAAACACTTTTTTTATTAATTAATTTATACTTGCGATTAAAGCATTACTTTTTTTTCCATATAAATGACAGTTTAATTGCTAATTTGAAAGCACCTTAAAGGCAATTGGAGCTTACATGAAATTGTTTATATTTCGTAAAATCTTGAGAAGTTTATAGTATAATTTTTGGGTTCCAAAAAAAAAAAAAAAATACAATTTTGTAGCACACTTTTTGGGGATATTTTCCAAAAACAATTAAAGCATACTTTTGTCGTTATAATCTTATACTTTTTTAGGTTTCATTTTAATTCCTTTTAACTTGAATTACATTTAAGCATTAAAAGGCTTCTTTACTAAATATATGACAGCTGTCATTTATATTTAAAATTTACTTTCTCCATTACCAGATTTTTTTCTAAGACATCTCTTTTTATAATACAATCAATATTATTACATTTATACACAAAATAAAAAGAATCCTACACAAAATATCCAAAAAAGAAAACAATTTTATAAGAAATTCTATACATTTTTTTTTTCCTTTCTCAAAAATAAACAGACACTTTTTGCCTATTCCGTTGCCAATCCCGTTGCCAATCAAATATCAAAAGCAGATACTCAATAAACACACTCATCAACTTTAACTACTAATATGTTATACCAAAGTAGACATATCAAACTCTACCAAATATACTCTACCTTTATCAAAAAGTATATAAAATATCAATAAAATTGTAGAAAATATTGGTTATAAGAAGAATGTCAAAAACAAATTGAATGAGAAAAAGAAAAAAAATACCATACACACACATGAGTATAACACTTCAAACAGGACATCAGTTTGCACATTTTATACTTTATATAAAGTATGTAGAATTTTCTTCTTTTTTTTTTCATCTTACAATTTATATGAATGACTATTATAAAGATGAAAAGATGTAATTTATATGTATATGTATTGATGTACACATAAAATTAAGTAAAGAATGGCACTATACGTACACTGTGGTGTGGTGATGGTAGTAGTGGTGATGATGATGCTAGATTTTCTTTTAGTAGTCATAGTGTGTGCATATGATGTGTTATTAGATTTTACTTTAACATGTCATATTGGTATATATGTGTTAAACATTGAATATACTACACATATACATATACAAAATATTATGCATGACAAGCATATTGTATGTCATTTTAACAAACATGTTGATGATGATAAAGAAAATGTTAAAGAAATCTTTTTTTTGAAAAACTCATATTAGTGAAAGCTTTTTGTGTGTATTGAGCTATCCCTGTTCTATTTGATATAACCTGGCAACTTTTGATATACAATATTGACATTATGAGTAGATGAAAATGTGTTGAAAAGAAAAAGAAACATTTCATTAATTTTGGAAAATTTTACCAAATTCTAAAAATGTCTTCAAAGGGACAACAACACTAGTTAACAAAATAATAAAAATGTTTAGAACTAAACATATTTTTTCCTAAAGCAATTTAATTAACATTTAATTTTCCACAAAATTTTGTAAACAAAATAAATTTTTTAAAATTCTTAAATTTTTTAGAAAATGTTATAAAATTTTATTTTTATCTAAAATTGAAAGATTGTGGAAAAAGAACTAAACGAAGTTACGGTTCGTCTGTGGCTCAAAGAATGCTCCTGGGAAGGTGACGTACGCTCGGCAAGTACTCAAAGCCGGTACTTAAGATGCAACCCACGCTCAACGCACATTTAAGGGGTTTGTTTGCAGAAGTTAACCTACGTCAAAGAAAAATAAAGTTCGTAGACACACACAAAAGGTGTTCCTTGCTCGTCACACTCACATCTAAAGCCAAGATTAATGAGTATTACACGGTTATAAGGATATTAACCTATAGTCTGAAGGATTGGCGGTGGATGTGTGTGATCTACGCATGACACCCTTTATTCTGAAAACCACGTGGAAGCTTTATTCGCAGGACATCGAAGGATATTTACAAAGATTAAAAGGATATTCAAACGGCCTTAAAAGTTAGTAACAGAATTTTGCAGGATATTCACAGGACCTCAAAATATATTCACAGGAACTCAAAGGATATTCACATGGCCTCAAAGAATCTCTACAGGATCTCCAAGGATATTCATAGGACCTTAAAGGATGCTCAAGGTAACTTTAGGAACATTCACCGGAACTCAAATGATACAGGACCTCAAAAAAGGATATCCACATGCCATTAAAGGATATTGATCTAGCAGTGTATTTACAGGACCTGAATGGATATTCATAGAACCGTAAAGGATGCTTAAAGGAACATGCTATAAAAATATTTACAGAAACTATTATATTCACAAGACCCCGAAGGATATTCACAGGACCTCAAATGATATTCATATGATCTAAACAGATCTCTACAGGATCTCGTAAAATATTTACAGGACCGCAAAGGATATAAATAAAAAAATTAAAGAATCTTTACGGATGCTCAAAGGACTTTTTAAGACATTGGCAGGCCCTCAAATGATACTTATGGGGCATGGAAGGATATTTGCAGGACCTCAAATGATGTCAACAGGACCTAGCAGCATCTTTACAGGCCCTCAAAGATATTCATAGGACCTTGAAATAGCTAACAAGACCTCGAAGGACATTCAAAGGTGCACAAAGGCTACACACAGTGTTCCAAAGGATATTCACACAACCTTAAATAATATTCACAGGACTACGCGGCACATTCAAAGGACCTAAAAGGATATTGAAAGGGCTTCAAAGCATATTTACACAACCTTTAAAAATATTCACAAGACTTCGCACGATATTCACAAAACCACAAAAAGAAATTACAGGACATTAAAAAAAATGTTCATAAGATCTCAAAGGAAATTTACAGGACCTCAAATGTTATTCACAGGGTACTTGCAGGACTTCAAAAGATGTGATCTATACCCTGCAAATGTACTTCTCAAGATAATACCCCAAACAGCCAACAAAAGAGATTAGTGGAAAATTACATAGTAAAAAAATCACTGCAAATGATGAAGTGACTTCAGTCGCTGCAATATTTCTTTCAGAGTAAATAACTCGAACTTTCAGATTATATCCAACTTCTTAGACCAATACGGTCTCAAAGCCTAGCCAAATTAAAAAAAATATATAAATGATTTTTTCATAGTTTTTGGTAAATATTTTCTGTTATGTTATTGAACCTACAGGGTCCCTAAAAATCTACCAATAAACTTTTTTTAATAAGTAATCAACTCACCAATTTAACTCCCAAAAAAGGGATCGATAGAAAACTAATTATTTTACCAAAAATATGCAATATTTTAAGATTTCTTAAAATTCCTTAAAATATGCTTTAAATTTCTTATATTTAAAAATTTGTGTAAAAATTAAGTAATTTAATTTTAAAAGCATAATTTAATTATTTTATGTAATAAATCACTTTTTAAGTAGGCTTTAATGTTTTTTTGTAATTTATTTTTATAAAATATTGAAAATAATTTATACAATTTAATTTGTTTAGGTTTTATTTTAACCAAATCAGCTTAATGTCCAAATAAACTAACCAAAAATTAAAACCTAATTACAGGCGTGTTATAGTTATTCATCAAAAAAATAAAAGTCATTACAGAAATAAAGCAAAAACCATTAAACAATCCCTAGTTTTTTCACACACACAACAAAACCAAAAAACAATATTGAATTATGGAAAAAAAAAAAGAAATAATGTAAAAACATTATGTACAATTAAAATCCTCTAAAAGTATGCTTAAAAATTATACATTATTTATAACTAGGCCAACCAAAAAATAAGCGCAATTATGAATTAAATATAAGCCCCCCTTAAAATGTGCAACAAATATAAATTAAAAATATATTCCCTAAATTTCCTAGTTGATTTATATCATTTAAGTGAAATTCGCTATTGCCTATTTTAAGGGCTCATATTTTAAATTATAAATGGCATATTTCTAACTAATGATTAATAGCTCTCAAAAAAAAAATCTAAAAACATAATTATTAATTCCACAAAAATATGGGAAAGGCTTTTGTTGTTGTTAATAACTTTTTTTTTAAGATTTCTTTATATCTTTGTCATATTAAAAGGTATACTTTTAGGCGTTTTCCCTATTCAAAATATATATGCTAATATTTAAAAAGGCTTACAACTAACACAATATTATATTTCATTTTATATATTACTTTATTTATATATTATGGTATTTAACTTGTTGTAAATTATTACCACAAAGAAACAAAAAAAAAAGAAATGTTTTACTAAACAGTGGGCGGTTTTTTTGTTGTTTTAGTTAACGTTGTTGTTGTTGCAGATATTTTTCTGTTTGGTTGCGTAATATGGTTTTTGAATTTTTAATTGTCCCAAAATTAACTTAATTACTCTATTATTAATTATTTAAACTACAACACACACAATACACACACACACACACACAATTTGTAGGTGTTTTCATAGTTTTATTTAGCGGTCTAAATTTGTTGTATTTTTTTATATAGGTGTGTGGTTTTTACATGGTCTAAACGTTTTAATATAAATTATGTTGTAACAGGGTAAATAATAATAAAATATTTATATTTATGGTAATTTTTATACACTTAACTAATTTATGGTCTTTACATTTATTTGTTGAAGCGTTAAAGAAGAAAAAACAAATAAGCATATCAAAGCTAAAATCTAAATTACGTAGAAAAAAAATTCAATCGTACACTTAAAATAGTTTGTAAGTTAAAATAACTGAAAATATCATTTAAAAGAAATAATATTTCAAAGAAATGATATTTCATTTAAAAACCGGTCTACTTAATTTTCATTTAAATTAAATGCCTTTTGTTATTTATTTTTAAATGTTGGTTAATCAACTGACACATCCGTAGGAAACAAATGATATAATCAGTTAATATAAATGTCAAAATTTTACCTACCAATCCTAAAAAAATAAATGTTTTTTTTTTCATTTATTTGAAATTGTTTCCCTTGTATTTTTTTTAAAATACTCGTACAGTACAAAATGTATGTATGCATAGCTATAGACACTTTTTGTGTGAATGTGTTTGTGTGTTTATGAATTTCTTGTAATTTGTATTGAAAAATTTTGTATATATAAAACCAATTTAAATAAAAAAGAAATTTTTTTTGAATATTTGTGTTTGAAATTGCTGTCTGTTGCAAAATTAAAAAAATTTAAAAATTTAAATTTGTAATAACTGTTACGGACACAAATAAACCACAAGTTTCCGTTTTGTGGGTAATTTTTTTACTAAATTTCAAACTAATGATTTTGTATATATAAAACCAATTTAAATAAAAAAGAAATTTTTTTTTAATATTTGTGTTTGAAATTGCTGTCTGTTGCAAAATTAAAAAAATTTAAAAATTTAAATTTGTAATAACTGTTACGGACACAAATAAACCACAAGTTTCCGTTTTGTGGGTAATTTTTTTACTAAATTTCAAACTAATGAAAAAAATAAATGAAACTGAAAAAAATGGTAAATGATAGTAAATTTTATTTCAAATAAATGTATAAAAAAAGTTAATATATATATTTCTTTGAAAAATAAATGTATGTTCCTTTATTTTTAAATGAAACGAAAAACTTTTTTATTAAACTACAAAACAGTTAACTACTTAATATTCTGAGTGTAGAAAAACAAAACTCTAAAAAAGGAAAAAGTAGGCTCAAATTGATGAAAATTTTCGCCGAAATTATGTTATAGCCAAACCGAGATATTGGCTTTAAAGTATTGACTCTCAAGTATTTGTTCAATTGTTTTGAATGTAGTGAAAAAAACTGTTCTTTTAGATTTTAAAAAATCTTTGGTGTCTACTTTTATAATGAACTTTAAATAAACTAAATTGTCTTCTATTAGGTTGACTTAACAATATAAAAAATCTACTGCCTACTTTTGTGGATAATATATCATTTAATTTGTTATAATTTTTTTTGTTTTTTTTTTAATTATACCATAAAATGGCACTAATTTCTGTATGCAAAAAATATATATACTACTCACCAGTGGTCATATGCCTGTTAATAATAAACAACGCCAACAACATTATTTTTAACAACTATGTAAAACTTCAAAATAATATATATCATTAAAAAACTAACAACCTTCTCACGTGACTTAGTTAAATTAGAAAAAAGTATTAGCAAAAATTAAATTAACACTAAAATTTAATATAAACACTCATAAAACCATAAATTAAATTTTAAAAACATGTAAATTAGTAAGTAAGAAATTTACAAAAATTTTTTATAAAATAAATTTAAAATATTTTTTATATAAAAATTTCCACTCAATTTTAAAAGGGGTATACTTATTTTGAGTTTTATATAAGTTGAAAAAATGTTTAAATTTAAAATTAGTATAGCATATCTGCTGTTGTTTATTGACAAAAAAATATTGCAGTATACCTTCAGGCTGTTTTAGAAAAACATATTTTTCTAAGTATTTGAACAGAGTAAAAAGAAATTGTATAACCATTGACAAGTCACTAACATACAACTCAGTTTTATTTTTTTTTTATATTTTTTTTTTCCTCCAACAAAACTCAACAACACAAGTTTTATTTTTTTTTTTGTTAATACAAATGGTGTTGTTTTATTTTTGTGTTTATTAAGTACTGTTCTTTCCCTAGCCAACCAATATGCCAACAACAAAACAACACATATGTGATTGAGTGCTGCAGTATAGTAGTACGATAGTAAATACGATATATGATGATGTGGATATGTTGTTGATCAAATGCAGCTGGTGCTTTCATAAAACTTTGTCGTCCATAAACTGTCCGCACAAAACTTTCACTTAACTTTTGATTAAGCAGCATTTATCCCTGTCATACTCAATACAATTTGTTAAGGATTCTTTTTTTTTTTTGTTGCTATTGGATATTTCAGTAATTTTTTTTTTTAGATGTTTCTTTACTCTTTTTTTTCCCCCTTACGCGTAACAAGCTATTGTTTTGTTATACAATTGCAGCAAATGATGTTGCCTTTGGTAACATAAAATCATGTTAAGTGAAACTTTTTTTTTTTTTCATTTACAATATATTTTTCAATATACTATATAAAAATATATTTTTGAACTATAAAAGAGATAGAGCAAAATAATAATAAAAAAATATGAAATTTTATAGATTATAGACAAAAAAAAATATTTTTCAACAGTATAGTGTACCATAAAGGATTTTTTTTTTTATAAAAAAAAAATATTCAATATAACTGCAAGAAGTTGTTTCTCATTTTATAGATACAAGTTTTTGCCAGATTTTATAGGAATTTAATCTTTTATTTGAATACCTCAAATACAGTTTAGGGATTTTAATTATTTGAAAAATTTTGAATTATAAGAAGACGTTTCCTAAGTAACCCTTGAAATTAGGCTTTACCTTAAAAATTGGATTTTTTAATTACTAAGAACGTTGTATTTTTTTTTAATAAAATTCTTAGTAATTAATATCACTCATACGCCTTCATATATTTTTTGTAAAAATCGAAAATTTATTATTTGAAAAAAAGCCAGTCAATAAAATAAAATGCAATAACAGATTTCATAAAAATTTTTTGCAAAGTTTTAATGATTTCAATCACAATGGTATTTTATTTAAATGCCAAAACTACAGCTTTAAGATTTTGATTATTTTAAAAACTTAAACATAAAAAATACATTTCCTAAGGAGCCCTTAAGTCATGGCCTTAATCTCAAAGTTATAATTTTAATTACGTTCAATAATTTTGGTATTACAGTAGTTTTTGTATAATTCATAAACATATAATTACAAATTATATTTTAATACCCTAACCGAGCACTAGCAACGAAGGCTATCGGCTCGTTGTAGCGAAAACAGACCAGAGCCTCTGGTGGGAATCGAACCCGCGACCCCGCACTGATAAGCTAGCACGCTACCAACTAGCCTACTAGGGCGCTCAACAAATCATATAAAAATAAGGGTTTCTTATAAAAATAATTTATTCAGTTTGCAATTCTTAATACCGGAAAATGTTGTTGTTTTTTTTTCATTTTGTAGGTCGAGTTTTTCCCAAAGTTAAAACAAAATTCCAAATAACAGCTAATATTAGAATTTTAAATCGAAGATTTAATGATGTTAATTATTTTAAAAGGATACATATGTATCTAAAAAAGTCCTAAGGTTTTATTTATTTATTTTATTAAACATATAATTACAAATTATATCGTAATACACTAACCGAGCACTATTAACGAAGGCTTTTGCCTCGTTGTAGCGAAAACAGACCAGAGCCTCTGGTGGGAATCGAACCCACGACCCCCGCACTGATAAGCTAGCACGCTACCAACTAGCCTACCGGCGCTCAACAAATCATATAAAAATAAGGGTTTCTTATAAAAATAATTTATTCAGTTTGCAATTCTTAATACCGGAAAATGTTGTTTTTTTTCATTTTGTAGGTCGAGCTTTTCCCAAAGTTAAAACAAAATTCCAAATAACAGCTACTATTCGAATTTTAAATCGAAGATTTAATGATTTTAATTATATTAAAAGGATACATATCTAAAAAAGTCCTAAGGTTTTATTTATTTATTTATTTTATTAAACATAGAATTACAAATTATATCTTAATACACTAATCGAGCACTAGCAACGAAAGCTTTCGCCTCTGGTGGGAATCGAACCCAAGACTTCTGACTTTTTGAGTTATTGTAATTGTTGTATAATTTGATTGTAATGAACAACACTCATTCAAAAATTAATATATTTTTTTTATACAATTTGATAATATCATATCTCCTCTAACCACTTCCCAAAGGAAGAATTTCCTATGTGATTTTTTCTCATAAAAAACAAAAAAAAAAATAAATAAATCATAATATTCATTGATTCTGTCAGTGTCATAACGACTTCAAAATGTTTTACTGTTAAATCTATTAATTTGTAAGAATTTATAATTCTGAAATATTTTAAAATATTAAATAAAATATTTAATACATTATCTAAAAATTTCTGTATGGTAAATATATCATGTAAAAATCTATATATATAAAATCATATATGGTCTTGTATAAAGTTATACATAACTATACATGATCACATACATAGAAGCATAGTTTAATATATAAACATACATGATTTCATATATAACTCTATGTATGTTCGGATCCGAAATTTGAGGATATAAGGCTGTATATGGTTGTATATAAACATTTATAAGCATACATATACGACTATAAACCTTCAAATTTCGGATCCGAAAATATACGTTCATATATGAGATCATGTATAATCATATGTATATATAACTTCGTATGATCATGTATAATTATATATATGACCATGTATGATCATGTATAAGTATATATAAGACCATGTATGATTATGTATGTTTATATATATCTCGACTTTTACATGCGATATTATTTTATTTCAAAAACATTTAGTTTTTTTTTCAAATATAATTTTTTTAAGTTTAGTGTTAAGTTTAGTTTAAAACACTTTAATCTAGTTTTCCAATAATATCTCATAAACAAGCTGAAGGTTCTAGCTTTTATATCGATAGTTTAAATTTAAAACTATCGCTAATACTTTTTGAAATAACGAGTTTAAAAAAAAAAAATCATCTTAATTAATATCACTCATACGCCTTCAATATATTTATATTAGAAGTGGCAATAATATGACGTGCTGCGTTTTTTATAAGGTGATAATCAAACAAATCGATTAAAATAATAATCATAAGCTTAACCCTTTAATGCATAAGCATGCTTTAAGGCTTTGTGCATCTTTTAGGTTTTTAGACTTCCATCAGGATTGTATGCCTTTCAGTACATTTTCAAAAAAAAAAAGTATAAAATTTAATACCGATAAATCTACTTTTACAAAATATATTAAAAAACTGGCTAAAAAAAATTCCGTAAAATATTTAGAATTCAAAAAAACCTTTTGTATAAAAGTTTAGATACATTTAGTCCATCGTTTTTCCAATTTTTTTTATTCCTTTCAAATAATGACCTTTTCGGTCGTGATGATCTCGACCGAAATGGTTTTAGGTTTGGAATCAGAAAATATTAGCAGGGGGCTAAATCTGGAATGGCGTAGCAATTCGTAGCTCATTTTTAGTATTTTTACTTTTTACATTTTACATGAAAATATTCATGTAAAATGTGATGCCCGCTCAGTTAAAATGCCTATATCTTCCACCATCATCACTACATGAATTTTATAGGCGACCTATTTTGGGTGAATTGAATGTTTGGCACCATCTGAGAGCGATTACAACTGTTTTCAGTAATCCACTAACCATTAAAGTTGATAGTGCAAATATTTCTCGAATATTTCCTTGTTACAGTGACCGTTTTCAACACAAAATATAATGCTTGAGGCGGACACGAAAATCACATATGCCTCCAAACATTAAAAAATTTTCATTAGATGTTTTTCTTCTAAATTTCCATAACAATCGAATTTTTTTTTTTACTTTTAATAAAATTTTTACTAAGCCAACTTAATATTTAAGCTTTTACTGTACTTAACTTGTTTTATCCGCAATTTTTTCCTGTACAATACAAAAAAATATTTTATTTTTTTATCATATTTTCATTATAGTTTTTGTTAAAGTTTTTTTTTTATATATGGGGCTTTTTATTGCAATTTTTCAGCTATAGTGAAAATTTGCAGTATCAAATTTAAACTTGCAGTATTTATTGTCCCATATGATACTAATGTATTTGTAACAAGAAGCAACAATTTAAAATTTGTCCAAAAAATTGTGTGATGTCTTTTCACAAATTTTGTAATTAAAATGTACTTGGCTAAGAAGAATTTTTATTTAATAAGAAATTAATTTGAAAGTTTCAAGGTTTTGGCAAAAATTTTAATATAAAAAACATCTGTTTATACGAACTGGCTTGAGACGAATCCCCGGTTAAAATTAACTGTTTCTGACAGTGTCATATATTTTTCCACTTTTAGTACAAATTTGCCAGAAATTTTTAATTTTTTGGATTTTTTTTTTTTTTTTTTGTGTGACTTGACAACTTTTAAAATAAATACTCCAAATGTTCTCATTTGAAAATTCCAATGAAAAAATTGCACAATTTTCGAGAAACTTAATATTTTGTGGATAATTAAAATATATTTAACATATTTTACTACGGTTACTGCAAACCTAGATTAAAAGGCACTATCTTTTTTTATGTTTTTGATTACTTGGAGGTCTTCTTAACCCTTTCACTACCATGCTTTCCAAGCAAAATTTAAAAAATATCCATCAATGGGATATTTCGTCCCATGTTATGTTATTCAAAAACCCAGTGGTACATATATGTAAATCCCAGGACCTATCATCCTTTTGAAGGATACTAGAATTTTATAATTTTTTTTTTTTTGTCTAAATTTATGATTAGCACATTTATACGAAAAATAACTTAGAATTGTTAAAATATAAATCTATAAAAATATAAAAATTAAAAAAAGAATCCAGAGTTAGTTCTAAATTTTTAATTTAATTTATTTAAAAATCATTCGAAGTTTTTTTTTTAATATTTTTTTATTTATTTATTTTATTGATCCTGAAAGTTTTAGCGAGTTATTTGGCTTTATTGTAGACAAGTTAAAAATAATATTTTTGTTCCATAAAGTATTGGGAACATCCGAACGTATAATTAATATAATAATAAGTATACGCATGAAGGTACTTATTAATGATAAAACAAATAATTAAATCAGTGCTGTTCAAAAATAAAAATGTAGTTGTGTTGGTGAGAAAATGAGAATTGCACTGTAAGAAATGTTCAATGGGTTAATAGCAGTGTTAGTATCTGTATGAATTTATTTTTTTTATATAAAATATGAGACTGTTATGTTTTGTGTAAAACAGTTTTAAAGAAATATGAACTAAACAAAAAGTAAATTTTTGAAAGGAAAATAATAAATACATATGTATATACATTAGGGTGCCTTTTTTCATTTTATAAAAAACAAAAAGTTGTAAATTTTTTCCATCAATATTAATGATTTCATTATATTTACATATTAATAAAATATCTGTAATATGTATAGATCTATTATGATATTCTATTAATAAAATGCAATTTTTGGAAGGAAAAAAAAAAAATACAATACATTCGATCGGAATAAATGAATGAACGATCGGACTCAAATTTTTAAGAACATTTCGACTTTTATATTAAAAAAATGCGTTTTTTTTATTAGGTTTATTAAAGATTTTTATAGATCTTGTATTATTAAAATATTTTTCGTACATTGCTATTAATTTTTTTCAGTGCATTAAAGTAAAATCAACATACGTCCGCCACACGTGTTCATTCGTCGCTGTTTTAGTTACGACTAAAGGCAAGAGCGTAAGAATACATGTGAGTTGAGCAGGGGACAATTGTCCCATGCAATGAACATCACTGAATTAAATTGTTATTGAATATTTAGGATACAAAATATTTTACAAATATTGTATTTTCTCCAAAACGAAGTCAAATAACTTCTGGATCGATACAAAAAAAAAAAAAAAAGAAATACCTGGACTTTTTAAGAAATAAAAAAAATCTAAATTAGAGAGATTGACTGATTTTTAGATTTATTGCGTTTTTCTACACTGAAAACTCAGAACTGTATTCGATTTTTTTTTTAGTTTTTTAATATTTTTTAATTTCACACATAAATCTCTGCACTCAGAATATTATGTAGTTTACTGTTTGTAGTTTAATAAAAAACTTTTCCGTTCGATTTAAAAATAAAGGAACATGCATTTATTTTTCAAAAAAATATCTATATTAACTTTTTTTAAACATTTATCCGAAATTACTTACTTTCATTTACCGATTTTTTTCAGTTTCATTTATTTTTTTCATTTGTTTGAAATTTAATCAAAATTTACCTAAAAAAACAGAAATTTGTGGTTTATTTGTGTCCGTAACAGTTATTACAAATTTAAAATAAAAATATTCAAAAAATTCCAATTGGTTTTTTGTATTTAAATTGGTTGTATATATATACAAAATTTTTCAATTCAAATTACAAGAACTTCATAATTACACATTCACACAAAAAGTGTCTATAGCTATGCATACATACATACATACATTTTGTATTAAAAAAAATATAAAAAGGGCAAAAATTTTCAAATAAATGATAAAAAACATTTATTTTTAAGGAATTGGTAGGTAAAATTTTAACATTTATTTTTACTGATGACATCATTTGTTTCATACGGATGTGTCAGTTGTTTAATCAACATTTAAAAATAAATAACAAAAGGCATTTAATTTAAATGAAAATTAACCGGTTTTTAAGTGAAATATCATTAATTTTAAATGTCATTTTCTGTTATTTTAACTTACAAACTATTTTAAGTGTATTAACGCCGGTGAAATGTCCGGAAATTTCCAAATTCGATTAAACTTTTTTTTTTTTTTTGTAGAATTTGATTCATTCAAATTTCATGATTCATTCGTCTCATATGAAACAATAAATACTATATATTTTCCAGCTACACCGTTAATATGGAAAGCTTCATATATGTGTATAAAACTATCAACACCAGCATATGTAAACTTTCAGATATAGAGTGAAGTGTATATATACAAGCAAATGATGATGTAAACAAGATACCATAGTTTAGTTGTTTAAACTAACCATACCTTATGTGTGGATGGTGTAGGTAGGTAGCCCCTAACTCTTAGATGCCACTATAGATTTTTTCTTTTTTTTCATAGTTTTTAGAGGATGCAATTTTTATTTTAACAATGAAAAACACTTTTTACAGCTTTATATAATGGTGTTGCAAAAAAAAAAGAAAAAAAAAATTATAGAAAAAAATTGAAAATCTAAAAACAAAGCAATATACAGCAAACTCGAATGAAGCTGAACAGGGCAGTGCAAGGGTACATAACAAGAAAAACAAAAAATCTATATATACATATATTTTTTATTTTGCACGTATGCTTAGTACGGTTGGTTTCTATTCACAACGTAACAATAACAAAGCCATAAAACGTATTTTTAATTGCATTTTCGTTTTGCCATTTTATGTAGTTAAAATTAAATGGGAGAAACACACAATAGAAAAACAAATCAACAACAATCTTATTGTTTAAGGAGAGTAGAAAAAAATTAAATACACACATTTATACATTCAACAAAAATTATATAAAATATTTCTTAAAATCATGCAATAGAAAACATGAAAAAAAAAATAAAAATAACACTCTGGCAAAATAGAAGTAAAAGGAATGAAATTTGTTAACTTAAAATATCCCTTAACAATTTTAAAGAAATTTTATCCAAAATTTAATTAAAAGAAAAGAAAATATAAATGTGCAACGAGAGACAAGAGAGCAAAAATATATACAACTTAAAATAGTTAAATTTAAGATTAAGATACATTTGCAGGTAATCCAGACGACCTTAATAAAATTAAGCATTTTTATTTACATTTAAACAATTTAGAGAAAATGTAATAAAAAGATCTCAAATTAAATGAAAATTTTTCATTTATATTATTTTGTTTTCAAAAAAAAAAAAAAAAAAAATACTTTCTATGCAGCTAATGAAACTCAGATTATAATACTTCAAAAAAGATGTCATAGCAAAGCTGAGAATTTCTTGCCAATCGAATGGTTTGGTTGGAGACACCAATATATTTGTTAATGCAACAGAGTTTTGGTTCATATAATGGAAATCAATTTTATCAAGAAAACATTTGATTGGGACAACCAAATAATTAGGTTGCTGCAATCAAAATATTTAGTTGGCGAGAAATTCTGTTGTCAAGATTAATCTGTTTTCTCTGTGTACTGAGTTTTGGCAATACTTTGTAAATTATTGCTAGTTTTTAATATTTCCTCATAATTAATATCACTCATACGCCTTCAATACTTTTTTTTCCGTAAATGTTAATACTAATACACAAATGATTTTTCCAAATTAACTACGATTTCCCTCTAGTATATTCCTCAGTTGTTCTCCAGTGCAGCCTTGAGTAGCAGTACAATGTTCTTCTCTACCAGCTTCTTGTATTTTTCCTCCATGATATCAGGTCTGCCAAATGTGATAAATCGTAGGTATGCAAAGGCAGAACATTTAGCCATTACATGATCCATGGTCTCCTCATCTTCCATACTATATCTGCATGTCGTATCTCGATCATATCCCAATTTATTAAGAATGTAATTACATGAATAGTGTACTGTGAGTGGTCTGCATAGGAGTCTTAGATTTGGTTTGTTCATATGAAGGGCTTTTCTGCTCCTCTTTTCATTGTACAAGTTGGTTGAAAAGTTCCTGCGCTCGAAATGAAAGAATACTGTTTTTGTTACGAAATATATTTTTTTATTCAATATAATCTCCTAGAAGCTCAATACACTTGTTTCAATGATCTTCCAATAATTTTATCCCATCCTTATAATGGTTTTCCGGAAGCTCTGCAAAATAACCGTATACGGCTGCTATGGCATCTTCATTCGACGAAAAATGCTTTCCACGAAGGAATTGTTGTGAGATTTCTGAAGAGATAGTAGTCACTGGGAGCCAAATCTGGTGAATACGGTGGATGTTCAAGCAATTCGTACTTTAATTCTTTGAATTTAGCCATCGTCAAAACACTTTTGTGAGCAGGTGCATTGTCTTGACGAAAAATGATTTTTTTCTTCTTTAAACCAGGTCTTTTCTCACGAATTTTTTCATCCAGCTGATCCAAAAGGCTGCAATAATATTCAGTGTTGATTGTTTTACCTTTCTGAAGATAATCAATCAATCTAATGACTGCACGATATTCAATTTTTTCCATATTAAAAAAATCAATGACACGTCAACTTCAAATGGCTTGTGCCATCTCTTGGTGAGCGCAGGAACTTTTCAACCAACCTGTATGATAAAGATTTCTTTGAATGTTTCAGTGGTTTCTGTTTGTTTCAATATTCAATGGATTTCGTCTTGTTCATATCCGATATCATATTTGTGATGTTCTTTTTTGTGAAACCAAATTAAGGACACGGGCCTATAAATGGCAGTTTCGCATTTAGTCTCGCTTCTTCATCAGGTTTTTCATTGCCTTCATGCCCACTGTGACCGGGTACCCAAATAAGTGTTACGTTATTATTGGTCGCCAGTTGGTTGAGGGCTTTATGGCACTCTAGCACTGATCTATGATGATATATGGGGTTTTTCGGGGCCTTTATTACAGCCTGGCTGTCCGACATTAAGTTTATTCGTGTTCTCCTAAGATTCCTTTCCAGAAGTTCGGTCGTTGCTGTATAGATAGCATATAATTCTGCAGTAAATATATTTGAATCTTTGCCCAGAGGTATGTGAATTCTGCACCTAGGTCCCTATACACCGGCTACAACTCCGCTAAAAGTTTTGGATCCGTCAGTATACCACTTCCTTCAGCCATGGGGGATCAAGTTCCCAGTCCTCTCTTGTTGGGATTTGAACTTTGCATTCTCTTCATTGTTCAATCACTGGATTTATTTGATCACTACATAGTGTTATGTTCCTTATGGAACTGGCCTCATTAAGGATCTTCAGATGGCCTTTATGGTCAACTTCTTTTAACTTAAATAGTTTGTGAAGTTCGATTGCTTGCTTCATAGCTTCTCCCAGTATCGCGAGGTGCAAAGCATCCAGGTTCAAAATCACCTTCAGTGATGCAGTTGGAGTCGAACTCATTGCACCTGTAATCGTCAAAAGCTGCTGCTGAGCTGTTTTCTGTGTTGTCTTTTCCCACCATATGACCGATCCATACAATATGCTGGGAAGAATCATTTGTTATGAATTAAATTTGTAAATATATTTCATGATTTTTTTTTTTTTTTTTTTTGTTTGTACTACTCTGTTTTAATTATTTTTTTAACAATTTTTTTTTATACATTTAAATAGTTTTAGTTAATGTTTACTAATTAAATGTAAATTTCTAAGTCATCCTTGTCTTTCCCTCTGTGGTTTATATGTATTTCAACTCTTAATTTCTGTAGTCATGGATTTGTAAATCAAGTGTGTTTTTCTTAGGGAGGATCACAAAATTAAAAGTGTTGAATTTCAATAATTGAATTATTTAATGGAAATTTTTTACCCTTTCTTTACAACACATCATAGTATTTTATAAATTTAGGGAAATATTGGGTATATCAAATTTATTAATACCTGAGGCTATAAGAAAATTGAGGCTTATTTAAAAATCAAAATTTATTAACACAATATAAATAAAAAATTCAATATCAGTTTAAGTAACAATAAAATTTTGATTTTTAACCAACATAAAGTTCAAATAAATTTAAACAAAAATTTATAAAATATAGAAAGGAAAATACAGTAGAAGTAGTACCCCTACAAATAACATCATTTTACTATTTTTTTTATCCACAATGGCAGGGAATTTACATTGTTCCTAAAAGTCAACCATTGGCTTTTGTTACCCACCCTAATATACATTTTGCAGTCATTAAACCCCTAAAAGTATGCAAAAAACTTTATTTTTTTGTTTGTTTTCATTTTCTATTCTAACAACTGTGTAATTAGTAAAAAGCTCTATGTATTATGCAAAACAACAACTTCATTATATGGTTATAGTTTGGATTCCCAAAGAGAAAAAAAAATACACATTTAGCCGGCTGCCTAGCTAAAGTACTATGTAAAATATAATTTAAATGGGAAACCAAACAAGAATGAATAAAAAAAAATAAAATTAGTTTTATTTTTAGCTGAGTGCAGTGAATAACACTAAATGTTAATTATATGAAATTTACAATTATGGATGAATAAGTTTTGAAAATTCAAGTAGCTTTTATATAAAAAAAAACGAGGTGATTATTATGGGAGAAAAAAATAAGTTGGTTTTACTTTTAAAAGTTTTAAGCCTTAAACTACACTCACAATAGTGTTTCGTTAAAAATAATCTTATATTAAACATTTTTTTTGATGTAATTTTCCAAATACAACACACATAGATTTGTATATTTTTATTGGCTTTGTGTGTATGTATATTTGAAAAATTTCTTGTAATTTTTATTGAAATAATTTTGTATATAACCAAAAAGGAATTATATTAATTTCTATTTTTAGAAAGAAAAAACATAAAATTTTTCATTTAACAGAAAATATCAACTCCTACTTAATGTCTGTAAATTGTCATAGTTTGTTTTTTCAATGACTGATTCAAATAGTTTAAAATATATTTTTATGCATTTTAATTGATTCTTCAATTCAATTAAAAACAAACTCTACGTGTTACTTTTTAAATAAACCACACTCGGTAATGAAAAATATTTTTGAGAGTTTTAAAAAGTGTTCATAAGATACAAGTAATCTTAAAAGTAGGCCTTAAAGTAGACCTTTAATTTAAAGATAACTTTAACTGCTAAAAATAGACTTTAAAATATCAAAACAAAAAATTTTAAAGTATCAAATCACATTTTTATTTGAATGGAAAAACTAAAATGTTTTTTTATGTATTAAATTAGGCATAGAATTAAAAAAAAATTGAAGCATACTTTTAGGAGCTTTTAACCTGTTACACTGCATTAGCTGTAAAGTAACACTTATTTTCAAAAGCCGATAAATTTAGATCGAAGAGTGATATAACTATACAATAAAAGCCATGTGATAATATAAAGTGTTGGCTATAAAAATTAATTTAAAAATTATAAATTTTATCATTTCAAAGTAACCATATGCAGTTTAAAAAAAAATTGATTTTTAAGATTCTTTTTTTAAGGTAAATTTTTTAATTTTTTTTTTATAATATAGAAGGACGAAAGATTTTATAAAATTAGTATACTAATTTGTCTTTACATGTAAGAAATTTTTTTGGATGGGAAAAATTTGATCTACTATACTTTTTATGCAAAATTTCAGAATTTCTGAAAATATTATTAAGCACAAAATTACCCTTATTTTCTTTTTTTATTGTTAATTGGAAGCTATTTTCTGTCAATGAGTAAAAAAAACTTTGAATTATTGAACTAACTGCCAGTGTTGCCATATTAAAATTTTAAAAAATTGTCTAAAAATACTAGAATTTTGAAAAAAATTCTCAGAAATCGTGAAAGGCAGACAGCTAAAATTTTGCATATTAGATTGATAATATTTTGTATAAGCAACAAACAAAAATTAAAATTTTGATTAAAATCTTAACTTTTTAAATGCATACAAAGCTTAAAAATTTTAACTCTAGTCATGTATACCAACAGTAGAGGTAGTAGAGTAAAAAATTAAGCAAAAAATGCTTAATGTTAAAAATTATATAAAATTTTACAAATTTGTTAAATAATAAAATTGATTCAGTTATAACTTTCTTAAACATTGTTCGTACAATTTTTTAAAATTGTCGAGCATTTTTCGGAACGATTGTATAAAAGTAGTTAGTTTGAAAAAGAGTCTATAATTTTTGACTTATTTTCAAATCATAAGATTTTCACATATCTATATTGTTAACCAAGACTTTTTATAAAGTTAATTACACATTTCACGGCCATAACATAATTCCAATTTAAGCTTATAAACACTTTCCATTTGAACTTTAAAACCTTTAATTATTTAGTAAAGCCCCTAAAAATATGCCTTAAATTTAGACCATATATTATATAGTATATGGTTGTAATATTCATAAAATATTAAGGCATATACCTAGGAGTTGGATAATAAAGCATATTTTAAGGCTGTTTAAAAACAATTTACACATTTACTAAATTTAAATTCAATAACTATTTAAATTATATGTTAAGGTTCATTACAAAATTTATAAATACATTTTGTAAAAATTTTAAAAGGACCTCTAATAGAAAATCAATATACGCACATTAAATTTTCAGTTACAACTACTGGAAAATTACATTATTACAAAATAAAATAAAAATAATATATATAAATTTATATATATTAAGACTTTGAAGTACTTAAACAAAACACAAACCATTGCTATAAATTCACTTTATTCTAACTGAAAATAAAAATCTGTTAAACTCATGATCTACAGCTAAAGTAATGGTGTAATGTAGTAAGTCGTTAAATAATATTACCCGTCTCTACAACAACTACAACATTTTACAGAATAACACACACATACACAAAAAAAATGCTTTTAAACTAAATGTAATCAAGCGTTTAAGTGCAATAATACAAAACAAAATTTTCCAATTTATTGAACGCTAACAGCAGTACATACAAACTAACCAGCAATAAAACTCTATGTTTCAGCCAACAAACTACCTACCAACCAACCAGCCAACAACGAACGACAATTTTAACAATAATATTGAAGGCATATACATACGTATCTCTGCATATGCATATAGTTAGTAAAACATATAACCAAACAAGTGCTAGTTATATATACTTGCATATCTATCAATCATTTCAAAACCAAATACTACAATAACGATAACATGTAGTAGTGTATATTTGTATTTATACACATACAAACAAAAAAAATTTAGTTAGTATTTGTGTATATTTTTAAACAAAAAAAGAAATATTCGAAATTATTTTGCGCTTAAATCTTAATGGATTTGATTATAGGCAAAAGGATTAAGTTTTCAAAAAAGGTGCAAATTATTTAGAAAATGAAAAAAAAAAATATCTCCTTAATATTTCTATAGAATTTTGAGTGCCTAAATTTTAAATTCCAACAAAATTTCGTATAACTGATCTACACAGAAAAAAGTATTACAAAATTTTAAGTAATTAAAAATATTTCTTAAAATTCATATTCGATTTCTAACAATTTTTTGTTAAAAATATTTCTGTATTGTAACTTTTCATATAAAAATTCTTTGAAAATAAAAATTCAAGTTACAAAAAAAATAACAAAAAAATTTTTTGTATTTAAAAATTCCATTGTTGGTGCATTTTTAAAAAAAAATTTATTTGTATTTAAAAAAATATTCTATGAAAGATGTTCAATTTTGTTATTTTATTCTGTGTAATAACAGAAAGAATTACAACAAAAACAATTAATCTGACAACAAATATGCAAACAGTGTTTTGCTAAAGTGCCGAAACATATTTAATAACATAAAAGAAGAAACTTATAAATATGAATAGCTAAAAGATGTGGTAAAACTACCACGTTTATCTTGCGAATTCTCAAAAATAAAATCAAAAATATATTTTAAGAAAATCCATAAATAAATTTCCAAGTTATGACCCAAATATGTATATAACACGTTTTATAGGACAACACTGCGTATGATTAATAAAAATTACTCATAGGCTAAGGTGGACTTATTGTATGATTTTCATAAAAATCAAATGCATGAATTTCTATTTGCAATGAAATTCAAAGTGTAAGCTAAGCACAAAAACTAAGGCAAGACTGCCTTTTTAAAAAAGCCAACAAAAATTGATCGCTTATATGGAAAAAAAAATCCCCAAAAAAATAGAAAAAATTTAAAACAATTCCCAAAAACTAGAAAAATCGGCAAAATTAAAAAATATTATTAACTAGATTCGATGAAATTAATAAACCGCTTAAATTAAAAAATCGCTATATTAAAAAATAATTTTCACCAATATTAAAAAAAGTTGATAATCTTTAAATAATCGCCAAAATTTGGGACCATCTTCAAAATTGGAAAACACCAAAACTAATGGAAAAAATTATCACTTTTTTTAAAGTCGCAAAAACTGATAAAATCGCTGAAATAAAAAAACGCTAAAATAAGGGAAAAAATCGTCAAAAGTGAAAAAAGTGAAAAAATTTTAAAAATTGCTAAACTTAAAGGAATTGGTAAAAATAAAAAAAGAAATTTAAATGAAAGATATATACAAAAATTAATAAAATCGCTACAGTTTTGAAAATATATATTATTATAATACCTTAAGATTTAAACTTTATAAGACAAATGTTTTGTTGTAGAAGTTACAAAAATTAAATAAATAAATATTTTAAATAGTATTCCTTATTGAGCTAAAGATCCTTTATTATATGAATAGAGAAGATTGAAGAAAACTACAATAATTATTAAATATTTTACAATTAAAAAAAAAACAATTTTAGAAAAACCCTCCAAAAATTTTAAAAAGTTGCTTAAGCTTTGAAAATCGAATAAAACTAACAAGTTCCAAAATTGAAAAAAAAAACGCCAAAACTAGAAAATAGTTGCAAAATTGCCAAAAATCGCCAAAACTAAAAACACGCTATGATTACGACAAAAAAATTGCCGCCAATCGAAAGTCGCCACCACTGCCACATTTGAAAAATATTGTCAAAAATGAGAAAAAAAAATTGCCGGAATTTAAAAAATTGCTAAAAATAAAAAAAATTACAAAAATTAAAAAAAAAACGAATCAAATCAAAGATATATACAAAAAAAAAAAACGCTGACATTTTAAAAATCTGTAAAAATAAAAAAAAAGCTTAAACTAAAAAAACCCTCAACAATTTAAAAAATGCGCTAAAAATTATTAATTCAAAAAAAAAATATAACCAGCTCCAAAATTTATAAAAACGGCCAAAACTAGTAAAAATCGTTAATTTTCAAAAATCACCGAAATAAAAACGGCCAGAACTAGCAAAAATCGTTAAATTTTCCAAAAAAAAAAAAAAATCGCTCTTTTTAGACATTAAAAATTTATAAAATTTACAAATAAAATATATTTACTAAGATTAACAAAAATCTTAAAAATTTAAAAAATCTTTATAAATTAAAAAAAATCGCTGAAGTTTAAAAAACCGAAAAAAAAATAAAAAAAAAATTTCCAAGAATGAAAAATAAAATATAAAAGTTAAAAAAAAAATCGCCAAACTTAAAGCAATTCGCCAACTTGAAAAAAAAATGCTTAAACTAGCAAAAATCTACCAAATTAAAAAAGCACTAGTACAAAATCGTCAAATAGAGAAAACAAATACTAAGATTTAAAAAAATACTAAAATTTAAATAAACTACTAAACTTTAAAAAATTGCTAAAATTTAGAAAAGGCTACAAAAAATAAAACATTAAAAAATCGAAAAAATTTTTAAAAACCGCCAAAATGGCTAAAATTAAAAAAAAATATATTCTTCAGGCTCTGCCTTCTTTTGGAGGCTCTAGCTTGTCTAAAACTTTGGGTTCTGAAGAGATCTTTTGCCGGATCGAAATACATGTATCCACCTAGCTAAAAATCGTTAATTTGCTTTGTTTTTGTAAATATACGGAGGTTGAAAGCTCACTATAAACTAGAAAAAATAAAAAAAAATATTTGACTATAAAGAAATTCCCAAAATTCAATATATTTTAAAATTCGCTAAAAACAATCTCTAAAACAACGGTTCCCAAACAGGCGTCGCGACCCCTGGGGGTCCGTAGCTGTATCTAAAGGGGTCCGCGAAGAGTTCGGAAAAAAATTCTTTAAAAAATAAGAAGGTCATAATTATCATGTCAGTTGCCATAATTGTAGTTGAAAAAAGAAAACCGATAAAAAAAGTTGTGGTATTCCAATTCTTATAATTTTTCTTCCTTTTCTTTTTTTGTTTAATTAAATACACTTTATTTTTTATGTATTCTAGAGAACACATTCTAAGATGCCAAAAAAAACATCATTAGAATGTGCTTAAGAATCAATTTTTCCTATTAAATAATCACAGATTCTCAGAAACCTCAAAATCCTAAAGTTTTTAAGTTTTTCTAGGGTAAATTAATTGAAAGATTCTTCCAAAAATTTTATCTAGTAAATTTCTTAAATTCTAAAAATTCTACAATACCATCTATCGTATTTTTACTACTCCTATGTTTTCTGAAAATCTTCGGATTATAATAATTTTATTTAATATAAAAAAATTTTAAAATTTAGGGGTCCATCAAGCCAGTAAAAATGCCTCAAGGGAACCGTGAAGTAGAGGTTAGTTGGAACTACTGCTGTAAACAAAATATATCAAAGAAATATATTAAAATTAACAAACAGGCGCCAACATAAAAATCTGGCTAAAATTTTAAAAAGCTTCAAAAATTCAAAAACATCTAAAATTTAGAAGAAAAAAAACAAAAAAAATTTAAAAAAGTCCGCTTTACTCATCTAAAATACAATTCTTTAAACTTATTTATGGATATTTTTTAGCTAAATGTTGTTCCACTAAAGATTGTCTTTCCAAAACTCATCTTTATCTCACTTTTCGGTTCAAGGCCTCCTTGAATACAAAAGCTCTTTGAGCATTTTTAAGGACTGATAATGCGCAAGGCGACTTTGCTGTTATCTACATTTTTGTTACCCCAACGTTCCTCTTTAAATATCCTTCGAACACATTTGCCCTTTAACTTCAAAATATTTTAGATTTCTTGATAAAGACTTTGATCAATTTAAAACCCTTAGAATTATTTGGATTTCAATTAAAGGTTTGTTTTAAATATTTTTGAAATTGTTTAGAGGTATCCTAAAAATAAAATTTAAAGACATTCAGTACAAATCGTTTTAAAAAAACTCTAAAATTTCTTTCGTAAAACTTTTAAAATTATTTCTTTTATTGTATATTTCTGTGCTTGCCTAAAAGTACACTCACAATATTATTTCTTTAAAAACAACTTAAAATACATATTAAATTAATCGAAAATACAATCAAAAAGATGACTACTGCTTTTTCATTATATTCAACCCATTTTGTTGTTAATTTTCAATCATTGTTTAATAAGCAACAAAAGTAGTAAAACAATAGAAAGTCGTTTAAAATAACCATCAATTTTTTACTGACAAAAAGTTAGAAAAAAGTACTTTTGTGGTTTGTTTTTCAAATTGAAAGTTTTTTTTATTTGTATGTAATTACAAAACAGAACACAACACATGCAGATGTATATATTTTTATTGGCTTTGTGTGTATGTATATTTGAATAATTTCTTGTAATTTTTATGAAAATAATTTTATATATATACAAACTGTTTTGGTAAAAAAAAACAAGTAAAAAAGGGCTAAATTCGGCTGGGCCGAATCTTTGAATACCCTCCACCATAAGGGCTGAAGATGATATACGTATATACTAAATTTTGTATAAACTGTAATATGAATATGTTTTGTCAATTTATGTAACGAACTTTTGTTATTTAGTTTTAGTAATGTTATTTATTTAGTTTTAGCAATGTTATTTACAGAGGTCTGCTCTGTTAGCGACTTTAACATTGTTGATTTTTACGTTAACTTAGTTATCAGAGTAACACACATATAGCTCTAAGAATGTTATTATTCTCATATTATGTAAGACAATAAATGTAATCGAACAATAAGAAGACTTAATAACATTTTTACTTACTTAACAGAAAAAAAAAAAAAAATAGATACAGAAAAATTGTACAAATTTGTATGGAAAATTTAGAGGTACCTTTACATTTTCACTCATAAATTTTGAACCGCTTAACCGATTTTGCTCATTTTACATACCAAACTGCTCGGGAGGGTGTTCAATAATCTGGCACCCCCGCTTGCGTCTTCGCGTCGTGATCTCCATTTCAACAGACAGACAGACAGACAGACGGACATCGCTAAATCGACTTAAAATTGCATAAGGATCACGAATATATATACTTTATGGGGTCTTAAACCTATATTTCGACATGTTACAAACGGAATGACAAACTGATATATACCCTCACCATATATGGTGGAGGGTATAAAAACAAAAAGGAATTATATCAATTTCCATTTTTTAAAGCAGAAACATAAAATTTTACATCTAACTGAAAATATCAACGCCTACTGAATGTCTGTAAATTTTTATAGTTTGTAAATTTTTATAGTTTGTTTTTTGAATGACTGATTCAAATAGTTAAAAAATATATTTCTATGAATTTCAATTGATTCTTCATTTAAAAACAAAGTTTACGTATTACTTTTTTAATAAACTATAATCGGTAACGGAAAATATATTCTGAGTGTATGCTATTATATATATTTTTTTTAATTCCAAATTTTCCATTTAATTACAATCATTTACAATTTTGTTAATATTTACTTAGCATAAACTACTAAAATACCCAAAATATGGTTTCCTTTAATTTCTTTACTTTACATTTGAAAGTAATTAAAACTGAAAAACGATTAAAAATCAAATATTCTCATGCATATTGCCATATCAGTTATCCCAACACAAGCGGCAGAGAGTGTCAGAGCTAGCTACACCAAAAACCATACATACACATACATGCTATTTCAATAATAATCAATGAAGAGTAATGTTTACCAATGGGAGACCAAACATAAGGCACTAAAGCATCAACACTAACGTCAACAACAATTTCGCAAACCAATATATATATATATATATATACACTAATCATTGTACCAACAGCTAACCAAACCGAATGCAATAACCAACAACATTTGTAATGAAAGCAGTCAGCAGCAACAACAACAACAAATTTTAATGACGCTTCTACTTACAAGTTTATGCTACGAGCTGTTGTCCTATATACTATATATATGTATGCATATATTTTGTTATAAGGTTCTGTGTATATAATTTTGTATATGACTCTGTCATGTTTGTAATTCAATTATGTTAATGATTGGACAACATTTAACGTATTTACATTTAATGCATAATTAATAAGTACTCATAATGTTGTGTAGCAATAGTCCAACGCACCAACAGTTTATAGCCATCCATTTAGCCAGGGATCGCTGTCAAGCCACCATGTTGAACCACTATGCTTAATAATATACAATGTTCTCTTTACCAAAAAAAACAAAAAAAAAAAACAGTCAGTCATCAGTAACTAAAATTTACAAAATCAGCAAAAAAAGAAAAATATATGTATAAACGTATGCAGAAAATTATTTATAAAAACAGAATGAACTGTATTGAATGGACGATGGAACACATAACAACATCAACAAAAAGGAATAAAAAGCACATTATGTGGCAAACTGACATTGCCTTGACATTGATTAAAATTTAATTGAAAATAAAAATTTTTAACTTATGATCAGCCAAAACACAGCATATGTAAATTTATATTAAATTTTTCCAAGTTAAAGATAATTATAAAAATGTAAATTGGGCTTGAAAATACAGAAATGTTAGAAAATTTTAGTAAAAATTGGTAAAAATTTATAAAAAGGCCCACAAAAAAAATTTATAATTTTTATAATAATTTTAAAAGCATTATATTGTTTTATAGTTGCAAAAAAAATATATATAAAGCATACTTTTAGAATTCAGAAACTATAATTTTTATTGTGTAATAGAAATTTGTTTAAATTTCATTAATTTTTATAACATACTTTTGGGTTAAAGATTTATTCAAATCTTATAGCATACTTTAGGGTGTTTGGGGAACTAAGACCATTAACTATAGCTGTTTTCATTTGTCATCATTTCAATGGCATAAATCTGCTAATACTACCAGAGAACACATATTATAATACCTGATTTCTAGGAGAAGACATTTAAACAGTACACTAATGGACAGATTTCTCTATGTTTTCAAGTTTTTATTAAATATTTCAGATTTCCACTAAAAGGGCTTTTATCTCTCCATTATCATTGACAGACAAGTTTTTAAAAATTAGGAATAATTTCTATAAAAAATGGAAAAAAATATGTTCCAATAATTAACAGTAAAATCCGGGCTCGCTTTATTTGATTTTCTTCCCCGAGTTTAATGTTTCAATTTCACTCATTCCCCGTTCCATTCCATTTCGTTGCTCTTGTGTAGTTTCAAGTCCACTCGATCCTTGTTTCATTCCGTTTAGGCCCCCTTGTCCAGTGTTTCATTTTCATTAGCTACCCTTTCCACTACAGTTTGTTTCTCTTTTCTAGTGTTTCAATTCCACTCGTTCTTTGGTCCATTATTTGCATTTTGTTTTCTCATTTTAGTATTTTAATTTCAGATTTCTAGCCTGCTAACTAAGAGAGGCACTTTTCCTCCTTTAAAACATTCCTGAGGAAAATTCCAAAAAGTATCTTTCGAGTGAAGAAGCCCACACTTCGTAGAAACTATACATTAAATATTAGGTTTCTAGCCAAAGCGGTTTGGGCAGGCCGTTTAGGGGGAGACTTTTCCCTCTTTAAGCCTACATATTTATCGCGTGCCTGATGAAAGTTCCCAAAAGTTCCTCGCATAGCCAAAGTGGTTCATACAGGCTGTTGAGGGGTAGACTTTCTTCCTTTCGACCATCAGTTTTCTAACGTTAGTGTGGAAAATTTCAAAAGTATATTATCAGAGAAGTAAACCATACTCCATTGAAATTACATTTTAAATTTTAGGTTTCTGGTCAAACCGGTTTGGGCTAAGGCCTGAAGAATTTTCTTCTTTTTGAACTCCATATTTACCACCTTCCTGACAAATATTACCAAAAGTTCCACTTAAGTGAATTAGCAACGGAACACGTACTTTAAATTACTAATCTAGTGGGTTGGACAGACCGTTGAAGAGAAGGCTGGCTTTGTCCCTTTCTTTAATATATCAAGGCTGAATATTTTCCAGAATTTTAAAGAATGCTTCAAGTCAGCAAATTATTAATAAATAACTTTCAATTAATTTTATTTACATTTTTTTTTTACAAATAATCTGAATAAAACTATTCGACTTAACACAATTTAAAGCATGAAATTAAAGAAGTCATTTATAAAAAAGAAAAGTTGAAGCCTATTTTTGGTGGTATTTAAGATTTTATACTTGTTTTAGGATATACATTTATCCAACAAACCTTTCGATTAAACAATCAAGGTAATCAAATGTGTCATTCATAAAAATTAAAGCTTAATTTACGGTTTAATATAAATGACCAAGTATTTTGCCATAAAAACTTAACAATTTGGCCATTTCCTTTTACTCCAATTTAGTGCAATGACATACTGTAATTTGTTACTTTTAGCCTACTTCTAGGCTAATAATTTGTTAGAATTTTAAAGCATACCTTAAGGAGTTTAAAAAAGAATGTTATTTACCTCTTTACCAACAATAACGATAAACTGCAAATTTGTTACTCTGATTGTTAATAAATTATTCAAGTATAAAGAAAATAATAAATAGAAAGTCCTTAAACTCAATAGTTCAATAACAATCAGTGTTATATGCGAAACAAAATTTACCTTTTTGATATGTATAAAAAAAAAAAAAAAAAAACAGCACTAACCCTTTTAAATAAATAAGTAAAAACAGAGATTTCTATAGGAATTGATAGCAATTTTTCTTGTTTTAAATAATCTTATACCTAAAAGTCATTTCCTTTTTTTTTTTCAGATGAACCGCAGTTTACAGCTCAAGCCAGCTGATAGTGAAGCACGCAGTGGTAAGTTTGAATTTTTACTTATTGCATTATTATTTTTTTTTTTTTACATAAAATTTAAATAACTATTTCAAATAATATTAAATAAATTAACTAAAGAAAAATTTAGTTTTACTTAAGTGTGAAAACCTTTTAATAAATGTAATTTTTTTTTTCAATATATATATTTATGTGTATTAAACAAAAACAAAATTGTAAAAGTTGTTATAAAATAATAAAGAAAATTTGTTTACAAATTTTATTAAATATTTTAAAATAATAATACACATTTCAAAATATAAAAAAAGATATTATAAAATAAGCAATAATAATAAAAAAGATATTATAATATTTATTTTCACTAAGTAAAACCATGCAATGAACTTTACTGCTAAGACAAATACATGATTTTGGTTTAATTTAAACTAGGACTAGTTAATTAAATAGGCCAATTAATTGACCTAATTAATTTTTTTAGCATTACCTTAATGTCAATGCTTTTAAGAGAAGATGTTTCATTACCAAATATCATTATAATAATTACACTGTCCAACAGCATTTTTGGCACAGAATAGCGACCCTATAATTCTGAAAGGATATGTTGCGTAGATCATTTTTGTAGAACAAACTTATGGTCCAGCACGTCTGAGTTTTTTTTTTAACAGTGGGTCAAAGTTTTCATTTTTTGGTCGAAGGGAGCATTTTACTATATGAAAAAAATGCTGTAAGTTAATGTCTGAGAGAATTCTTATGGTCAGAGTTGTATTGTGGAATTGTATGAGGATTATTTTTGTGGAAGATCTTAACCCTCTAACTGGTCCCTTTATGGGTCAATTTGACCCTTTTTCGAGAAAATAAAAAAATATCCATTTAAGGATTAAAATATTCTACGAAAATGTTTGCCGGAAAATTTCAGTGGGGGTCACCAAAGACACCATTGTTGTAAATAAAGCTTTTTACGATTAATTGGCAAAATTACACGCCAACATATACAAAACAGGTAAAAACGGCGTCAAGTTCAGCCGGGCCAAACACTGAGTTTTCGCGTCTAGTCAGCTGTGACTTAAAAGAAAAAATTCAAGCATAATTGAGCTACTAAGCAGCTATTCTGTTCCATTCAAAAAGTCTTAATTTGTTGGACAGTGTTATTGCTTCAATGGAAAACAATCATTAGCAGTATTTAACGTCATTTATGTTTTTATTGAATTTTCATCTCATAAGATAACTTGCACCATTCCTCCTGCCCTAAAAGCAAATACATCGGACAAAATAAAGTATAAAACTGTAAAAGAGTAAAAATCGTAACAAAATTAAAACTGTTCAAAATTTATCAAATTGATCTGAAAACACAAAAATGGCACCATTCTTAATTTTGGAAGCCCACAGATTAAAGGTGTATGTTTCGTTTTAATATACCCCACACGCCTTTTTTCTAGTGGGCGTGTTATTTAAAATAAACACGGCCAAAATTGACTTTAAATGGGAATTCTTCTCTAGAATAGGAAAATATTTATGTATACACCAGATCAAGCTTATAAAAATCTCTTTCCCATATTTGTTTTGTCATATTTCATTAAAATCAAAATCCGCTATAATTTTGTAAAACTTTTTTAAAAAAAATCTTACTTCTCTAAGTATAGCACTGATATTTTAAAATATTTTCTGTACCACATTATGACCTTTAAACTTTGACAAAGGTTATCATACAGAAGTCTAAGAAAAATATATATTGTTTTTATCTTAATATTTTTTAACATTTAAGTTGTTTGTATTGAGTTCTTAATACTTTACCAACTAACGGACGACTATCTGCCAAGAAAACAACCTCTCTTTGGTAGATGTTGCTACAAATTTAAAGTTTCCTCTTAATCCTTAAAGGAATTTAATTTTCCTTTTTTTTTTTTTTGTAGTCCTCCTGATAATCTATTACAAACTCTTATACACTGTAGCTGTATTATAAAACCCTTCTAATAATGCTAGTTTTTTGTTTTCTAGTTAAGTTTCTTTTCCATTTGTTATGTTGCCATTCATTTTTAGAAAAAGAAATTAAAGCTTAAAAACTTTGGAAAAATTAAAAGAGAGCAAAAAAAAAAATTGAAAAAAAAAAGATTTCAAATTTCAAAATAGTTGCTTTTCGTCTTCTAAATACTTTTTCTTCATCTTCTTCTATTACTTTTTGCATTTGCTGACTACATTTTTATTGTTCAACACAGCAAAAGGCTTTATGCCAAAAGTCTTGGCTTATCTTAAGCAATTTGCTAAAGTTGTTGCAAAAAGAGCAAATTTTTTGTCTTATACACAACACACAAGGAGCAATTTTGTGATGTCTCTTGATTTTTTTTTTTAATGAAATGTTTAACAAAGTCCCTAAATTTTCTTAGATTGTATATCAATGGTCATAAATTGACAACTTATAAGTGATGATGAAATTATCACTTGGGCTAAGAAGACAAATGAGTTTAGTATAACCAAAAATTATCCTGGCATAAAATTTAACTATTAGTTGCGGGTGGCCAACATATGAACATTTCGATATATTTGTATGTTGTAGTAGAACTAGTTAAGTATACAATGTTACTGCTTTGATGCTGTTAAATGCCAAACTGAAAATGCAATTATTGTGACAAGTTTAATTGCTTGTGGTTAAAGTGGTATGGTTTCTTTAACTGTATCTAACTGTATGAATCTTTTATTTCTTAAAAATTTGATTATCATTATTACATAAAATCTGAAGGACTTTTACAAAAAAAAAAAACTGCAGTAAAATTACTTTAAGTTAAAGGTTTTAAAATTTATTTTTTCTAATCATTTTTTCTCTTTTTCTTTTTTCTTTAAAAATAATAATTTCTTTAATAAAATGTAGCCTTCTTTCAGGTCTAGATTTAATAGAATTCCTAGCATATATTTGAAGGTGACCAGATTTGTAAAATGTTACTAGTAAAAAATGTCAATAGATATTAAGACAGAAAATTTATGAAAAAAAAAAAAAAAATTGAAGCATATATATTAGCGTTGATAGGAAATTATTAAATAAAATAGTCAAAGTAGCATACTTTAAGGGATAAATCGTATTACAAAGCTACTAAACTTAAACAAATTGTAGGCTATAATTAAATTAATTTAGAAGATAATGTTAATCACAGAATGTTCAAATTTAAAACAAAATCTTTCGAGTTTATAAAAACTTAAAAACTAAAGCATACTTTTAAGGCTAAAGCGTTAACATCTTATAATGAAAAAACTAAAACATAATTTAAAACACATTCTTTTTGTCTTAAAGAATTTTTAATATTCAAAAGTACGTAGCATACTTTAAGGTCTTAAACAAAACTGCATTTAATATTCCTAATTCACAAAAAAAAAAAAAAAAAAAAAAAACACAAATCTACTTTTTTAACAACTCAAACGTGTATTTAGGCATCATTTAATTTTAATTTCATGCTAAATGAATTTAAAAATGCTTTCTTGTAAATTTTTTTGTTACACATTTGCAAACTCCCCTCTATTTTTTTTCTTGTTTTCTCATTTTTGACGAAACTCTGCTACATTATACGTTTAATATGTATAACAAAGAAATGTTGTAAGAACACGAAATGTGAACGTGACAACAACCTTACTAAAACGTCAAACTAAAGACAAGAACAAATTACACATTATTGTTAGAAAAACAAGCAAAAAGTCGTATATATAAATTTATATAGTATAAAACATGTATGTATTAAAATAATAAGAATATATATTTTGATCTTAGGAAAAAAAATAAAAAAAATACAGAGAAAAAAAATTTTTTTTTTCTTAAAAAAAAGAGGAGGTGGAAATATTTTCAAGCAAAGAAATGCTCATGACGTTAATAATGATGAAAAATATATCTAAGATTCCCGTAAAGGTAAAATGAGAACTAACATTAGAAAACAATGTTTTAAAGAAATAAACTAGAAAAAAAAATCAAACACCAACAACAAGGACATTTATATTATGTTTAAGAAAACATAGCAGGGAATGAGATTCGCTCTCAGACCCCCCACCCCCAGCAACCGAAAAAAAAAAAAATAGAATGTGTAAATATTCTTATAAACCTCTTTAAAAGTTAGACTCTAGTGAATGATGTGTTTTCTAATGTACATGGAAAATATTGCTTAAGTTAAAATTGATGAACTAGTTTTTTTTTACAAAGCTTTCAACGCGTAAATAACAAACAAAATAAAATATTTATAATGAAATAATAAAAGACATAAAACAAGTAAAAAAAAAAGGGAAACAGAAGTGTTACCGCCACTGTCACCCAGTTCGATATCAATTTACTTGTGTAATATATTTATCGATTTGTTTCTTTTTGTTATATCTAATTGTCAAATATCGTAATGTCAAAAGTCATAAAAATCCCAAGCTGTATTTTAGCGCATTTTTTTTATGTCTTAAATTGTCGACTAATTGTACAGCCATTGTTATTTGTCATTCAGTATCACACTCATCTCGTTTTTTGTGAAGAAATTTGTTAAAAATATATGTATAATTTCGCGCTGGGTTTTTATACCAAAAAAGTATGTATAAATAATAAATTTTTGTATTTCTTTATATTTATAACAAAAATTGTATTTTAACCAGGAATTTAAACATATCAAATTCATACAATAAAGAAGATTTAATTTAATACATTTGTGCTTATGAATTTAATGTTATAAGTCTTGTAAAAACTGGGCGCTCGGACAAAATCCCGTAACAAAATTTTAAATTCTTTTTTGTTTTAAAAAGATTTATTGAATCACCTCAAAATTGTGTGTTAGCTTCTGCTGTTTTATAACATAACCTCAAATTCAGTTTTTAAGTTACCGGCAGCCGTTCAACTTTACATACACAGAAAAATCACCCCTCATTTGGCAGCAACCTAAAAAGTAAGTCATAAAAATGAGTAAACATTCTTTTCAGGGTCAACCATTACAACGACAACAAAATGAACATGCCACAAACTTACAACCTTTTGATAATTGCTCTACATGTAATAAGCCGACTGGTACTCAATCAATATATTGCAGTAAATGCCACAAAAGCTTCCACTATGATTGTGCTAAAATACCAATTAACCAACAAACATTTACGTGTAATGATTGCTCTAAACGAGTTGAGTTTCCCGATTCACCAAAATCTGTTAGTAGTCATCGTAGCAACGCTTCCAATTCCTCACTAAATTCAATTGTCCGGAAAAGAAATATAGAACTTCAACGACTTGAAGAGGAAAGACAGTTATCTATAGAACGAGATCGTGAATTTTTGAAACAAAAATATCAACTATTGCAGCAAGCTGAAGAAGAAATTGATGACACCAATTCCATCAGTGTCAGATCTGTCCATGAATGGTTAAACAATCAACCAGAACCTGCAATCAACAATGCTGGAGATTTTCCATCTAATCTACCAAATTTATCAGAAACAACCTTTTTTGCTTTACCAGCTCATATTGATGTAAACAAACCAACGACTTCAACAAAAAATTATAGTACAACTTTTACTACTACCAGTACAAATCATTGTCCAATTACAACTCAATCAAGTAATTTGCCTGTAGATGCTGTACAAAATAATTTTCTGAAGAAACCACCACATGTTTCTTTAAATTCAACTTTTCATAATAACACAACCACCCTTATTAACTCAACTGCTGCACCGCCAACAACAACAACAGCACAACCTAATTTTTCTTCACAGGCACTTGTTAATGATAGTTTTTTACCATCGATTTCATCTATTCCACGCGGTAGCATCAACCCCAATTTAACACATCAGCAAATTAATGCAAGACAAACGGTGCCAAAAGATTTGCCAGCATTTGCAGGGAACCCAGAGGAATGGCCACTATTCAGTTCCACCTACGACTGGTCCACAACAGTTTGCGGTTTAACAGATGCTGAAAATTTAATCCGTCTGCAAAAAGCTTTGCGAGGAGATGCTCTTGAAGCAGTCCAGCATATTTTAATTCATCCGTCCTGCGTTCCATCTGCAATTTCAACACTGAAACTTTTGTATGGACAGCCAGAAAAAATTTTGCATTCGCTAAAAATGAAAATACGTTCTTTACCAACAATTAATCCTAATAAACTGGATACAATTACCTCATTTGCTGTACAAATAAAAGGTCTTCAAGCAACAATAGAAGCCTGTGGTCTTCTTGATGAGTTAAATAACTCGTCTTTATTGCAAGAATTAATATCTAAATTGCCTTCTTATTTTCAAATTAATTGGGGTACATACAAAATGAATTTATCAAAACAAAACAAAAAAGTAAATCTCTCAGACTTTTCCAATTGGATTTTTGACATTGGTGTTTCTGCAAGTAGTGTAAATATTGAGAGTCATTTAGTCTCTACCGCAGAGCATCTCTCACGCAGTAGGCAAAAAAATGTTTTTATACACACGCACACCGAACAAAATAGAAAAAACTGCATAGTGTGTGGTGGCGACTGCAACAATGTTGGGAGTTGTAAAAAATTCAAAGAAGCTGATCGAACAGAGAAATGGAATATTGTGAGAGAATTTAAACTATGTAAACAATGCCTTCGTAAACATTTTGGAATCTGCAACAACAACAACGTATGTGGTATTGATAATTGTCAATTTAAACATCATTACCTTTTGCATAAACCAAACGAAGAAGCTAATAAAAGAGAAACATCAACTTTAAAAGAATTGGATAAAAACACATTTGAAAACAATCAAACACACAGCTGTAATACGCACAGTGTTTCGAGTTGCAATAATTTGCTTAAAATTATACCCATAACAATTTATGGTAATGAAAATAAATTTATAAATACGTTTGCATTTATAGATGATGGATCATCAACAAGTTTAATTGATGAAAAAATTGTAAATGATTTAGGTCTTTCAGGAACTGCTGAACCTTTATGCCTCAAATGGACTGGAAATGTTGAACGTAATGAAGAGAATTCTCATCGAATTACCGTTAACTTGTCTGGTCCTAATAAAAAATTATTTACAGCCGATGTTCGAACAGTTAAACATCTATCACTGCCAAAACAAACTCTAAATGTTGAAGAACTAAGAAAACATTTTCAATATTTGAAAGGGCTTCCTATAGAAAGCTATGTCGATGCTGCTCCTCGGTTACTTATTGGTTTAAATAACTCAAGATTATGCGTTTATAAACGTGTCAGAGAAGGTAGAATCAACGAACCCACAGCAATTCGTACCCGTCTTGGTTGGCTGGTATACGGTGCTACGCAAAGAAACTCACTTATAGAGTATCACCATTGCCACATAAGCGAATGTAATGATACAAAATTATATGATTTAATGAAAAGTTTCTACTGCTTGGAAACTTCGGGCATAAATAATACGACAACAATAATGAGTAAAGATGATGAGAAAGCCATTTCTATTTTAAATAAATACACTGAACAAAGATCAGATGGACATTATGAAACATCGTTATTGTGGCGGAATGAAGATGTAGTAATGCCAAACAGCTATGATATGGCTAAAAAGAGATTTTTGTGCTTAGAAAAAAGGTTAAAAAATGACAGCAGTTTAAATGATATTTTTAATCAAACTATTTCCGAATACATTTCAAAAGGTTTTATTACAAAAGTTGATAAAATTGATTTAGAGTCAGGTGAAAAAGAAAGAGTATGGTATTTACCGATATTTCCCGTTTTTAATAAAAATAAACCAGGCAAATCCAGAATTGTGTGGGATGCAGCTGCAAAATCTCATGGGGTATCGCTTAATTCTGTACTTATGAAAGGCCCTGATTTGTTGTCTTCGTTGCCTTCCATTCTTATGCGTTTTCGTCAAAAAACCGTCGCGATTTGTGGCGATATCGAACAGATGTTTCACCAAATTTTTATTAAAAAAGAGGATCGTAATGTTCAACGATTTTTGTGGCGTAATACCAACTGTAATGAGCCCGATGTCTATGCTATGAACGTGATGATATTTGGTGCCTCATGCGCACCATGCATATCACAGTACGTAAAAAATTTGAATGCAGACAAATTTAAGGAAAAGTATCCTATTGCAGCTGCCGCTATAATACAAAATCATTATGTGGACGATTTTTTAGATTCAGTAGATACTGTTGAAGAAGCAATTAGTCTAGCATCAGACGTTAAGTATATTCATAGTAAAGCAGGATTTAATATTAGGAATTGGCTATGTAATAAAAAAGATGTTTTAAAAACATTAAGTGGAAGCGAAAATTCCCATCAAAAATGTCTTAATTTAGGCAATGAGTTAGATGCTGATAAAGTGCTTGGGGTTTTTTGGAAAGTTATTGATGATTCTTTTACTTTTAAACTTTCGCCATGTATACTTTCTAGCGAATTATTTGTTGGAAATAAAATCCCTACGAAACGACAATTGTTGAAGATTTTAATGACAATATATGACCCTTTAGGCCTTATTGGCCATTACCTTATGTACTTAAAAATAGTTTTACAAGAGGTATGGAGAAGTGGAGTAGGGTGGGATGAAGAAATACAACCCCCTCAGATGATAAAATGGTCAAAATGGTTGTCATTTTTACCAGAAATTCAAAATATTAAAATACCTCGGTGTTACCTTCAAACTTTTAAAACTTACAACAACCTGGATGTTCAATTACATACATTTGCAGATGCCAGTGAAAACGGTTATGCAGCAGTAGCGTATTTTAGAATTTTAAATGGTAGTAATGTTGTTGTTTCTCTAGTTGGATCGAAGACAAGAGTTGCACCTTTGAGAATAACATCTATTCCTCGCTTAGAGCTAATGGCAGCTTTGATTGCATCTCGTTTTGCCAACAGCATTTCTGATAGTACAACAATAAAAATTAGCCAGAAAATATTTTGGTCGGACTCCAAAACGGTTTTAAGTTGGTTACGGTCAGATCATCGAAAATACCACCAATTTGTAGCATTTCGCGTTAGCGAGATTCTTGATACGACAAAGCTAAACGATTGGAAATGGATTTCTGGTAAATTGAATGTCGCGGATGAAGCAACCAAGTGGCCTAAAGCGGGTCCGGATTTATCTAACAACAGTCGTTGGCAAAACGGTCCTGATTTTCTAAAACAACATGAGAGTACATGGCCGTTAGATTATGGTTTAGATACTAATACTGATTGTGAGTTAAGACATCATTTATTTTTTGTTAATCAATGTGATTATTTGTTAAATATCAAGCGTTTTTCACAGTGGCGTAGAGGTTTAAGGGCAATTGCTTATGTAGTACATTTTGTAAACAAACTTAGAAACCGTAAAGTAGAAATTCAAAATGGTTTATCTCAAGATGAATTGAAAATGGCAGAAACCATTCTGGTAAAGCAGGCTCAGAAGGAGGTATATTTAGATGAAATAATAACGTTAAAAAGAGAAGCTAAACTAAACAAAAGCAGTTCTATTTACAAATTGTCTGCTTGTTTAGATGAACATGATGTTATACGTATCGATGGTAGAATTGATAATGCTAATGTTCCGTATGAAATGAAACACCCTGCTATTATGCCGAAACAAAGCTATATAACAATGCTTTTAATAATGCACTTTCACACCCGATACCACCATGGAAATCATGAAACTGCTATAAATGAGATCCGCCAGAAATATTATGTGCCTCGGCTAAGAACGGTTTTTAAAAAAGTAATTCATGGTTGCCAGATGTGTAAAGTATTAAAACCTAAACCAATTTATCCACAAATGGCAAAGCTTCCAAGAGCTCGATTATCAGCATTTGTTGCCCCGTTTACATTTACCGGTCTTGATTTTTTTGGCCCAATTTTAGTAACCGTCAATCGTCATAAAGAGAAAAGATATGGAGCTTTATTTACTTGTTTAACGATTCGTGCTGTACATGTTGAGATCGTCTATTCATTAACCACCAGCTCATGTATTTTAGCAATCCGGAATTTCATGGCCAGACGCGGCACTCCAAGAGAATTTTTTAGTGATAATGGAACTAATTTCGTGGGGGCAGAACGTGAGTTACGAGAAGCCATAAAGGATGTTGATTCTAATGAATTCATTCGAAAATTCACAACATCTACTACAAAATGGAACTTCAATCCCCCTGCTGCCCCCCATATGGGAGGCGTATGGGAACGCATGGTACGTTCTATTAAAACCGTTTTATACAAGATAATGCCATCAAGATCTCCAAATGATGAAACACTTCGTAGCATGATGTCTGAAGTAGAAAATATTATAAATTCTCGGCCCTTAACCTACGTGCCAGTAGACGATGAAAATCAAGAGGCGCTCACTCCGAACCATTTGTTGTTAGGATGTTCAAATGGTATGAAGCCGCTTGCTGATTATAATGACAGTGGTCTGGTTCTCAAAACCAGCTGGTTGTGTTCCCAGCAATACGCACAACAATTTTGGAAAAAATGGTTGGTTGAATATTTACCATCGCTTACATGTAGAACAAAATGGTTTGAAAAATCTAAGCCTTTAAGTGTGGGTGATTTGGTGGTTGTGGTTGACCCTACGAGTCCACGCAATGTGTGGCCTAGAGGAAAGGTGTTGCAGACTACAGTTGCTAATGATGGCCAGGTTCGGAGTGCCAAAATAAAGACGAATTGTGGTGTGTTAGAAAGACCTGTAGTGAAGTTGGCTATTCTGGACGTGGCTCAAGATAAGGAGTAGGGCGGCGAAGGTTCTTCTTGCCATACTGCGGGAGGGTGTTACCGCCACTGTCACCCAGTTCGATATCAATTTACTTGTGTAATATATTTATCGATTTGTTTCTTTTTGTTATATCTAATTGTCAAATATCGTAATGTCAAAAGTCATAAAAATCCCAAGCTGTATTTTAGCGCATTTTTTTTATGTCTTAAATTGTCGACTAATTGTACAGCCATTGTTATTTGTCATTCAGTATCACACTCATCTCGTTTTTTGTGAAGAAATTTGTTAAAAATATATGTATAATTTCGCGCTGGGTTTTTATACCAAAAAAGTATGTATAAATAATAAATTTTTGTATTTCTTTATATTTATAACAAAAATTGTATTTTAACCAGGAATTTAAACATATCAAATTCATACAATAAAGAAGATTTAATTTAATACATTTGTGCTTATGAATTTAATGTTATAAGTCTTGTAAAAACTGGGCGCTCGGACAAAATCCCGTAACAAGAAGAAAGGTTTTGGCAGCATTTATTATGATTTACTTTGAAACTGCAAGTACAACTGGAGATATTTGATCGAGGGTAGAGTACACAGAATATAAATTTAAAAGTATCAGAGATTGTGTTAACCTATATTTAGTTAACCAAATTTTTATTTTCTAAATCCGAATCTTAAAGACCTTAAATGTATGCAAATAATTTTTAATAAAATTACCTCCTAAAAGTATGCAATATTTGTTAAAAATTAACACTTGGTTTTCACTGCAGTTCTTTTTTCTAAAGCTGTTTTCTTTTTAATAAAGTATGTTTAAATTTAAAATTTTAAGCTTAAAGGCTTTTTACAGGCACCATTCCCCCTTGTTGAACCCATTTTTCATACGTTTTTACAAAAAGTGTCTCCTTCGTGCCTAAGATCATACCTCAGGCAACAAATATTTGTAATTACATACTTCTAGCCGCAGGAATTGCTCTCTTCATAAAAATTTCGTAAAATCCTATTTTGAAGGATGTCGGATTTTAGTGTTAAAATTTCAATTACACTCAGAAAAAAAAAGTTAGTAGAAAAATTTGTAAACGGTTTTCAATCGCACTCTACTATTTTTGTACTGATTTTTAGTAAAAAATTATTATTTAGCAAATCTTTTTGCTATTTACAAATTACAGAATCTTTACAGAATATTTACAAATTTTTGTTGCTAATTTCAGAAATCATTTTACAAATTTTTGAAAACCGATTTGCTAATATTAGCAAAAAATACTACTAATTTTCAAAAAGTGGTTATTGAAGGAAATGTTATTTCTAATTAAAACTTACACCTACAAACTTAAATTTCCTTAAAATGTTACATATATTAAAAAAGGGATCGGAAGTGAAGATACCGACTCATGTCTAAAAAGAGGACATCCACTTAAAATAGCACTAAAAAGGTTTTTTAGTTCTAAAAATCCGCCGTAAAAACAATTAAAATTTAACCTTAAAAGTAAAAAAAAAAAAAATTACCAAAATATTTTTCAAAACAGAAATTACCAAATTAAAACAAAATGATTAATTCGTTTTTTAAAAAATATAATCAAAATTTTTGATGCTCGATAAGAAAAATAAATTCAAAGCTTTTAAATTCCACTTTACAAAAAGTCTACTAAAATTTAGAAGCGGCTACTAATTTTTCTACTAATTTCATTGTACTACACGTCAGCAGACATGTGTTGCTAAGATTAGCAAAAAATACCGCTGGGCTCAAATTAGCAGAATTTCCCGTAATAACAGCAAAATTTTCAGTTGCCATTACAGACTTTTTTGGTGAGTGTACTAGTTTCATATTAACGCGGCAATTTTTCCCTTTTTAAACCCAATTGGCTAGGCCGATAAGGTGGATACTTTTACTCCTCCCAGTAGAAATTTCCAAAAATCCGTACTCCAAGAAACACATATTTTCAATTTCAAGTTTCTAGCTTCCTATCCTTACCACTTACGTAAAATTAACAAAATTTGGTTTTGTAAAATTAAAGAAAATTGCGTTTATTTACGAAAGTTTTTTTGTTGTTTTGACATAAATTTCGTAATTTTATACATGGATGATTAGTGTATTTTTACGCTATTTAAATTAACCTCCTTTAAGAAAAGTTTAATAAGCAGTTTTATAAATTTCTACACATGCACCCTACAGCCAACATTGCTCGGTAATTTATAAATTTTTAAAGAATATTTCACATTTTCAAGTTTGGCCAAAATGTTTTCCATCTCGCCATTTTTTTTTTTTTTACAAAAATTAAAAATGTTTTGCTTTGAAAAATATATATCACCTACGACAACATTTACGTTAAGTTTACATTTAATTTTTTCAAGTTAAAACTTAAGACTAATTTTGCTTCGTATATGATTCAATTATATTCTAAATCCAGGATCATAATTATTTTTTTTTAAGATTTTTCTTAGAAAAGTTTTTTCTAGAAGAAAAAAAAAATCAATAATAACTACCATTCCCTTCTCTCAATTTATACACCATAATACCTCTAACTACATATATATTTTTGCTAACGTCAACATATCGTTTTCAATTACTTACAAAATAGCGCTTTACTTTTCCATACTCAATAAACAACAATCATCAATACCCTTAACATTTCTCCTATAACCTTATTAGTATTATTTTATATCATACAATACAAAAGCTTATTAGTATGAATATAACGAAAGAAATAAAAGCATTTTGTTTTCTAAAGGAGGCTTAAATTTTTCTTCGATTCAATTCTCTAATATAAGGGAAAAAGTACGAAATGAAGGTATTTATTAGCAAAAAAAAAACATAAGGAAGGTTTAGGAAGACAAGAAGCTCCTAAAATGATGGCAAATTTTATATGTATTACAATTGTTATATAACATATATCTAATAATAAAAAGCGTTATTATATGAAGCCAATCATCATCAAAATTGTATAGAATTGTAAAAGAATAGAAAAGAGAAGAATAAAGCAGTACAAAAAATTACATTTCATTTTACAATTGAAATTCATGTAATTCTTGTAATTTCAAACAATTGATAATAAGGTTTTTTTTATTTTATTTTATTCGTGGTAACAATAAAATGTTAAGAATTGGAAGTCATAAATATCAAACATAAAATTATCAGAAAAATAATAAAGTCGACTTTAGAGAGGACATTTTTGAAACAAAATTGTTTAGGTTTGAGAGTTTTTAAAGAAAACTTTAAAATTAATTTACTAAAAATACATTTTCATCAACACAAAATAACCCACAAAAATGAGCTTTAGCAGGAAACTCACATTACTTTTCCTATTAATGTTATTTTTAACGTGGATAATTATCAATGTTGATAACTTAACGCTTATATATACATTTTCACTCCTACTTCTTGGCGTTATTTAATAAAACTATTGTTGTAAACCTACGTTCGATTACAGTTATATATAATTATATATAGTATTATATACAGGTTGGTTGAAAAGGTCCTGCGCTCGAAATGAAAGAATACTCTTTTTGTTACGAAATATATTTGTTTATTCAATATAATCTCCTAGAAGCTCAATACACTTGTTCCAATGATCTTCCAATAATTTTATCCCATCCTTATAATGGTTTTCCGGAAGCTCTGCAAAATAACCCTCTACGGCTGATATGCTTTCCACGAAGGAATTGTTTAAGATTTCTGAAGAGATGTTAGTCACTGGGAGCCAAATCTGGTGAATACGGTGGATGTTCAAGCAATTCGTACTTTAATTCTTTGAATTTAGCCATCGTCAAAACACTTTTGTGAGCAGGTGCATTGTCTTGATGAAAAATGATTTTTTTCTTCTTTAAACCAGGTCTTTTCTCATGAATTTTTTCATCCAGCTGATCCAAAAGGCTGCAATAATATTCAGAGTTGATTGTTTTACCTTTCTGAAGATAATCAATCAACAAAATTCCTTTTGCATCCCAAAAAACTGATGCCATAACCTTCTTTGCTGATCGTTGTGACTTCACCTGCTTTGGAGCTGAACAACCAGCTTCAGTCCACTGTAAACGTTCTTGTTTCAATTTAGGATAATGGCGGTAGATCCAAGTCTCATCCATAGTTATAAAACGACACAAGAAGTCGGTTTTATTCGGCTTAAAACGCTCCAAATTACCCTGAGAAATTTGTTTTCGATCCAGTTTTTGTTGAATTGTTAATGTGTGCGGCACTAACTTTCCAGTTAGTGCCGCAGTTTTTTCATACGTAATTCTTTATGTAAAATATGGAGTACTCGTTCGTCTGAGATGCCTATGGCATTAGCAATTTCACGCTTAGTCAAACTTGGATCTTTACTAACCATATTATGTACCAGCTCAATGATTTCTGCTGTGGTTGCAGTTTTTGGTCGTCCTTCGCGTGGATCGTCCTCAAGGCTGGTACGACCACGTTTAAATTCACCAGCCCAAAATTCAACGGTTGAAGGTGAGGACTCCTTATACACTTCTTACAATTGTTCATAAATTTAATTTGCTTTTAAACCCTTCAAAACAAAGAATCTAATGACTGCACGATATTAAATTTTTTCCATATTAAAAAAATCAATGACACGTCAACTTCAAATGGCTTGTAAACAAAGAAAGAATTGACAGAATGACTTGCAACTTTGCAAGTGTTCTCAAGACAGTTATACCAACTTGAGAAAAAAAAGTTTGGAGCTAGCAGTGCCATCTCTTGGTGAGCGCAGGAACTTTTCAATCAACCTATATTATATACAATTATATATATAGTCCTATATATCTAATGCCTCATCATTTGATACGAAAATTGGCATAAATAATCCGATTTCATGGTGTGATATCTCATTTGATTTAATTTGATCCGTAAAATGGGTTCATCTAATTTTATTAAGTTATATATGATTTGACCATATATTTCCATATATCTTTGGATAGGCATGTGAATCATATATCAGCATATATAATCAGATCCAAAGATATATAGAAATGTATGATCATATTTTAATTAAGTTATATATGATTTAACATTGTCCAATATATGACCATATATTTCCATATATCTTTGAATCCAAAGATATATGGAAATGTATAAATTATATATTTTTTTTTTTAAAACCAGTATGTGATGTAAATATATATCTTTTCATATTGCTACATATATAAATATATATATTTATATCAAGTTATATATAATTATATTTAAACCGTTTTCGTTGGGTTTTTATTTTTATTTTTTTTTTCTTTAACTGTAATGTAGATTTGCTTTTAAAATTTAACATTGATAGGTAAGAGGGTGCAGTGTTACATTATGATTAATTAGTCTGCTAAATTCGATCACTGAAAAAATACTTATTCATTTACAAATACATTTTTTTCTCAAAAAAAAAAATAAAATATATATGAAGTATCATTTATAAGGTCATTTGTGATTGTCCTGAAATGTGTTGCCTGGGATATTCTATTTTTTATAAAATTTTCAACTTAAAACTATAGTCTACTTTTAGGAGTTTTATTACATATAAACATTTTGTAACATTTTAATATTGTATTTTGTTTCGTAAATTTGTTTTCATTTTAATGAAACTAAATCTTTGGCAAAACAAAACTAAAACAACATACATATCCTTTTAAATAACTTTTCATCTCAAAATGTGTTATACACACACATACAAACATACATTTACAAATATACACCTTTATACATCATTTATCTTACTCATAAATAATCATTTCCTTTTATATATACGTACATATATCTCTTAACATATTACCCCAATAGCAGGAGCTACCCAAAATAAACTTTATATAGAAGAAGTATGCATATAACATAAATAAAAGTAGGTGTATATACAGCTTAAAGTAAATGTATCTATTTATGTGTGTGAGTATGTGTATGAGATGATATGAAATCCCTTGTTGCAATAACTTAAAATGATTGCTAAAGATTAAAAATCAACATTATAAAAAATTGCTTATACATATCACCTGTAATGATAAATTATATAAATTTCAACACAAGACAGGAATACACACAGCATACAATATTTATATAACACAAGTGTTTACTACATACAGTCAGTACAATAAAGTACTTTATTACAACACAAATATTAACTGAACTCTAAGCTATCAAGCATAACAAAAAAAAAAAAAAAAAAGTTCATTAACGCTTATATTTTGTTACATATAAACAACATGAACCCTGATATATTGTGTGGAAAAAAAGAAAAGTTAAACAAGTAGGGATTGTTGTCTATTTTGTATAGAAAAAAAAAAAAAAAAACTTTTATAGAGGTTATTAGGTGAAATGGCATAAAAGGCATAAGAAAATTAACAAATTTGCAAAATAAAAACATCAAAGAACGGTTTTCAAAACAAAGTTAAAATTATATGTAAATATTGGTTAATATAAACAAATTTCCACATATGTGATCATTTTAAATTAAATAAAAATATATAAACAAATAAAAAAAAAAGTTACTTTTTGGTGAAATACTTCAAACATATTGATTACAATTTGCTTACATTTATAGCCCGCATTTTTTTTTTTAGCAGTATTATTTTTCATATTATATCATTTAAACTTTGTTATATACTTATGTATATAATATGTTATCTTTGTCAAAAACAATGCATTTGGTATTAGACCATTTTTAATACTCTTATAGTTATATGAACCATTAATTTTCATATACACACACACACTTTCAGACAATCACTCAAATGTTATACATGTCTGAATGACTGGCTGTCTGCCTAAATGCCAACCAGCCTGTATATAAAGTTTTATCTATGTTTATGTTATTTTCCATTTATTATAGACATCTATCAAATTGAAAATCAATGAACTATGAAAATAGCAAAACAACAACAACAACAAATACTATAAAAAAAAGAAGATTAATAGAATGTAGTAATGAAAAAAATATATACATCAAACTCGTTTTTTTTTTTTAATTTTCCATATATGAATATCACATTGAACTCCTAAAAGTACGCAATAAAATTGCAAATACATATATACTAAAAAAGTATGCTTCGTTTAATCGAAAGTTTTAAACAATTTAAAAAATAATAAGAATTAATAATGAATAGTGAAATATTTTTATTAAAGCTTTTAAAACTAAGCAATTAAAATTTGTAAACATAACGCTATGCAACCAACACTGAGTCTCATGGTCTCGGGAGTGTATGTCTCTTGCGCTTGGCGAATATAGAAAATTGGTATGGTAAAACTTCTAAAGCATTTGCAGCTGTGTGAGTACAGCCAAATTTTATGACCGTTTGAGGTTTACATTTTTTAGACAATACTTAGCAAAACCACACATTACCAAATAATGTGTAAAGTAATGTGTAGCCATAGGGGCTCATGGATTACTTTACACCTTACTTCACTGATGAATTTTACAAGCGTTGAGCCTCAAAGTAACGTATATACCCATTACTTTAGAGTTGATAATGTAAGGGGTTACTTATAGGGTTACGAGAATGGAAAAAGTAATGTGTCTAAAAATAGATTTTTTAAAAAAAGAGGAATTATTATTAAAAAAAAAAATTATTACAAATATTTTAAACGTTATTAAAAATAATGTGGTCATGATGGGAATCGAACCAGAGTACTCTGGTTGCCAGCCAAGAACTCTACACACTGAGCTATCGACGCATATAGTATTTGATTGCTTTAAACTTAAATGAATTGCTTCGTTTTTTCGCTAGTTTTATCAAAACAAACATACATTACCCTTTTGATTACAAAAACATACAAAGTAATGTATCTAAAAATAGATTTTCAAAAATATTTCAATTATTACTTTACATTTATAAATCATATTATAAAAACTTATTACTTTATGCTTGCAAATAATGAATAAGGTAACGAGCTATCATTACAAGGTAACGCTTGAGAATATCGCACCCATTACCAAAGTTTTGCTGGTTACCGCATAAAAATTGTAGGTATTTTATATAAAGAAGTATACTACCTTGGTTGCCAATTTTAGATACTGTATTCCTTGTTTCAGCGAACACGTATTTTTTTCTTTTTGTGATATTCGTCCTATCGATTTTAACAAATTCTTCTTTTTGGAATATCTTGCCAACCCTATGCTATATAATGGGCATTATACATATCAAACTTCCTGATTTGACCAATATTTTATTTTAATTAACTTTTTGTTTAGATTTTCTAATGCCTCCGACATGATGCCGGTCAAAATTGTACCTAGAAATGACTTTTCTTGTCAGTGGTCTACTTTTGAATAGAATTACCCCTAATAGTGAGAGATATGGGCTAAAAAAGACTTTTTAAAAATTTCGCCAGCGACGTAGTAAACATGCCACCCCCCCCCCCCCTCCTATGGCTTAGCCAAACCGCTCTGACTAAAAACCTAAATTTAAAATATGTGTTCCCTGCAAAATAGAAAAATTCATCGATAACGCCAGGAACGTCGTAAAAATCTGAGTTAAAAAGTGAAAATCCCTCTTTTAACGGCCTGTCCAAAAAGTTTTTGCTACAAATCTAAAATTTCAAATATTTGTTACCGTAAATATACGCTACTTTACCTACTTTTTGCAATTTTCACCAGTAAAAGTCAAAAGTCGAAAAGATGCCCCCCTTTATGAATTTTTTAAACCGTTTTAACTACAAATCTAAATTGAAAAAATTAATTTCCTGGAGTATAGGCTTTTCATAAGGTACAATTTGAAATTTTGATCAGCGTGGCAAAAATTGTGTGTTTGAAGCAGGAAGTTATTCAAAAAAACCGGGAAGTTACATGATTTTTCTAAAGTCATTTCCAAATTGTATTAATATTACGTATACGTATTGTCATACTAAGTGATTTGATAATACTCATACGCAACTTAAGACTTGCGCTATTTACAATAGCACCGAATAAATAGAAATGAAAGATGGCAAACGAAACGTTTAGCGAATACGTGTTTTAAACAAAATATATTAATGTCAAGGCATGTTTCAATGAAACTGCAATTAAAATTTGAATTATTGGTTACAATTATAAAGGCCTGCCCAAACCCTAGAAGTCTGTAATATATATTTCGCTCATAAAAATCCATCAGGACCCTTCCCAGAGTTTTTATCGCTTCTGAAAATTTGATCCAAATTAGATTTGGTATAGGAATTTATATATTCGGCATTTCCAAATTTAAGCTTTTTACTAGTTTTTTAATTCTGCTTTCAATTTTTATCAAATATTTAGCAAATTATTGCAGCATTAACCCAAAACTAACGTGGAAAAATTTTGTGCTTAATCAACCCTAAAAACGATTTGAATTTGTATAGCATTTTTCCGTCAAACATTAATACTTCAAATATTTTCAAAGTTTTTATTTTCTTGCTTATTTTTAAGCAAAATATATAAAATGCACTTATTTTAAGCAAATATTTTGCAAATGAATTCACAATGTAATATCTAACCAAAATTAAGATAATAGAATTTTTTTTTTAGCTCAACTCGCATTAGTTCTTAATACCCGGAGGGCGAACCCTCCTTGTTAGTAGCCTTGAATTTTAAAAAGAAAAAATATTACAAACATTCAAAAATATACTTTAACTTTTGATTTTTTTAATCATCACAAAAGTATGCTATACTTTTTTTAGTGTTAAATACAACTTAGTTATCTTATAATCTTATACAAGTGCTTTCATCAATGCTCCAACACCCGCCCCGACAAAACTTTTATTTATATAACTAAAACAGCTTTATACATAATTTTTATATAATGTGTTTTTGTATCCTAAGCATTTTAGAAATAAAACCTTAATGTCTTTATAATAATATTGATTTTACGTAAATTAAAAAAACACCGAAAACAAAAGGTCCTTTTTTTCATTTATGAGTTTTTTTATTTTTCTTTCTTGTCTAACGTTGTCCTGCAGTGACGTTTATTACTTTATGGTCTATTGTTTTTTTTTTTTTTTTTTTTTGTGAAGAACACATAACGTTTTAGTCATTGTCCTTCTTCTGTTTCTTTTAGCTTTTTTTTTCGATTTTATTATTATTATTTTTTGACCTTAATATGTTTTCAGTTTATTTAGGTAAAATATCAAGATTACTAAATTATATAAAGTGTATTTTGTGTGACAATTGGTGATTTTAGATAATTTTTATTTTTTTTTTTTTCAAAAGACTACAAAACAGTTAAAAAAAATTGCATGTTTTTCAACCACAAACATTAAGGATAAATGAAGAAAAAAAGAAATCGTAGCAGTAATAAGTGAGACTACAATCTAAATGCTTGAATTTTTTAAAAATGTTAAATAAAATAACAATAATTACTACAAAAATGTTTGCATATTTCAATTAAAATTTAGCATGTTTGAAAGTTGTTTGAATTTTTTAAATAAATATTAAGAAAAGTAAGAAGGTTATAGAACTTGTTTTGGGAGCACCTTAAACTATGCTATTGTTAATAAAAAAAATTAAAGAAATATAAAATAAATAAACCATTTCAAGCAAATATTCTTAATATTTATTTACTGGTCTTAATTATAATTTTGCATGGTTGAAAATTCTCTAGCATTTCTGTTAATTTACAAATGTATCATACAATTTTGCTTTAATTTTAAATCTTAAAAACTTAACCATCATTTATTATATATATTATATAATTTGTTTCTTAAAGAAAATCATTAAAAACTTTTTAAGCAGAAAAGTCAACTAATCCTTGTTATTCTTTATTAAGAAAAAAAAAAACTTTTTAATGAAATGAAAGTCACATCATTATACAATTTTTTTGCTTTTTTATAATGTTTTTTTTTTCTTCTTTGTTAGCGCCTAAAAGTAGACTTTTAAAATCCAACTTAGTCGGCAAAAAGTAACAGAAAAAAATCACATAACACCAAATACCCTTAATCAGCTTAAATTCACACGTATTGATTGAATTCACATTAAATTTTTTTCCTTCCTCATTGTTAGCCTTCTTCTTCTTCTTCATGATCATCATCATCTGCCATATTCTTTTCAAAGAAAACTTAATACTTATTGGGGCATTGACAAAAAAAAAATAAGTTCAAACGCAATTTAATAAAGAGGGTAGTAGAAAGAAAAATTACCAGAAAAAGGAATTGGAAAAATAAATGAGGAAATATATTTATTTAAGCTGAAAATGTGTTTAAAATTGGATGAAAATATATTCATAAATAAAGAAAAATATACATAAATAAATTGCGTTTTTTTAAAGGTGTTTAGTTTAAACTTGACAAAATAATATAAAACACCGATTTGTTATATAAAAGTTGCCTCCTGTATAAATTTGAAATGAAAAAATATTGTTTTTTATCCTACCGGAAACGGAAACGCACAATTTATACTACAAACGTAGCACAATATTAAATTTTTGTTGCTACAAATAAAATAAGATATATGGATGAGGGAATGGATGATGTGTCGTTCTTTAACAGTTTAATGTCTTTTTTTTTTATTTTACCATTATAAATGATGATGAAACGATGGTGGTTTGTGTTACACACACACACACACACAAAAAAAAAAAAAGAAAATGTCATTATTAGAATTTTGTATTATGTTGTTTACTTTCATATTACGTATTTATCAACAAATGCAAAAAAAAAAAAAATGAAATATTGAGTTTTCTATTTCTTATTTTGCTTGTTTAGATAATGACAATAAACGGAAACGGAAATTGCAATTTGACATAAAGCAGCAGTAAAAACTAAATTTATAGACCAATAGATTTCCTTTCACTGTAAACAAAACTGAGGTGCTTAAATTAACCCCGTAAAGATTCAACTTTTTAGATTACATATTTTGAAAAAAAAAAAAAATTGCTACACAATTGCGTATTGAATTATATTTTGTTACTGACATTCGGCCTGAAGCCCGCAAAAAAAAATATATACTTCCACTAATGTTAGTTATTATCTGGGAATTTAAAAAAAAAAACTTGTTTAACAAAAATCACACAAATACTTTTAATTAGACTTCATTAACTTTTTTTTCTAAAAAGAAAATCGTATAACTTATGTAAATATTGAAATATATATGAACTTACCTGATCATATATAAGATTTTATATGATCAGATAAAATTTTATATGAACATGTATGATCATATAATTCCATGCATATGATCGCATATATATTTATAACTTCAGATCCGAAGTTTGAGGATATATGACCCTATATTTTCATATATTATTCATGTATGCTTATATATGATCATGTATGGTCATATACAATCAAATTTTTAGTCTAATAGAAATATATAAGAACATATTTGGGCATATATTCAACTATGCATGGACATATATGATCATGTGTGTCCATATCTAACCATATACCAAAGAACTGCAAATGCTGATTGCAAAACGTTCATACGCAATCAACACAAGAATAAATATGTGTTTGCGTTCAAACGTTGAATGTACTCCAACACACATATTTGTTGATGATTTTAAATCAATCAAACGACGTGCAAATTGTTGTCACTGATTTATAATCATCGGTCGTTTTTATACCATTGATTTTATTCTGTTCGTTTGAGTCAACAATAATTATTTTGATGTAGAATTAAACAGAAAAAGCAATAAATAAAGCGTATGAGTGTGTTCATAATAAAAACAAAATAGTTTCTTATCTATAAAAAGGAGGTGGTTTTGTAGAAACACATTTCATAAATTAGGGTGGGTTTTTTTTTTAATTTATGTCGATATCTCAGGATCTCCCAATCCGGTTAAAGTTAAATATTGCCTAATTTTGTAATCAAAATAGAGGAAAAAAAAGACAATATTTAAATTTTTCCGGATTAGGCAAGCCTGATTTATCGACCTAAATTTTTTTTTCCAACAAAATATTTTTATTTCACAAAGAAGAATATTTGTAGTATTGTATTACTAATAAAAATTTTTAAAAAAGCGGATTTAAGTCCCACCCTAATGTACATTTGAAATGTGTTTTTATTTCGTTTTGATTATGATTACACTCATACGCGTTGTTTGTTGTTTTTTTGATTTATTCAACGCTGACTTTTTGTTGAGTGATTACATTTGCATAAAACTTAATCGACAGATGATTCACTTTGATTCCAATTACGCGTTCAGTAACATGATGCTGATTTTATTCTACAGTGAATTTTGTTGAATTATTAAACGTGAACAAGAATTTTTGTGTATGAATAAATCAAGAAAAAAGTTGATTTTGCAGTTCTCTGCCATATACCAGCCTATTTATGATCATGTATGTTCAATAATATTTAGATTTTTACATGAGTTTTGCAATACGTCTCCGGTGTTAAGTGGAAAACACTTTATCTTTATTTCATCTCCGGTATTAAATGTTCCAATTCCGCAAGCTCCCCGTTTCATTTCAAATCGTTGCAATCCTCCCTTGTGAGGGAGGGTCACATAGCTTAATTGTGAAAAACCCACTTTAACAAGTTGAATTAATGTTCAAGTTGATTCAATATTCTGGGTATTTAAAATCTACCACTTTTGGGCACCTAAATGGGTGAAAATATAGCAACAAAAAAAAACACAAAAAATACTTATGATCATTATTCTATGCCTTATTGTCCCATCTTAATGGAAAATAAAAAAAAATTGAATTTTGTTTCGGTATCAAAAAAAAAAATTAATAGTACTTTTTTGGCCCTTTTTTTATTTTTAGCTAAAAATAGCTTAAAATACAAATTCGTTTTTACTTAAAATTAACATACGTTTAAAACATTTCTTTCATTCATTAAACAAAAAGGACTAACACATTAAATTAGAGATCAAGTTAATATAAAATTTAGGTACCCAAGCAAAAAAAAAAAATTAATCTAATCACATTTTGTTAAATCTAATTGTGGCTTTAACTTCTTTTTGTTGCTTCCTAAAGTTCAGTTATCATTCGTTTATGATTTTTTTGGTGTTATTCTAAGGAGCTTTCAAAAGAATTCATATGTTCATATTTCAAATGTAGTAATTTGGATATAAAGCCGATGCATATTTAAAAAAAAAATAACTCTTCATTACTTCTAAAGCTATAGTATGGCGTATATTTTCTAAATCTAAAGCAGTGATCGGCACTCATAGCAGTCAGTGGCTGAACACAATCGGAAATTAACACGTACACTACACGAATGTCAACAATTCTCACAGCTAAGAGCACAAAAAATACAATTATTTCATTCAGTAGTACGCTAACTTTCAACAGAGCAAGTATAAGCCGCTTTGTTGAAGAAACAAAGTACACTCTAAAAATTTGTTTCTTTTATTATAGGTTTTTTTTATTGTAGGTATTTATTTTGTTTTTTGTTTACATTTTAAATTAAAAATGTGGAATGTTGGGTGGGAGGATTTTTTTTTTTTTTTTTTATTTTCTTAAAATATATTAAATAAGGCAGAGTGCCTTGTATGCAATCAAACAATTATTATTATCATTATTATGAATTATTTTTATATTTTATAATAGAGAAATTAATAAGGATATTCTCTTATCGATTAATTAATTTATTAATTAATTCATTCATTCATTTAACTAGTAAGATAAAATAATTACTTGCGGTGTAAAACACCAATACATTCATATTCTCTCTCTCTCTGCCGGCCACTAATCTAAAGCATATATTGAAAATATTGTTTTCTGATTATTCAAGTCAAAAATTTCAATGTGAAAATAGTTCTGAAAGCTTTTTATAGTTGTTTTCTTAAATCATTTTTATATTTTTGTTTAATGCATTTTTCAGCTTTTATTAGTTATGGCGACACAATCTGTGCATTTTTGCACTTTGAATTTTATTTGACACTACACCATTTCCAGCTTTAATTCAGAATTTTCCAAAATAATTTTAAAATTGTGTAATGTTTAAAAAAATTATCAAAAATAATTTTAAAATTGTGTAAAAATGTTTAAAAAAAATTATCGAAAATAATTTTAAAATTGTGTAAAAATTATTTTAAATTGTCCAAAAAGGCTTTAAAATTGTTCAAAAATTATTTTACATTAATCAAAAATATTTTAAAATTGTCTAAAAATGTTTAAAAATTGTAAATATCCAAAAAAAAAATAAATAAATTTGTACAAAAATTCATTAAAATTTTTAAACATATTTTAAAGTTGCCCACAAAAACTTTTTCATTAATGCAGAATTATGTATTTGTGAATATCAAAGTTTTATTTGGGAAGTGTGTGAGAGTATCAAATGTACCTCGGGAGAGTATCACGGTATTTTCTTAAATCAAATAATATCAAAAAAGGGACAATTGTATCAACTTTTCCATCACTGTTCGGAAATACATCTTTAGGCGCCACTTTTTTTTTTATAATAACAAAATATTAAAAATTTAACTTTAAACTAAATTTTTTTTGATTTAAGTTTTTTTTTCTAAAATAAAGTACTTTTTAACAGTGTTGAATTAAGCTAACTTATAGATAAGTTAGCCAAGCTTATATAAAAAAATCGCTTCTTTTATAAAATTTGCTCCTTTGGGGTTTAATGTTTCATATTTTCCTTAGAAAAAGTTTTAAATATTTTTTTTTTTTTTTCAAATTAACCCAATATTAGATCTTTTTTTGTCGTGTCAAGATAATCATCATTTCAAATTAACAAAAAAAAAAGAAAAAAAAAGTACTACATTACAAAGGGAGAAATACAAAATATTAAAATCTTCATTAAATAACATGACTATTAAAAACATTGTTACTTTGCATGTTTAAATACTATACATTGTTTACAAATACTATAAAATATTTCATTTATTCAACATTTATCAATCTAAAACAAAACATTTGAAGGGTTTATTAATGAAATAATTACAAAATACAATAAATTATTTTTAATTTTGCGTTTTTTTTGCTAATGATTTATTAAACATTTTCCTTGCCCTTTGTAATACTCGTAATATTCAATATTTTTTAATGACAAACAATTTCTCTAATTGAAATTTTTCTTTCTCCATTATTTTATTTACATAAAATATAAACATACCTTGATATTTACAACATTTTAATAAGTCCCCGGTTAATATTTTATACAAAAATATTAAGGTGTGTCCTTTTTTTTTTTTGTAGTGGTATGTGTGCGATTGTAAGATAATATATTGTTTATTGTACTCATACAATACACAAGCCTTTTATTTACAAATACAATATTGAAATTGTTATTGTTTGTCTTTCTCCACTTTATAAAATATACTGTGTTATGGATAATATGAAATGTTAACAAAACGATAAGATCGAAAATTGCATTATTGTTGCATTATTGTGATTACGTATTGTTTGTATTTTACTATAAGCAAGTTTATACATGCTCTATTGTTTTCAAAGTATTTTTTTTTTTTTTTATGGTTTATGTCATAATTATAAATGCTATTAGTGATGATGTTGATGATGATGATGATGATGACTACAATGGTTTGATTGTGTAATGAATGATAGAGATCTTAATATTGAGAGTAGTATTAGTTGACGTCATTTAAAATTTAAAAATTTAGCACAATTACTATACTTAAATTTGTTAACAAATTAATAATTAACAAAGCATATTCTGGAAAAGTTTTTTATTAAATAACAGCGACTGTTAAAAGTTGATAACACGTAGTGGACAATTGTATACATTTTAGGGTAAAAAAAAAATCAAATAAATTCTCACCAGGTTAATTTTTTTTCCATATCTCAAGTTGTTTAGAAAACAAATAAATTCTAGTTAATGACCTGTAGGAAGCCTGGGGCCAAGTGTCTACAAGTCACCACTTTTGTCGACTATTTTGGGTGACTTTTTGGTGACATGTCCACATGTCCTCTTTTTGCAGCTGCAAAGCTGTGCTTGTTCTTGATTTTTTTATTGTTTTTTTTTTTGTTGAAAATACATGTGCATAGCTGCATGTAAAATTAAAGTTTTTAATAAAAATATAAAGAAAAATGAATTTAAAAGTTAAATATACAAATTTGAACAAAATATATAATGAGCAAAAGAAATTACAAAAAACTTGTGAAAAAAAAACAATCAATTTTGTATAAAAAAAAAAATATAACAAGAGGCAACAATTTTTAGTGAAAGTTGCAACTCTAGAGATTTTGTGGAGCCTGGTAAAGATTTTACGGAGCCTGTGGATGATTTTGTGCAGTCTTTTGAAAATTTGTCTACTCTAAAGTTAAATTTGCACGAAGATTTTTTTTAATTTAATGAAATTAAAAAAAAAAAAAAAAAAATATTAATAAAATATCTAATCTCTAGTTCCAATGTCAACACCTAGTCAATAGTTGTATAGATTCGCAATGACAAGCACATTGTTAATGTCTACAGCAGAGAGCGTTGGCTGGGGTCAGTAGTACTGGTGACAAAGTCAATAGTGAATCAGTACAGTTTCACTATCGATATTTCCTATAGGGTGATGTCAACTTATGACCATCAACATAGTGTAATGCTATTTTAAAATAAATTTCCTTAAAAGTAGATTTACCAATAGAGTCATATAGCTGACCATATCTGAACATACATAGTTTAATATACAACCATATATGGTCTCATATATGATCATATATCTTTAGATCCAAAATGTAAGGGTATATGGGCACATACGATTAACATGTGCTAATATATGATAAAATTCTGCCATATACCCAAAAATTTTGGATCTGAATATATATGATCGTATATGAGACCATATATGATCATATATAGAACTAAATTCGGACATATATGATTGGCTATACCCGTGTATATGAGCTCATATATGATCAGATATGTTCATATACGATCCTATATATACCTAAAAATATATTTTGAAAGGGAATTTTTCACATCAAAAACGCGAAGACCCCCCATATCTTCAAAACCCAGCAAAACTTTGGTAATGGGTGCGATATTCTCATGCGTTACCTTGTAATGATAGCTCGTTACCTTTTTCATTATTTGCAAGCATAAAGTAATAAGTTACCCATTATTGATTACGTAGTATATGATTTATAAATGTAAAGTAATAATTGAAATATTTTTGAAAATCAATTTTTAGATACATTACTTTGTGTTTTTTTTTTTTTTTTTTGTAAGCAAAAGGGTAATGTATGTTTGTTTTGATAAATTTAAAGCAATCAAATACTATACGCGTCGATTGCTGAGTGGGCAGAGTTCTTAGCTGACAACCAGAGTACTCTGGTTCGATTCCCATCTTGACCATATTATTTTTTATTACAAATATTTTAAATAAAATATTTGTAATAATTTTTTTTAACAAAAATTTTTCTTTTTTAAAAATCTATTTTTAGACACATTACTTTTTCCATTCTCGTAACCATATAAGTAACCCCTTAAATTATCACCTCTAAAGTAATGGGTATATATATAACTTTGAGGCTCATCTCCTGTAAAATTCATCAATGAAGTAAGGTGTAAAGTAATCCATCGGCCTCTATGGCTATACATTACTTTACCCATTATTTGGTAATGTGTGGTTTTGCTGGGAAATAAATAAAATAAACTTTAATATTTATATTGGCTACATTAACCGGCACATTTGTTGTTTATTATATAAAATTTTTAATTTAACTCTTAGTTAAGTTCATGTCTTAAACAACAATTCATACATATTGGGCGCCATTTATGTGAATCCCAGCAAAATCAGATAATTACTTTTGTTCGCGATGACCCCAAAAGTGGTGAGTGGTCAATACCTTCTCACTTACAAAAAACACAAAGTAATGGGTGGTCATTACCCTCTTGCTTACGAACAGGCAAAAAATTATGAGTACCCATTACTTTTTGGGCATCGCGAACAATAGTAATTAAGCGCGTAAATACGCTGGTAAGTAGTCGATACCATGTTTTTGCTGGGATACATACTTTAAAGCAAAAATTCCTATATAAAGAGAATTTGAACTTGAATTCTAAACTTCATTTAAATCATTAATTTATTAAATATATCTCTTCTTTTCTTTCTTTTAATTTTATTACAATTTTATTACACTTTGTATTATTTTTATATTAACAAATTACCACCATGTTACCATGTTTTTTTTTTTTTTTGTTAATTTTGTTGTCTTCATTTGTGCTTTTTTGTTTAATATTTATATAATTGTTAATAATTAAATTTAATTTTCAACATAAAAATTTAACAATGAAATAATTTGTTTTTATGAAATTTTGTTGTAAAACAACAAATTCTTTTACATCTCTAACAATTGACAATAGAGTGAGAAGAAAAACCCCTTAATAATATTTAATAAACCTCAAAAACAAACAAAAATGTTATTTACAACAAAAAACACTTAAACACAACAGCTGCTTATGAGTACACAACACACACAGCAGAGCAGAGATCCTTAGGACATACACATCTACACTTTAGAATACAAATATACAAAGAAACACTACAGACAAATAGAAACAAAACAAAAAAATAAATATAACAAAGCAATTAACGTTTATTAAACCAAAAAAGAGTGACAATATCTGTTGCAACACTTTAACTCATACTATACCAATCACTAAATTGATGTTTGTAAAAGTGTGTGTGTGTGTGTAATTAACTGAGTGTATACAATAACAACGTGTGTGCTAAATTTTTTTTATTTGTTTTAATATAACGATGCCTTAATTACAACGTCATATTGTCTGATAGTTAAATTTTACAAGCCTTGCCACAAAATAATTAAAATAAAAGATATATTAAAAAAAAAAATAATGAAAAAGTTCAATAATTTCACAATTTTTGGTAAATTTTTTTATTAATAATTTACAGCACTCAAAATAATATTCCATTTAATTGTCTTTTAAATGCCAGCCATTTAATTTTAAAATAATTATCTTAACATAAATTTAATACAACTTTTTAGTAAAACAAATGCTTTATATCTTTAAATTTGTTTTTTTTTCTGATTTGTATATACTGTTTAACCTTTTAGAGTCCTTTAACAACATGACTTTTATTTGACATTCATTGTATTGCAAAAAAATGCATACAATTTTATATTACTTACAGTTTGTTAAAAAAAAATATGGAGGGAAGTCTAGCATATAACAAAAAAAAATATATATATATTTAATTTTAAAAATACCATCTAAGAATTTAATATCCTTTTTATATTAAACTTGTATCCTTTTAAACTATTTTTGTAATATTCTTTTTTAGAAACCTTTTTTTTTTTTTTTGTTCTTAATTTTATTTTTTTTTTTTTTTTGTTCTTAAGCTCATTGATAATAACATGCTCATTATTTCCATACATTGCTGCAATTACAATTATGACAATCAAACTTTAAGTATAGAAAAAGTAGAAGAAAAAAAAATGAAAATTTTATAAATGGCAAAAAGACATTATGATGTATTTAGTCTACGAGTGAGCAGGATATATAAGCATATCCTTGCATTTCCTTCTTTTTTTATTGCTGTTGTTTTCTTTAGTCATTACATTTTGTTAATGCTATATATATATATGTTGCTTATTTATTAAAAGAAAAATGCATTTCAACAGAGACGTTAAAAATATTCTAGACAAGGAAGGGTGTAGTAATTGTTAGCTAAAATGGGGGAAAAAAATCCTTAAATAAGCAACAAAAACGGTTAAATTGGTAAATACCATGATTTTAATCTTACAAATGTATGTGACCGTTTTCTAGGTTTATTCCTAAAGCACTGTTAACATTTACTGTGCTTAACAGTAAAAACTATGCTACATATATTTAAAACAGAAATTTTGTATTTTTTTTATTTCAAGCTAATTTTCTATGATTTCGACTTCGTACTCATTATTTAATTAATTAAGTCTATTCTAAGCTATAGATGTTATTCAAAGTATTAAATTATACATAATTTTGAATCATTTTCATCTACTGAAAGTTCCTTATAGAAGAGCAAACACCAATACATTTAAAGAATAACTAATTTTGATTCAATATTTTTTTATTGTATTTTTTATTTTTTATTGTATTATACAAAGAAAAAATAATATTTAATATCATACGTTAAACAAAAACAAAATCTACATTGATGATCGCTGTTGTCAATGTTTACCAGCAAAGCATACGAAAGTGTTGTTGCTTTGCAGTTGCGAGTATACAGTGAAGAACGACAAAACAACTAATAAGGCAAAGCTGTTTGTGTGTTTCGTATTGCTATTGCTGAGTGCTTTATGTGTATTAAAACACAGAGCCTATAGCTAAGCGCTTTTACAAAAACATATGAGCATCAAGCGCATAGGGCTGTGCAATTATTTTCACAGCTCTATTCAAAATTCCTCAAAATATACTATACATTTTCTTAAAAGTATCATGATTTCAAATTTGAACCCTCGGTAAAGGCAGCAATTTCTTTAAATTGACTCTAAATGGTCTAAAATATGCTTTACATTTTCAATCAATCTTTCTTAACATATCCTAAGATTGATATATTTTAATGATATTGATTGTAAACTCCTAGAAGTATGCAATAGTTTTTAAATTAAGCTCTTGGCATTTTTAACTGTGCTTTATATTAAATATATGAAAGACCTGCGTTAGTTATAATTTTAGTTGATTTTTAGATTTTATATGATTTTGATTTCAAGCCTCTAAATGTATGCAACTGTTTTTAAATATAACTTTAAGCAGTTATTGCGGAAAATTTCCCACGTAATGTAATAAGTTAAATATTTTTTTCAGATGTTAAAAATAATTTCAAAACACTTGATATAAATTTTCAGACAATTAATATTTTCATTAAATTAACAAATAATTAATTATTTAGTTTAATTTCTTCGACCTTTTTAATACAAATTCCAGGTAATAAGTATTCAAGCTTAAGGTCTATTTTATACAAAATTATTTATTTTTCATCCAATATTTCGCTATCTCAATGGATAGCTTCTTCAGGGATTTTTGTTTTGGTTTAGAATTAAAAAACAAAAATCCCTGAAGAAGCTATCCATTGAGATAGCGAAATATTGGATGAAAAATAAATAATTTTGTATAAAATAGACCTTGAGCTTGAATACTTATTACCTGGAATTAACAAATAATTTAAAAAGTTATATAACAAGTTTTTCTAAACTTAAAATTTTTTCCACAAATTTTTAAAAAAAATTTAAAAATATATTTTCGAAACACTTATTACAAATTTTTAGAGAATTAAATTAAAAAAAAAATTGCATAAAATGAATAAAGAATTTTAAAATTTTATAAAACTAGTTTTTATAATTTTAATGCTAATAAAAATTTTAAAACTTTTTTAAAATTTTTTCACTAATTTTTTAAAAAAAGATTTCAATTATATAAATTAATGTAAAGTAAAATTGATGTTATTGAAATTTCATTTCCCATTATTAAAATCTCACACATATTTCTATCAGCGTTTAAAAAAAAAATAATGTCCCTGCTGGGGCGCCATGTACGCAAACGCTCAAATTGGCATTGTAAATTGGACATAGTGTAAAAAAATACTCGAAACTAGAATGTCTTAAGTACATAATATTTTTTCTCCCCCTTATTTACTCTACCACGTCCTTGTTTGCAATATTTATTCCTTCTTGTTTTTATAATTCCAATTTTCTTTTTTCTGACTGACATTTTTTTTTTCCTCAAACATTTATACAATTGCAATAGAAGTATAACTAGTAGTAGAATAAATACACACACACACATACAAAAAAAAAAAGGATAAAGTCATAATTGCATAAGTACTGTTGTAACACACACATACAAACAATACAAAACATAACGAAACAAACAAACAAAAAAATTGTATAACATTCATCATAATCAAGTACTTGTAGTCGTTCAGTTCAGTTCAGTTTTTTTTTTCTCTTTCTGTGTTTCATTCCAACAACATCCCATCTATAAATAGCAACTTTGAAACAAAAACCCAACAAAAAGTAAAATTATATAATGAAACAAAGTATTATCAACGATAAGGAAGTTGTTTTGGGTTGTTAAGTGTTGCTGCAGTACTAAATAGAAACACACGGGCAGAGAAAAAGTACTTTACTCTGGGTAGACTACGTAACAACATTATGAGTGGCAATAACAAAATACTCTTATACAGTAACTGAAGTTTTTTTTTAATTTTTTATTTGTTTTGTAAAAGACGGTATGAAAAATTGATTTTACTAATTTAAATCTAAGGAAAATAAAATAAAAACAAAATAGGCAGAAATGTAAAAGGAAAGATGCTAAAATGCATTAACCTATTACTTAGGAAGCTCAGGGTTCGATTCCCACTATACGTAGGTTATGAACTGTTGAGCTACTAGGGCACAAGCCCTTTTGAGAACCAGTTTAGTATATTTCCTTAAAAAAATTGATAAATGAATTAATAATTTTATGAAAAAATTTTCTTATTTATTTTTTTTATAAAAAAAATATTTTTACTTTAAATTTCGTTATATTTAAAAACATAATTAAAAAAAAAATTATGCTTACATACATTTTTCTCCCATCTTTTTTTTATAAAAAAATGATTTAAATACACAGAATAAAATTACAAAATTCTGTTTGTAATAATGAACATTGTCCATAGAACATTTTTTAAATACAAAAAAAAAAATATTTTTTAAAAAGGGACCAAGAATGAAATTTGTGAATACAAAAAACTTTTTGTTATTTTTTTTTTTTTGTAAATTAAATTTTTATTTTCAAAGAATTTTTATATGAAAATTAATAATTAACAAATATTTCAAATAAAAAATTGTTAGAAATCGAATTTGAATTTAAGCAAATATTTTTAATTATTTTAAATTTTGTTGATATTTTTTCTGTGTAATGTTTCATTTGTCACAAAAAAAAATGTACAAATTTTGTTGTAATTACAGCAATTGAATAAACTATTTCATTAACAGTCTTTTTAATACCTGTAAACTCTACTTTTTTATATCTTTAGATCTTTTTTTATATTTTGTTTTGGGTATGATTTCAAAATATATAAATCCTGTAAAGTTTTATTTTTTTTTTTGTTTTGTTTTTGGTTACAATTAGATTTGTAGATTGTTTAAGCTTTAAACTTTTATTTGTCGTTTGACAATAATAATAATAATGATGATGAGTTGTTGTTGTTGTTTTATAAATTTCAAGTACTTTTAAAAGGATATTTTATTTTTTCTTTTAGTCGGTATGTCTGTCTGTCTTTAGAGACTAGTAGAAGTTGTAGTGTTTGGTATATTATGGGAAAAATATATTAAACAAGTTTTATCTAAACGAGATTTTTAAAAAGTTTTGAGACAACATTAAATTTTATAATATTGTTAAAGTAATTAACCCACAAAAAAAAAATAATATATAAGGTATTAAAAACTTAAAGAGACTAGAAACTTTATATTAAAAAAAAAACTGTATAAAATGAAAGAAAGTCAAGGAACAGAAAATACCCTTCTCAACCAGCTGTCTCCGTAGCTCAGACTACTGTGTGTCTACTCTACTTTTTTGACTTCAATAGACCTTTTCGGGCCAGCTTTTCTTCTAGAGATAGAATAAATAATTAGGATAGGAACTTACAGCTGAATTCGACATCGGGCTATACACCGACGGTGTACGCTCTGGGATATTCTCTGGTGATTGAGACATACAAGACTTCTTTCTTCAGATTACCTAATCATGTAATTGTTTTTTAGGCGGAGATTCTGCCTATATGGGAAGCTTGCAGACTCTTGTGCGCGGTTGGAGCACGGATAACCCCGAGTATCTTCGACGGTCTAGTTGTGAGGATATCAGCTCAAATTAGAGCAATACCAAAACTATCCAAACCAATCACAATCACTTTCTTTCCCAGGTAGTTACAACATCCACACAAATTCATATACCCCGACCACATAGTGTTCAAATTAAGATCTATTAGAGATTTGAGCGCCTCGGTAGGCTAATTGGTAGCGTGCTAGCTTATCAGTGCGGTGGTCGTGGGTTCGATTCCCACCAGAGGATCTGGTCTGTTTTCGCTACAACGAGTCGAAAGCCTTCGTTGCTAGTGCCCGGTTACGGTATTAAGATAAGATTTAGTGAAAGAAAAAAAATTAATAAAAATTTCCAGAAATTTTAATTTTTTTTTTCTTTCTAAATTATCTTAAAATAGTTTTTAGTTTATTTGAAAATTTTTAAATTGCCTGCATTTTCAATTCTAAATCAAATATTATTCAATGAAGGACCAAATACCCTTATATCTTTACATAACATGATTTTCAGTTAAGCCCTAACAATGCAAGTTAAAACGCACAAATAGTACTATACATACTTTAACATTTATGTGTGTGCGTGTGTCAGTGTGTGTATGTATGTGTATGCTTGTTAAATATGGATAATAAAAAAAGCCTGTGTTATTTTTGTGACCATTGTTTACTTTACAAAAGCTTAAGCCGCCTTCAATATCAAACGACAACACATCATATGACACAAACTGATGTTGCTTGCTTTCCACCAGCTAGCTGAAGCTGCTACTGTTGTTGTTGTTGTTGTTGTTAATGTTGCTTACTCATGTTGATGTCGATGTTGTTGACGTCACCACCCACAGAGCTTTATGACAGCTAAAACATTCTTCCATGTGCATGTTTACAAATGCATACATACACATACTATAAAGCATATGACCATTAGACTGACCATTGTTGGTGTTATTGTTGCTGTTTCTGCTATTGTTGCTGCTGCTGTTGATGTAGTAGAGTTTTAATACTGCTGCTTCTGTTGCAGTTATTTGTGTTGTTGTTATTATATGAAAAACGAGACAAAAGGCTTAAAAGGATGCACGTACAGGTCATGCACTCTTTGAATCTTCTACATATATTCAAAAATAACAAAAAAAAATAACAGGTCAATTGAGAAGTTCCCGGCCTGACACATACATGGCGCTACTACCTTTAATCGATATGATTTTTAGTTAGTCCTAACCTTCAAAAGACACGTGTATAAATTTGACAGCTGTCGGATCATTAGTTTGTGAATTTTAGCATTTTGAGTGAAGCAACTTTTGTTATTGTGAAAAAAATGGGTAAAAAGGAATTTCGCGTGTTGATAAAATATTGCTTTTTGAAGGGAAAAAATACAGTTGAAGTAAAAACTTGGCTTCAAGACGAGTTTCAGGACACTGCCCAAGGAAAATCAACCATCAAGGATTGGTATGCTAAGTTTACACGTGGTGAAATGAGCACCGAAGACGATGAACGCAGTGGACGCCCACAAAATGATTTCGAATGACCGTAAATTGAAATTGAATGAAATAGCAGGTACTCTTAAGATATCAACTGAACGCGAACATCATATCATTCACGAATATTTAGGTATGAGAAAGCTCTGTGCAAAGTGGGTGTCGCGCGCGAGCTCACTTTTGACCAAAAACAAGTCAGTGAAAACGAAGGCGAAAATCCATGAATTGGGCTTCGAATTGCTTCCGTATCCACCGTATTCTTCCCAGCGACTATTACCTGTTTTCAGATCTCAAAAGAATGCTCGCTGGGAAGTAATTTTCGTCGAATAAAGAGGTGATCGCCGAAAATGAGGCCTATTTTGAAGCAAAGGACATACCGTACTACAAAAATGGTATCGAAAAAATGGAGGGTCGCTATAATCAGTGTATCACTCTTGAAGGGAACTATGTTGAATAATAAAAACGAATTTTGCCAAAAAAAATGTGTTTTAGTATGATAGGCCGGGGACTTTTCAATTGGCCTGTTATATAGGTTTATGCTTCATTCAAGCATATACAAATGATGTAGTATGTTATAAACGCATTGTTCCAAATACTCATCCTGGTATGTCTATACTGTTTGTTGTAAAGACTTGGGTATTTTTGTTTTTTTGCTTTTTCTTTTTTTTTTGTTTAGAAAATAACAACCGTATACAAAAATATTTCTATATATTTTTTATTCTCGTTCGAAATATGTCAGAAGCCATTGTTGTTATTTTTCGAGCTTACATCGCATGATAGCAGTGTTGGGTAGTGGTGGTTCGGTTGAAGGTGGCTGTTGTCCAGGAGACAGAAACTATTGTTAGTTTAGTTGCTGTTGATGTGCTTGGGATGAAATATCAAAAAATAACTAAACATTTAAACAAACTAACAACAACAGCAGCAGCAGCAGCAACTACACAAATAACAGACTTATGTATGCGTTAAGCATACAATATTAGTGAGACCAAAAGTTTGTATATACACTCATACATACAATATAAAATCGAATAGCAATAGCAACAACTTCAGATACCACAAAACTGGGTATAGCATTTTAATTTAAGATAATGCTACTACAAAAATATTTTAAAAATTTTAAGTTTTCTTTTTTTTTAATTTCTTAAGAAAAAAATAAATAAATAATAGAAAATTTTCCCTGAAAAGCATATTTATTCATGATCCTTAAACAATTCTAAGCCGATTTAACAGTGTCCAACTGTGTGACTATTAAAGTCGTGGTTACGGTGGGAAGACGAAAATCGGTTTCTCAGATTTTTATCCTTAGATTTTTAAATTTTAAAAATAACGTATCCAATATGATCCAAATTTTTTTTTAAATATTTATATAACTGAAAATCATGTATTAAGTAAATCATCCTCTAGCTTTTAGAAAAATTGTAATGAGATGCATTAACAGAAATTAAGTCCGCCATATTTGATCGGTCCCCAGCAAAACCACACATTACCAAATAATGTGTAAAGTAATGTGTAGCCATTGGGGCTCATGGATTACTTTACACCTTACTTCATTGATGAATTTTACAGGCGATGAGCCACAAAGTAATGTATATACCCATTACTTTAGAGGTAATAATGTAAGGGGTTACTTATATGGTTACGAGAATGGAAAAAGTAATGTGTATAAAAATAGATTTTCAAGAAAGAGGAATTTTTAATAAAAAAATTATTAAATTATTTAAAATAATGTGGTAATGATGGGAATCGAACCAGGGAACTCTGGTTGCCTACCAAGAACTCTACCCACTGAGCTATCGACGCATATAGTATTTGATTGCTTCAAACTTAAATTAATTGTTGCTCTTAGTTTTTTCGCTAGTGTTATCAAAACAAACATACATTTCCCTTTTGCTTACAAAAAAAACACAAAGTAATGTATCTAAAAATAGATTTTCAAAAATATTTCAATAATTACTTTACATTTATAAATCATATATTACTTAATCAATAATCAGTAACTTATTACTTTATGCTTGCAAATAATGAAAAAGGTAACGAGTTATCATTAGAAGGTAACGCATGAGAATATCGCACCCATTACCAAAGTTTTGCTGGGTCATTTAAAATTTTTCAATTAGAATTTCAGAATCCTTTAAAAAGAAGGACATGAATGATAACATTTTATTACAAGTTAAAAATTTGTATTAAAATATTCTCTAAAAATGTATATTACACTCACAATATATTTTTTGTTTAAAAAGCTTGTTTTTAAATGAAGAATCAATTTAAATTTATAGAAATATAATTTTTAACTATTTGAATCAGTCATTGAAATAAGAAACTATTAAAATTTACAAACATTACAAACGAGTTGATATTTTGGGTTTAATGTAAAATTTTATGTTTTCTGTTTCTAAAAATATAAATTCATATAATTCCTTTTTGTTTTTTTTTTTTACAAAAATAGTTTGTATATATTTAAAATTATTTCAATAAAAATTACAAGAAATTATTCAAATATTGATACACACATAGAAAATAAAAATATATACATCTGTGTGTGTGTTGTGCTTTGTTAAATTACATACAAATAAAAAAATATCAATTTGAAAAACAAACCACAAAAATCGGTTTTCCACGTTTTGTTAGTTAAAACTTGGTGGTTATTTTAAACAACTTTCGATTGCTTTTACTACTTTTGTGCATTATTAAACAATGTTTGAAAGTAAACAACAAAATGGGCTGAATATAATAAAAAAAAATCAGTAGTCCTCTTTTTGATTGTATTTTCGATTAATTTAATATGTATTTTAGATTATTTTTAACGAAATAATATTGTGAGTGTATAAATGGTTATTATATAGATGGTTATCCATCTATCATACATATCGTAGCGTCCTACTTTGGTGTTTCCATAGAACTAAAAAGCTTTAACAATTTCGCCAACTCTTCATCAGATGGCAGGAAGCAACTGTTCTAAGAAAATAACTGATTTGAAGCCTCCTTCCACCACCTTTCATCTCTCTCTTCTAACCCCTTCCCAGAGATAGCAATGCTTTAATGAGCAGGAAGAATTTTTTCAGCTTGCCTTTAAAAAAAATGTACGTAGCACAAATTTCAGTTAGCGATAACAAATAGTTTTATCTGCCAGCGCAAAATGCGTTAAGGGTATAACCGAGTATTTTAATTTAAGTTGAAATTATTCGCCCCTCAGACTTAGTGCTGCACAGTGTTATCAATCGTTACAAATAGTCGCAATACCCAGCTATATTTTTTGGAACCGGTTACCTCAGAATTTATTTTAGAACTGGTTCATTTACCCGCTGTTCCATTAAATAGGTTCTAGAACTAATTCCTAAGAATCAAAATGTTAGGTTTTACTGTCCCAAAACCAGTTCCATAACTAATTGTGAAAGCGGTTCTAATGCACCATTTTTTAGTTTACAGGAAAATAATCTATTGCTAACAGATTAAACTCCATACAAAAAGAACCCATTGTAGAACATAAATTAGAATAAATTTGAATCCATGCTAATGCAGTCTAAGCTGTTCTGCAACTCCTCTCAAACTAGGAAGGAAAATATAAACACCTTTATCAAGAAAAGCCATTTTTTCTATATGTTTTTAAAATGATTCTGAACACTTTATGAACCTATTTGAGGCCTAAATTTGTTCAATTCATTTCATTATTTTTTTTTTCTAAATTGTATACCCTGTATACTGCAGTTTCTACTTATACAAATTGTATATGAGATTTGTGTTACTTTTTTGACACAGAAAAACATTTCAGACAAGTTTTGCTAGATGACAACATATATTATTGGGTGTGTCACTATGGATTTTACAGAATATAGTATTTTTTTTTTTACAAGCACCCACTATTACTTGTTAGAAAAACAAAAAACAAGGACATGAATGACCAAATATCACTACATGGAGATATTTTGTAATAACCTACATTGCATGGCAGCATGCATGTAGAAGACACAAATATTATTTGCATTCTAATAAATTCCATAAGAATTGTACTAACTAAATTTATGAATATCTTAAAACTTCCTCACAGTAATGTGAATGTGAATAACTGATTTGTAATAAACTTGTCCACTAGCTTTGTTATGACAAAAATCTTTTCTTTTTTTTTTAATATAGGAATTTTTCTAAAAGTTCATTGCTGCACTTATATTTTATTTTTTTTTAACAATGTGACCTCATAAAATGCTTTTTTTTTTGTTTGTTTGTAAGTGGTTATGAAATATTTTTCTGTAACCAGTTTTTTATTATAAAATATATTTTACAAAATTTCCCTTAACCAACAAAGAAAACCATCAATCATTTGCTGTGGGGTTGTTGCTTGTTTAGCTGGCCAGATTTTTACTATGTATTGTTGTCTGTTGTATTATTAGTTTGCTATAACATTTCAAATTTGCTATTTTAGATATATATATATTTTTTTTTACCAGATTTTAATATTTCATTTTTTATATTTTACTTTTTTTTCCTTGTTGACTTTAGCTACAAAAGGATAAGTGTCAAGAGTCTGTATTTGATACATTATTGTTAAAAGAAAAATTCTTTTTGATAAGGGTGTTTTATTTTTTCCTAGATTCTAAAAATATTTATGAAAATATTAAAAATTTATAAAATAAAAAGGCGTTAATATGGAAAATATTATGCAGCATTTTCGGCAACATAATTTATTATTAATAGTACTTCTGTTAAATTATAATAATTCTTTTTTAACTAATAACCCTGTAGGAAGCCTGGGGTCAAGTGTCTACAAGTCACTACTTTTGTCGACTATTTTGGGTGACTTTTTTGGTGGCATGTCCACATGTCCTTTTTTGCAGCTGCAAAGCTGTGCTTGTTCTTGATTTTTTTATTGTTTTATTTTGTTGAAAATACATGTGCATAGCTGCATGCAAAATTAAAGTTTTTTATAAAAATATAAAGAAAAATTAATTGAAAAGTTAAATAAACAAATTTGAACAAAATATAAAATGAGCAAAAAAAATTACAGGTTGGTTGACAAGTTCCTGCGCTCGAAATGCAAGAATACTGTTTTTGTTACGAAATATATTTTTTTATTCAATATAATCTCCTAGAAGCTCAATACACTTGTTCCAATGATATTCCAATAATTTTATATCATCCTTATAATGGTTTTCCGGAAGCTCTGCAAAATAACCGTCTACGGCTGCTATGGCCTCTTTATTCGACGAAAAATGCTTTCTACGAAGGAATTGTTTGAGATTTCTGATGAGATAGTAGTCACTGGGAGCCAAATCTGGTGAATACGGTGGATGTTCAAGCAATTTGTACTTTAATTCTTTGAATTTAGCCATCGTCAAAACACTTTTGTCAGCAGGTGCATTGTCTTAATGAAAAATGATTTTTTTCTTCTTTAAACCAGGTCTTTTCTCACGAATTTTTTCATCCAGCTGATCCAAAATGCTACAATAATATTCAGAGTTGATTGTTTTACCTTTCTGAAGATAATCAATCAACAGAATTCCTTTTGCATCCCAAAAAACTGATGCCATAACCTTCTTTGCTGATCGTTGTGACTTCACCTGCTTTGGAGCTGAACAACCAGCTTCAGTCCACTGTAAACGTTCTTGTTTCAATTTAGGATCATGGTGGTAGATCCAAGTCTCATCCATAGTTATAAAACGACACAAGAAGTCGGTTTTATTCGGCTTAAAACGCTCCAAATACGCTCAGAAATTTGTTTTCGATCCAGTTTTTGTTGCATTGTTAATGTGTGCGGCACTAACTTTCTAAGCAGTTTTTTCATACGTAATTCTTCATGTAAAATATGGAGTACTCGTTCGTCTGAGATGCCTATGGCATTAGCAATTTCACGCTTAGTCAAACTTGGATCTTCACTAACCATATTATTTACCTGCTCAATGATTTCTGCTGTGGTTGCAGTTTTTGGTCGTCCTTCGCGTGGATGGTCTTCAAGGCTGGTACGACCACGTTTAAATTCACCAGCCCAAAATTCAACGGTGCGTTTTGAAGGTGAGGACTCCTTATACACTTCTAACAATTGTTCATAAATTTTCTTTGCTTTTAAACCCTTCAAAACAAAGAATCTAATGACTGCACGATATTCAATTTTTTCCATATTAAAAAAAAAAAATCAATGACACGTCAATTTCAAATGGCTTGTAAACAAAAAAAGGATTGACAGAATGACTTGCAACTTTGCATGTGTTCTCAGGACAGTTATACTAACTCGAGCAAAAAAAAGTTTGGAGCTAGCAGTGCCATCTCTTGGTGAGCGCAGAAGCTTTTCAACCAACCTGTACAAAAAACTTTTAAAAAAAAACAATAAATTTTGTATAAAAATAAAAATAACAAAAAAGAGGCAACAATTTTTATTAAAAATTGCAACTCTAGAGATTTTGTGGAGCCTGATGAAGATTTTAAGGAGCCTGTGGATGATTTTGTGCAGTCACTTGAAGATTCGTCTACTCCAAAATTAAATTTGCACGAATTTTATTTTTTACTTTAATGCAATTTATAAAAAAAAAAAAATTATCAATAAAATATCAAATTTAACAAAATAAATGCACCTGTTTAATCTTATTTTCTTCCTAGTGTAAAAATCTAGTAAAAATTTCCAAAAGTTTAGACTAGAATTACTAAAATATACTAGTGAATCTCTGGTTCCAATGTCTACACCTAGTCAATAGTTGTGTAGATTCGCAATGACAAGCACATGTTAATTGTCTACAGTAGAAATCGTTGGCTGGGACATAATTAGTCAGTAAAACTGGTGACAAAGTCAATAGTGAATCAGTATAGTTTCACTATCGTCATTTCCTACAGGGAACAATTGACAAAATACTTGCAGGCTTACTTATAATATTTTTTTTTTTTTTTAATTATTTTCTTTTGTTTTATTATTTAAAATTAATTTAAAATACAGCCATTTTTATATATGAATTTTTTAACTTTCTTGTGCATATGATAATTTCTTTTTATAACGTTTCCTACTCATTTCATATATCCTTTTGTTTATTAAAGGTACTTGGCAATTTTTTGCATTGTTTCTTTTTACAATTTCAATGTGGCTGACAAAGCATGAAAATTAAAACGGATATCCTTGCTTAAAATATAAGTATATATCCCTACTATTTTATACAATACCCCGTTTTTTATTATTATGAAAATTAAGCACGCGTTATTTTTTTTTTTGTTTTCCATTGTATAAGAATATTTTTTTTTTTTTTTTGTATGTGCGATATTTCATTGAAAAAGTTTGTCCTTTTAATAGCTTGACCGTAAGTTGAAAGGCTCTAAGGAGTTGTATAATACAATTACAATACATACATTTATTCTTACATACATTGTTATATTACCCCGTAAAAATTACTACATTTTGGACTTTAGCAAAAGCGATAATCATAAATTTTAACCGGCAAGTTGAAAAAAAAAAAATATATATTAACAAAAAAAAGAAGAAAACTCTGAGCATAATATAAAACTTTTCTACTTATATAAGAAGGAATAACAAAAGAGAAAAAAAAACAAAAAATAAACTAAAAGAAATGTATGTTAAAGTATCATAATATAATTGAAAATTATGCGCCAGGTAAAACCTATAAATTTTTTTTTTCGTAAAAACTTGCGTAAGTTTGTAGAAAAATTTTTGTTTCTTGAGATCTTGTACAATTAATGAATGTAACAGGAAGTTAAATACATATAACAAAATAAAGAAAAATATTTATATTAAAGTTTAAAATAATAATATAAATTATAAAAAATAAAGAAATGCCGGAAAATAAAAAAAAAAAATCATACACTAAAAATACGAGAAAAAATATTAAAACAAATTAAAAATAAAAACTAAAATTAAAAATAAAACTAAGTTAAATAAATTAAGGCATATTGCTTTAAAATTTTTTATAAAAATCAAAGCCACCTTATTTTTTTTAGTTTGAAGTACAAAACTATGACTCCCAAAAATATACAATAATTTTTAGTTCTTTATACACAACAATCGTAAAATTCCGTTTCGGCAGGACATTTAAAGAGGCACTATGTTTAAACATGCATCAATGCCAATCAACATCAATAGAGTTTGTCTTTGGCTTAATATGCGCCAGAGAAGCAATTTGGGCCTATGACCGTTTTAATAAAAACATTTCTTAATTTAATATAATAATTAGAATTCAGAGATAATCTTTGTGACAATTTTGAGCATGATTTTCTGGCTTTTTGTCTTTTTTTTTTTTTTTTTGATATAATTAATTTACAAAATTGTGATAGATTTATTTTTGGTTTGAGAATTTTTCTAAACAGTTTGGTTTCATGGGAAATTGGAAAATAAATTTATTAAATCAAGTTTGCTTTTTTAAATTGAAACTTTCGGTGTTAAAGTTTTTCTTTATTTGAAAACGAAAAGTTAGCCGTAATAGTGGAATATTTTAGTCCGGGAAAATGATTTTTTTTTTCATATATTTTTGAAGAAAGTAATTGTCAATTTCTATCGTTTAGTCTATTTTCGTAAAGACAAACTGGCCTTTGATTCTGTGTTTGAGTTCTTTACAGAAATAAGAAAAAGAGGAAAATATTATTTAGAAATTTGCTTTAACTTCTACTATGGAAAGATTAAATATTAATTTAAAAATTGGGAATTATCAATTTTATTCGACGCAATACCTTTTTCTATGCAGAGAGGTGTTTCACCCAGTACCGGCAATATTTTTTTTTTCGAATTTAATGCAAAAATTTTTGCATCGGGATTGATGAATTTTGTTTGTGAAAACCAGGATTTCACCAAATTTGCATACAATAGTCCCCTTTTTAGATGCTCAATAAAAAATGCAAAATTTTTAAGTCATTTAAGTGGGGGAATCATTTGTAGGGAAACTCAGCTTTCATGAAAATTTTTGCATAAAAACACGAAATTATTTTTCTTTAAAAACCAGTTTGTTTTCGATTTCTGCTTCCAAAAAAATAATTCTTATCTTTTAAAGAAATGTTTGCTTAAAACTTTGTAACTTTGTTAAAAAAATCTTTAATTTTTTACTTAAAAAAAAAAATTTTTTTTTTCTGCCAAAAAAACATTATCTTTTTAGAAAAGCATTTATACGCTAAATTTCCCTCTTACTATTCGAATTTACCTCAAATTTAAGATTCAGGTAGAATTATTCCCATGCATTTTGTACACTCAGAAAAAAAAAAGTAAGTAGAAAAATTTATAAACGGTTTTCACTCCCACTTCACTATTTTTGTACTAATTTTTAGTAAAAAAATTATTATTTAGCAAATCTTTTTGCTATTTACATTTTAAAAACTAAAGAATTTTTACAGAATATTTAAAAAATTTTTGTTACTAATTTCAGAAATCATTTTCCAAGTTTTTGAAAACCGATTTGCTAAAATTCGCAAAAAAAAAATTTACTAATTTAAAAAAAGTGGATATTGAAGGAAATGTTATTTCTAATTAAAACTTACACCTACAAACTTAAATTGCCTTAAAATGTTTCATAGATTACAAAAATTGATCGGAAGTGAATATACCGACTCATGTCTAAAAACGGGACATGCACTAAAAAGTTTTCTTAGTTCTAAAAATCAGCCCTAAAAACAATTAATATTTGACCTTAAAAGTAAAAAAAAAATTAACAAAAAAATTTTTCAAAACAGAAATTATCAAATTAATTTATTTAAATTTTTTTTTTTTCTTAATTTTGTCTAAAATATTTTTAAAATCAATAGATAAAATAAAAAAATTTTAATGCTTGATAAAAAAAATTAAATTTTAAATTTTGTACTAATATTAATAATATTTAGTAAATTTTTTTTGCTGATTTTAGCAAACAGATTTAAAATTCTACTTTACAAAAAGTTTACTAAAATTTTGTAGCGGCAGCTAATTTTTTCTAAAAATTTCATTGTACTACACGTCAGCAGACATGTGTTGCTAAGATTAGCAGAAAATACCGTTGGGCTTAAGTTAGCAAAAATTCCCGTTATAATAGCAAAATTTTCAGTTGCCATTACAGACTTTCTTTGTTGAGTGTATGAAATATATTTTTGCTAGCACTTTTGTGCATTTTTCCGTTTAACTCACACAAAAAAAAAAAAACGTTTCAGAAGAATCAGTGTTAAAAAAATTCTTAAATTACAAATATTTGTTGAACTTAGTGAATTTGATTCTTTAGAGTTTTTTTCCACAGAATTATACCTGCAGCGCTTAAGATTTTTTCCTATCGATATACTATTAAAGGAATACTAATCAGCCTGGTTCAAAAAAAGATTGATAAGTTAAAACTTAGGGAAAATACTAAAAAATAACAAATTAAAAGAAATAAAAAAAGTTTAGTATAAAATGGCACCTTTTATTTCTTAAATACAATTAAGATATAGTTAATAAATTATTTACACAAAAAAAACTTGCCTACTTTTAGGCCCTTGATGTACTAGTTTTAGCAATTTCCATCAATCCTATGAATTAAGTAGGATACTAATTACCCTGCAAAAATGAAGCTGCCAAAGAAGCAATAAAAGCATCACTACTATGGCAAAGGCATCACTTCTTTTCTGAATTTAACATTAGCGTGTCATAGGATGGAAGTATTCAAATGTAGCTACTAGCAAATACTCTTTATTAAAACAAATAAATAATTCTGCATTAGTGAAAAATCATTTTTGAAACATTTTGCAAAAATTTTAAAGAATTTTTAGACAAATTTTTATATATTTTTGGATAATTTAAAAACTGGTTGTACAATTTTGAAACACTTTTAGACAATTTTAAAATATTTTTGAACAATTTCAAATAATTTTTGCAAAATTTTTAAATATTTTTGGAAAATTTGAAATAATTTTTACACAATTTTAAAATTATTTTTGTAAATTCTGAATTAAAACTGGAAATGATGTCATGCTAAATAAAATACATAATGCAAAAAATGCACAGATTGCATCGTCATAAATATTTAAGGCTGAAAAAATGAAAATGACTGGCCAGCTAGTTTCAATTAAAAGTAAAAAAATCTGTTTTATTGATTTTTCAAAACTTTTATCAAAACTGCTTTAATTCTAACCCTCATGAAATTTTAAACTAAAATATTAAAAAAAGATTTAATAAAAAATTTAAAAAAAGTTCATCAGAACTATTTTCTGAATTTGAATAAATGCTTTAGATTAAAAAAAACGAACGAAGAGTAATGTTTTAAGAGTAATATTTTAAGATATCCAGATCACTGCATTTGAAATATGAATCATAAAAGAATGTCAACTAAAGTTTAGGAAGCAATGAAAGAAGTTATAGTCACAAAATGACTACCATTTTTTTTTTGCTGGGTAGCATTGAACTTTACAATTTAGTGTGTTTATCAAGAAAATTTAATTTTTGCCTCGAAACAAACAAACAAATAAAAGTGAAATTATATTAATTTCTATTAATATATTTTTTTCCATATTTTCCAAAAATATTTAGTATAATTTTACAAGCACCGTTTCTCTTTAATATAAAAATAAAATATTCTGTATACATCCGTGTTATATATACACACATATTTACTGTTTTTTTTTTATTATTTAATTTATACACATCCAATTCAATTTTCTGCAATTTTTCAACTAATTAAATTCTTTCAACAAAAAACCACAATTTAAAATTTATTACCATGGCAAACAAGCGGGGCAGTCAAGCACAAATGTCACTTAATTGCAATTTACTAAATTGGTTCTGTTCTGTGTTCAAAAATTTGTTAAACATTTAATACAATAACCTTATACTTCAAATACTCGTGAACATAAACAGAGCTACAAACAAATTTATAAATAAATATATATAAAATTTTCTCACTCTATTGTAGTTAATTTTATATATAAATATAAACTGTAAATAACAACATATAAATATTTTTATATGTATAAACATTTGTTAGTGTAGTGTAGTTTTTTTTTGTATACATGTGTACATATTAATACTATAAATTTTGCGTTGATTTATCTTAATTTAAATGTTGCAAACAATATACATATACCACAAACACAACTCTCTTTTATATTGTTGTGTATGTATGCATGCATGCATATGAATATAAAGAGATATTGTTTTATTTATTATGAAATCAACAGACTTTAAATAACAGCAACACACATATGATACACCAAAAAAATAAAACTTACACTACACTAAATGCTATTGTTTTATTTATAAACAAAATATATTTATGCATTATAATAAATGAACAAAACCGACTGTATTTAATGCTATGAATGCCAGACAAATTAATTAGATAATAAATAGCCTAGATGTATGCTATAGTTTTTGAAGAAAACATAATTTTCTTAAAGTAGGCTTAATGGTTTTAATGAAATAATAACATTCCTAAAATAGAGCTGTACTTAATTATAGGTAAATTATATCTTAAAAGATTGTTTGGCTTTTGCTTTTTTTTCAAAATATTTCTCTATTTCTTATTCTGTTTAACTCACTTAATATCCCTAATTAAAATTGACAAGTTAATTAAAAGTATGCTTTAATTTTTAAATTACTATTCTCTCAAAAGTATGCTTTAATTTTATTAAATTTTATAAATATCCCACAATGATTTTAAACAAAAATCAATTAAAAATTCATCAAAATAATTAAAAAAAAAATAATTATAATGTATAAACTATAAAACAATTTAGGCGCGTCATCATATAATACAAAGACTGAATATGCACACATATTCATACATTTAGGCGCGTCATCATATAATACAAAGACTGAATATGAACACATGCATATACAATTTTATATATCAATTTGTATATATACAACAAGCCTAGGGAGTATTTAAATTCAATATGTGTATGTATATACTTTAATTAAACATAAATTTTGTTAACAATTTATTATTTTTTTTTTGTATTCACTTTCTGTTACACTATACTATGTATTAAATTCAATTTAGCCAGAATTGAAATGTTGTTAGTTGTTAGTTACTTGACTCCAACACATAAATATTCTGTAAAAATTGTAAGAAAATTTATAGTAACGTATTGTATACACTTTTATATATGAGTAGGTGCAATTTTGATGGATTACTTTAGCAACAAACTAAAAAACAAAAAGTATATGTAAATATCGTACTTTAACAAACATTAAGCAACATCTGCGCTTAAATACTTATGCATACATGTAAGCAAAGGCATATGCAGAAATTTTTATAATAAAAAGTATGCATGAGTATTTGGTATATACAAACTTTTAAAGTTTTCTTTTTTTAACAAAATTTGCTTAAACAATAGGAACATATATAGAATAAAAAATAAAACTTTTAACTTTTGGCATAAATTTTTTGAAAAACATTTAAAAACAAAACTCTTGTCATTTTATAATTTTTTTTTTTAAAGAAAAGTTTAAGAAATAATAGCTTGATTTTAAAAATTTCAATCAAATTAAGTTTTTTTTTTTAATAAAATTTGAATTTTTTTCTTAAGTAAAAACGTTTAGAAAATAAATTGCAATTCGTATAAGACCACTTTAAAAACTTTTAAAAATTTTTGAAAACTTAATTCAGTTAAAAAAAAAAAATTTTTCATGTATCCTTTTAAAAATAAATCTTAAAGTCAATTGTTTTTTAGATTTTTTAACAACACAAGTTGTAAACAGTCACCCACTTTTATATCGCCAAATATAAGCTTTGTGCCTGTTAAACTAAAATAGTTTTCCATATATCCTTTATTTAATTTAAAAACAAAAACTTGAAAAAAGTATCTTAGAATATATTTAAACCATATCTTTAGCTATGTTATATAGATTAAAACCAAAAATCTAATAACTATTTTTTATTAATATGATTTTAAAATAGTTTTAAAAAATTTAAAATTGTTTTAAAAAAATTTAAAATTGTTTTTAAAAAATTTAAAGCATGTGAAAATATTTTAACAAGCACAACAACTCGTGTAAATTAATAACTTTGTTATTAAAAGCATTTTTAAGTTAATATCTTTGTTACCCTAAAATTTTTTCATATATCCTTTTTTCAAAAAAGCAAAATTATATGAAAAAACTTAGCTTTACAATTTTTTACATGGCCCACACTACAATTTACAACAATTTAAGCTGTATACCTCAATTTTTAAAATTATTTGCCATATATCCTTTATTTATAATAAGTTAAAAATTTTACAATTTTACCTTAGTTTGCTTGAAAAAGAAACTAGGCAGGAAACTTTTTATTATTGCACAACTTGTATTTAATCATACGCCATTATCCTGTATAATTTCAGGATTTTCCTTTAAAAGCAACAAAAGTTACCCATATATCCTTATTTTACGAGTACAAATATTTATATTGAAAATAACTGAAATTTACATTATTCCCTTACAATTTTCTTACGTTTAATTCATTAAATTCAATATAGCAAAGCTATGTTATTAAATTCCAAAGCTCAGACAAGTTTTAACTTAAAACATCCAAAAAAAAAAATATGTTTGTAAATTTTTGACTGCCAAAATAAACCAAAAAGAGTTAAAACCATTTTACGGTCTAACACCTTTATTATATTTTTACCACACACAGCAACACAAAGTAAAAAAAATATATATACTTCCATAAAACATAACAAATGACTGTTTCTAAAAACTAAGCAAACTAACTTTTCGACTGAAACATTAAACATTATAAAAAACCCTTTTTTCCATAACTGTTGTACAGTTACAACACAACTTGGCTCTAGAGTACTTTTGTACAGGAAAAAAATATGACAAATGGCAGTCAATCATGCTAAGCTGTTATAGTGGTAGCATACCTGTAATCGTCATGAAATTAAGCCAATAAAAAGCTAAAGCCAACACTAAAAAGGGACCATTTTGTAATGAATGTTTTAGCAAAGATAAAATAATCCTCTTCAAAAAAAAAAAAAATAGGAACAGAAAAAATATAATACAATAAATCATAATCATTGGCTAGAAAAAATAGCAGATAGTACAATAAAAATAAAATTATAAAAAATTATTATTACAAAAATGTTTTCTGTTTTATTAATAACATAAGTAATTGCAAAAGTTACTTTAGTCTCACAAAACCAAACAATGTTCTATTTTTGTTGTTAATGTTTATACTTTTTTTTTTATCGAATTTAGCTTTAAAACAAAATAATAAAGTGACCTTTTAAAAAAATAAGCATAAACAACATAACAAACTTTAGACATAAAAAATTATTTCTTATGATTTTGTTTTAAGCTTTAAATTGATAATCTGTTATAACAAAACAATGAAGCTTTTTGTATAAGGATTATTTGTAAGATTGTTTTCTTTAACAGAAAGTTTTCCAAATGGTAATAAAAATTATTTACAAGGAGATTTTTTTATTACAAAATGCTATTGTTTTTTGCTATTTGTTAAAACTAGCAGTCATATTGCAAAGAAATGATGTAAATAGAATTAAAAAAGTTTCTTTTTAAAAATAAAAAAAATAAATATCACAACACCTTAGTTTTTAATAAACAAAAAGGATAACAAGGACATTTAAAAATACAACTACAATTTGTATTGAGATAAAATTTGTTCAAACTTAATTTCTATAAACTAAGCAAAATTAGAAAAATATTTATTTATTTATTTTATTAAACATATAATTACAAATTATATCTTAATACCCTAACCGAGCACTAGCAACGAAGGCTATCGGCTCGTTGTAGCGAAAACAGACCAGAGCCTCTGGTGGGAATCGAACCCAAGACCCCCGCACTGATAAGCCAGCACGCTACCAACTAGCCTACCGGGGCGCTCGAAAATGTATTTTATTTTGAACTTGTAAATTTTTGACCTTAAGGTTGGCTTTTTTATAAATAAAAATATTTATTATTATATCCTGAAGATGGTAGACAATGGAGTTGTGAAAAATTGAAAAATATATAATATTTTTATTTGTAAAAATAACCAACCTTAAGCTCAAAACTTTAAGAAGTTAAAAATAAAAGAAAAAATGTTAAATAAAAGTTTAAAATAAAATGAATTTTATTATTTGAATTACTTTAAATTTACAGAAATAATAATTTTTTTAGTTTTTCGGTTTTAGAATATGTCCTTGCAAAGGACATTTTATAAATATCTATAAAGCATATAACTTGTGTTTTACTACAAAATGATGCTAGTAAAAAGTTTTCACTTTATTTGATTAATATTTATGTTCATTTCTACTTTTTTTGTAGTTATCTTAGCTTTTCATTTAATACAGTGATAAACGCGATAACTATTACAAATTTATACAGCTTTAAAAAATTTCAAATATATAATTTTTTTTTTTTTTGCAATTAATAATATATCCTTTTCAAGGACATTTTTAAACAAATATAAAGCATACAACTTGTATTTTTCTTCAAATGATCCTTACACAAAGTGTTCGTTTAATATAATCATAATTAACATATCTAGCCATATATCCTTTTTTGTAGATATTTCAAAATCCCAAGTTTTTAATATAATTCTTTGATAAATTTGGTGATTTTATATAAAAAAAATTTAAAATTCCATAAAAATTTTTTTTTTTTTAAATTAAAAAATTTTATCCTTTTCAAGGACATTTTTAAAATTTAACATATATCACAACTTGTGTATTACAACTACTGATCTTTACTGAAAATTTCTGTTCTGCGTGATCATTATTGCAGGATTTGTGCATATATCCTTTTTTTTCAGGTAACACTAAAATGTTTGTTTTGAAGGTTAAAACTTAAATATTATGATATTTTATTTAAATTAATTTTATTGAACTGTAGTATTACAAAAAACTACTTTTTAATTTATATAGAAAAAGTCCTTTTACCTCTAGCAAGGACATTTTCACAATTTAAGCTTCCCACAATTTATGTCTTTGTTAGGACTATGTTTGCCTAAAATTTGTGATTTAATTATTCCTTATTTTAAAACTTCTCTATATATCCTTTTTTTTTTTGGTTTAATAAAAAATATTCTTATTTTATAACTAAAGATATATTCACTTTAAACATATTTCTTTAATTTTATTAAAAACCTTCAATTATCAATAAACTACACTTCCAAGTGTATTACATCTACTATGCTCCTTACCATTTCTTATTTAAAAAAATTGGAATTGAAAAATGCACTGTGAATGTTTTAAGTGTAAAGTAAATATTAATTCGTTTAATGGTTTTTTGCTACAAAAACGACATGCAAAAAAAAACTTTTACCATATGAATTAAATCAAGCTAAAAACCCATAAAAAATCAACAATTAAGAAAAAAAAACATAGTTGAGCAAAAAAAAAAAAATCTTTACATATTTGTCACCCAAAAGAGATATACAAATATAACAAAAAAAATGTAAATGTTTTGCCTATTTGTAAAAGGAAAGAGAAATTTTTGCACTGTAGTGTATATGCAAGCATAAAGCTATGTCTAACTTGGTATTAAAGATGAACACCTCTTGTTCTTGCTACTGGCTTTTTTTACCCAAATGTTTGTGTAAAAGACTAACATGAATTTATTTTACTCCTACTCACAGTTGATAATATATATTTTTTTTGTGTTCATTCCACTTTTTTACAGTCACTGCTTTTTTAATACACTTTTAAGTTCGTTTAAGTGCTGCCCTGTATGTAGATTCCTTTTTTTTTGTTTGGCTCTATTCATTTCTGTTTAAGTATGAGATTTTTGTATGTTCTTTAGGTTTTTATTCATTTTTTAGTATGTTCAAGTTAATGGTTGGTATTGTACAACGACTATTTATTTTCATTTTACCATTTCCATTTCCAATTTTTATTTTTTGTTACTTCTTGCTTTTGCCGTTTTGTACATTTACCACTAGCAAATTTTTTATATTGACACTATGTCTCTATCTCTTTCTGTTGTAGCTGTCGGTTTTACTCCTAAATGTAATATTACTACCAATACATCTTGTATGCAAAAGTCATCGTTTTAACGTTTGACTTGATTTGAATGCACATTCATTTCGTGGGTATTTTAAAAACTGATTTTTTTTTTATGTTCAGTTGAGTTATTTTTTTTTTTTTTTTCTGTTAACTTTAACTTAAGTATAGTATGGTTTTGTGGGTAAAAGTGGTGGCGCATACAAGTGAGGTAGGTGATGATTGTATTTGTTTGAGTGAGGCTGCTTAAGTTTCAAGTATTTTATAGGTCTGTGACATTTTTAAGGACCTAACAATACACACACGCCTCATACTCCTCATACAGTCATTCATCTACTCTACATATTTATATGTACAACGTTGATTTTAAAAGTGATTGAGTACTTAACGTGGCAGAGGTAATCAATTTAAAATCCCCCATTTAACTAAAAAGGAAATATAAAGAGAAATTTTTTCGATTTGCATATACATTTAATATGAATTGAAGTAAATCAGTTTAAAAATGAGATTTAATTAGAACATTTTTTTTTTACTTTACAAAAGTATGTATGAAATATTTCATTAGTACAACTTAACAAATGATTTTTTATTACATATTTAAAAAGAAAAAAATTTATTTTCTCCAGGATATTAAAATTTTCTGAATATCCTTTTTTTATAAGTCTTGAAATTTATTTAAAATAATGACATTTTAATTATTTGCTGAGATATGATTTTTAATTTAAATTAAATATTTTCAAATTATAAATTTTATAAAAAATTTTTACACTTCCTTTTTTGAAGTAGCATAAAATCAGTAAAATAAAAAAAAATACTATAAATTATTTTACTTAAAACTTGTATCTGTATGTCTGCTATTATTGTATTTATATATATTGTCAACAAACTAATGGAAATAGAAGTTCACCATATATCCTTTTTTCTGATATATATATATATAAATTTATTTATTTTTGTACAATTGAAAACTTAATTTAACTAATGTTGGCTTTTTATAACTTTACCAGAAAAAAAAACAATAAAATACTTAAAATATTTTGGCTTTTGGCCAAATATCTACACTTACTAAATTTCTTATGTAATTACCACTTTTAAATAAAAAAAAAAAAAATAAAAACAAACAGAAAATTGTCTTTAAAAGAAATTACACTACAAAACCAGGAAATAAACTTAAGTGTTAAAATTTTGTAAATTTACTGATTGTTTGACTTTTTCACACTTCCTTTACAAAAAAAAAAAAAAAAATACATAAAATATACCAACACAAATCCTAACCCACAAAAAAGAAACTAAAAACTTTACAACATGAAAACAAAATTAAGCAGAAAACATAATATTGTTTGGTAAAAACATGTAGCATTTGTTTTTCTTAACAAATATATTTTTGCCTAAAATAACAAACACCAAAACCAAACCAAAAGGGGCCACAAAAACAGAAACTAACAGAGTCAGACACTTGTAAGCAAATGTTGTTAGTTATAAAAACATACAATACACTTGTTAAGAAAAACTAAAAACCTTTTGCTATATTTGTCAAAACACTAAAAGTTCTTTGATTGTATTTGTTTGTTTATAAATACATAAGCTTGTCACCAACAGGAAAAGCAAGCAAGCAGTAAGATTTTTCATTTTTAAATATTATTATTCTTTAAGCACAAGTTTGTAGTACCCATTCCCTTGACATTGCTCTGGGGGGGTAGTTGAGATGGAAAAATCTACTCGAGCTTAGCATATTTTATTGACATAGTACTTCAAAATAACGCTTAAAATTTATAGTTTTATATTTATTTAGAGAAACATGACTAAAATAAAATAATAAATTGTTATTTATAGTATAAATTTGAATATGTAGTAAAAAAAGGATATATGGGAAACTTACAAACTGTTTAAGTTACATATGGAAAATTTTTACAGCAAGTAGATAATAACAAAATACAAATTGTAAGATATTTTCAAAGATCCTGTCATTATCCTTTATAGAGAAATTAAAGGAAATTGAATTTTTCTTTATATTTGTTTAGTTGCTAGTGATCTAGCACTATTTTAACAAATTTGTATTAAAAGGATATATGGAAAGCTTTAATATTTTTCATGGTTTTTAGAAAAATTATTTATAATTTTAAAAGGGGTAAATACATAACAAGTTGTGATATATTTTTTAATATGCTGGTAATTGTTTTTAAATAATTATTGGAATTTAAGATTCTATAAAACTTTTTTCAATAATATCTTTTGCATTAGAGTAGTTTTAAAGCATAAATAAAAACAATAAATAACTAAAGTATATGCTTAAATCTAAATTTCTTTGTAGTCCTTTGAAAAAAAAATCAGCTTTTTCTAAAATTTTCACTCTAATAACTAAATTTGATAAATTAAGTTACCTATAAATAAGTAAGTTCCTTTACCTTTATTATATAATATTAAACAAATTGTTTAATATTATATAATATCCTGTCATTTTCCTTAATAAAAATTTGATAATTCAATTTTATTTTTATATTCTGTGGCATAAGAAAAAAATTTTAAAATTTTATATAAAAAGGATATATGAATAGATCTCAGGTTTTTAAAAATATTTCAAAACTTGTTTATAATTTAACAAGATCTTTAAAAACAACAAATTGTAGAATAATATATTTTTTCAATAGGCGGAAATAATACTTTCTAGAAACAAGTACTGAATTAACATATTTCTAATATTTTTAAAATGTTTTTTCTAGTATCAAAATTATGTTAAATGTTTTAGCCACACGCAAGATTAAAACTTTAGAAAAATTAAAAAAATTTTATTAAAAGGATATATGGATGGATCTTAAGTTTTTGGTAATATTTTAAAAAATATTCATAATTTATTAAAGTGTTTATAAACAACAACTTGTAGTATATTTTTAAATATCCGCTAATAATTCTTTCTAGTAATAAATATTAAATGACATATTGAAAAATTTTTAAATAATTTTGCTACATAATACAAAAACTTTTTTTTGAAGCATTTGGCAAAAGGGAAAATTTTTAATCCCCTTATAATATTAGAGCTTTAAAAAAATTGAAATCCTTTCTTACTATTAATTTTTTTTTCTCAATTAAATATATTAAGAATTCCTTCCTTCAAGATTTTTTCCTTTTATTTTAATTAAAATTTCTGTTTTTCCTGCAAAACCACAAAAATAGTACTAAGAAAAAACGAAAAAAAAAACCTGAGTGTTAATATTTAACTTTTGTCTGTATTTAAATGCAAGGATATACTGCTTCCTTTATAGACACTTTTATAATAAAATTACGAAAATAAAGGCATGATTCATATTACATGAATCATTATGTTTATACTAAAGCTTAAACACAACTGCCAATGATACCTCCGTTTCACACAAACAAAAAAAAACAAACTACCAGGAATATTACTGCCGTCGATAAGCAAACATATCCTTACACCCAACAGGAAAAAACAAAAAAAAAAAAAAAGAACCCAAAGCAAACTCTAGACCACACAAAAGAAAAGCAAATAGATATTTTGGGTATAAATTTTATAAAATTTAACAGCAAAACTATATAAAATAAGCAACGACACACTGTTGCGTTAGTTTGGCAAGGACCTCGATGTTTTCTACTATACTCAGATCACCCATAATAGTAATACCGCCTTTAAAAGTGTCTGTAATTTGACCTAAAGCAAATGTAATTAAACGAATGCGGTCTTTCATCTAACAACAACAGCAGCAGCAGCAGTAGAAACACAGTATTTTAGTAGAGGAAAGGGTAACAAAGTTAAACATTTTCTGGTAACTTAATGAAATACTGACCAAAGAACCTCAATACACAAACACACACATTCCTTACTCATTTACCTCATAGTTTAGAGGACAAAGACAAAAAAAAAAATATAAAGTCACAAAGTCTGTGTGTATAAAGTATAGAAAATACTGGTATATATACAACAAAAGTTACTATAACATTTGTATGTCTTTATGTTTTATAGGGCCCCTCTAACACAAAAAAAGGAGTGTATTTTTTCGAAGGAGTATAATGCGGGTGTTGTTTTAACTACAAATATACTGTACCGTAATATTAAAACTCACAAGCGGATTACATTTTGTGTTAATTCTTTCATGCTTTTAAAATATGTGTAACTAGCATGAAAAAAACTGTTGCTCTTGTGCACTTTTTTTACATTTTAATTTGCAAGACTATGTTTGCCAAAGAGGTTTTATGTTTAAACTCCCTACAAAAAAAAAAAAAAAGGAAAACGTGTTGCAAAATAAAACAAAGGCTACAAAAAATGTAAACTAAATACAAAACACTATTACTGATGTATACACTTCTGCCTGAGTGCCTTAGTACCAACCAACTACCGCTCTGGCTTAAAATGAGTCTCTCTGTCTGTCTATTTGTTTGTATGGTTGTGTGTACAATATTTCAAAAATTGTTTTGTTTAAATGTATGTGTTAAGCTTAATGCATTAAATGTATGCATATATGAAACATTTTTTATTCATTTCAACTACAGGGCAAATTAAAATGTTAAAATTTTCTATTTAAAATATGTATGCAAATGAAAAACAAAAAAAAAAATAGTAGAAATAACAACAGAGAATACAAAATGCACTCACTTTGAGTGAAGTAGACGTGTTGATGTTAAAATCTTGTAGTTGAAAGTATGAACTGTAAAAAAATAGAACACAAAATGGTTATTAATTAAAACAAAGAAAAGCATAAACTAGAATTTAATTAACTTTTATAGAAATGTTAAAAGTAAATTTCGAAAAAAAAAATGTTATTTTCTTTTTTTTTTTTTTTTGTTAAAGAATAATCAACATAAAGTGATCATTAAATATGAAAACAAATCTGTAGTAAAGAAAATAAATATAGATGTAAAGCTTTGTTTTTTTATATCCAATAGTACTTAAAAAGTCAAAAAGCTGTAAAACTTATTGAAATCATAAAGAATGTCAAGGTATACATTTTTCTTTAATAACATGATAGCTTAAATAATCAAAAGCAATACAAATAGTCTAAATGTTGCTTTAAGCTTGTGCTGAAAAGCTTTAATAAGCTTTCTTTAAAAAAGGAAAACAATCATAATAAATTCTATTAAGGGTATTCCACAAAAATTATGTTTATACCAAAAACTTTTAAAGCGCTTTATTAAAAGCTTTTAGCTTGTTAGAAATCCGTAAAATTATTGAATAACTGCGGCATGTTTTGAGATCACATTAAATAAATAATTAAGGAGTTGTATATGTACAGCTTAAAGCTCTTAAGAAAGTGTTAAAATAAAGTTTTTCTGAGGTCAAACCTTTTCTACAAATTTTAAGTTCAAAGCTTTTCCAAAAGCTTAAAGCTCTCCTAAAAGCTTAAAGCTCTCCCAAAGCTTACAGCTTTTCTAAAAGCTTAAAGCTTTTTAAAAGCTTAAAGCTTTTTTAAAGCTTAAAGCTTTTCTAGAAGCTTAAAGATCTCCTAAAATCTTAAAGCTTTTCTAAAAGCTTTTCTAAAAGCTTAACAGTTTCATAAAACCGTAAAGCTTTCCTTAAAATTTAAACCATTTCTTTAAGCTAAACCTATTAAAGGAACAAATTCTAGAACTTCAAAGCTTTTCAAATAGCCTAAAGTTCTGAAAACTAAAATTATTCCTTATACCAGTGGCGTCCAAACACTAATACTATGTTATTTGCGTTTGTAGTAAATAGCTTTTTTTCAGGGACGGAAAATTCAATACGTTAGTACTTTTTCATCAACTTGAAAATAACTTTTCAAACACACAACGATCAGTCTATGTTCATTAAACAAAAAAATACATTTAACAAAAGGGTGTGAACAGTTGGTTTTGTTTATTGACAACAATGACAGCGATCCCGTATTTTTAAAGGCATTATAATACATGCCAAAAGAGATTTTTGAATAAAAATTTAAATAGTGCCGAATTAGTAGATTAACTGAAATTAAAGTTTCAAAAGAAAAATTTGTCAATCAAACAATTTCAATATGAAAAAAATATCAAAGAAAAGATTCCTTTTGTTGTTGCTCTATCCTTAGCAAAGCACAGCAAGCCTTTTGAAGATGGCGTTTTTTTTTAAAAGATCTTTCAAAAGAAGTATTAAAGTGTTTTGGCTTAAATAAATTATACAACTTATAACATTTCGAAAATTAAAATTTCCATCCTTGTATTGTGCTTTCATATATGTAAAAGCTCTCATCGAAGCTCGCTGTAGGTGAAAAAGCTCTTTTGTAAAAGCTTGCACATTGTGCATATGAGTTGGACGCAACTACCTTAAACCTAAAATTATTCCTAAAAGCATTATGCTCTAAACAAATTATAGAATTTAGATAGTTGTGTTCTTGATAAATTATAAATATACAAATTCTTATACATGGAGTCCTTGCGCCCTGAAGGACGACTTGCTTTTAGGAAATTATAATTTGGCGAAGTTGTGCTATTTTTTTCAATAAAAATTTTCTTGCTGGTAAATAAGATATCTCATATCAGCAGATAAGCAATTTTTAGGGAACCAAATTTACCTGGTGATCGGTGTATAAATATAATTTGCTTTTATAGAATTTTTTTCTCCTGTTTAGTTCATTAAAATGTATAACACAAATTATTTATTAAGCTTTTCTTTAAGTTGGAATTAAAATCACCTACAAGACATAAACATTTATTTTAATAAATCAATCTTATTTGAAAATTTAATATTTAAAAAAGCTTTTAAAACTTTTATATAATTTCAATTTTATAAGGAATAAATTAAACACACTAGGCATTTTTTACAAAAAAAAGTAAAACGCTTAAAACTTCATTTAAAATCAAACTTAAATTTGTAAAACCTTTAACTAACGAAAGTTTAAAACGTATAAAAATATTTTTAAATTCTTTACAAAAAAAAAAGCCTGTAAAACCTTAAACAGAATCTTTTAAAACCTTAAATAGTAGACTTTGTATATACACGATTTTGTAGTTATGCTTTTTTTAGTTTTTATAATTGTTGAGCATCCCCCTGTACAAACCTCTAAAAACAAAATGATAACGTTCATACTCATTAGTTTATAACCATAAATTTTCAAGTATTTATAAATATTAATTTATGCCCACCAAACCAAAAACAATTTCCAACCAAATAGAATTTACAACACTCTATACACTCATAAACTTTAACAAATTTGTTGTCAAAACTTTTATGCTTTAATAAAATTTTTGGCTTACAAAACTTTTGTGGTTTTAACAAATTTCTCTATTTTTTTATATAAATATATGAATAAATTGTTCTTACTTATGTTTATGGAATTTATACAAAAGTTCACAGAATCAAAGTTTTTTCATATCAGTCTATGTTTGTGTTTAAATGTTTCAAAAAAAAATCCAAAAAGCCTATAATTTTTTGCATATTTCCCGTTTATTTAAACAGCAGAACATCAACGTTAAGATAAAAGGCTACACAAATTAAGTTTCTGTATATTTTTTTATACATTTTCTTCCTGACTGATATTTAAATTGCCTTCAAAGCTTTTAAGTTTTTATAGCACGGAAATTGCCTTTTTTCGTTTCTTTTTTTTCCATTAAGCAAGCATCCTTTTTTTGACAAGTTTTGTTTTTATGATGGCCCACTATTATATTCTCTTACTCATACTTTATAACTATAAATGTAGTTGTATGGCATGTTGGTCATATCCGGAAATTTTTAGCCATAGCAAGGACACTAGGAAAAATTACTTAAAAGCTTTTGCTACAATATTTAGAGGACTCGGCAGTAAAATATTTTACAGGACATGTATTTTACAAAATCATTAATATTTTATATACAAAATATTTAAAGAAAACTAAAAATGTATTTCAAAGCTACAAATCGTAAATGTTTAAAAAAAAATGTACTTATATTAAATGATTTTATAGCCATTACAAAATTGTATACTTTAATGCAATAAAATTGAAAACAAACACACAGACATATAGTCTAGAATAGGCGTGTTATTGGTATCATTTTAACTAACGTAGTATAAAAAGCCTTTGCACGTTATACCCAAGGAAGACATACTAACTAACAATCATATTAATAACTAACCAACAAAAACAGCGAACAAAATATAATACATCAGCCAGCTATAGTATATGTTTAAACTTCCCTCTCTTTCTTACACTTACAAGGAAGCACACTTAAGGGGTTTCCTTCGATTTCTTTAAGTAAATAAGTATGTGGATACCTTTTTAGCCGTCCAAACTTATGTTTTAGTGCCAAAATGTGGGGTCACAAAATATCCCATTTTCCATTTTTACCTCTTTGTCCATGTTTTGATAACCTTTTCAATGGGATACTAAATAAAGGGTGGTTAAATTTTAAGGGCCGATGTTGACTGTGAACCACTCCTAAACCTCAAGTTTTTTTCTGCAGTTCATATGGCATTTCTTAATTTCAGACTTACACAATTTGAACCATGGAAAGATATACAATCGAGCAATGCGTTAAAGTTATTCAAGCTTATTATAAAAATGGGCGTTTAAATCAAAATGCATTTCGTACACTTCGTGATTTTTTTTGGTCAGCATAATCGACCAAATGTGTCCACAATCGGGCAAATTGTGGGCAAATTTTAGCAAACCGGGTCTGTGAAAACATCTGTGCATGCTCGCCCAGTTCGGTCTGCGGAAAACATTGCTGTTGTTCGGGTTACTGTGTCATGAGGTCGACCAAGTATTTACCGTGAATGGTGTTCGCTATCGCGAGATGATGTGGCCAGGAATTGAGGATATAACCCTGGACCATATGTGGTTTCAACAGGACGGTGCCACTTGCCACACAGCTAACGAAACAATGGCCCTTTTGCGCGACAAATTTAATGGCCGTGTTATCTCACGTCGTGGCGATGTCAATTGGCCGACAAGATCATGTGATTTGACACCGTTTGACTTCTTTATTTGGGGTTATTTGAAAAAAAGATGTACGTCGATAAGCCAGCAACAATTCAAGAGCTAAAGGATGAGATAATTCGGCACATTAACGGAATAGAATCTCAGCGTCATTGAAAATTTGTACCATCGGGTGAAGGTGTGCCGCTGAGGTCGCGGCGACCATTTGGCCGATATTTTGTTGCATACATAATTGAACCATACCATATTATCATAATAAAAAGAAATGACAATAATTTCTTAAATATTTTGTATTCTATTCAAAATCAACATTGGCCCTTAAAATTTAACCACACTTTATAATAAAAAGATTTTTAAACCAAAAAGTTTTTGACCCTAAATATATGATTGGGTAATTATAATTCCCTCAAAGCTATTATTACTTTAGTATAGAGGATACTAAAGTATATATCCGGTTTCTGTTGAAATCTGAAGCAACCCCCCCAAAAGAGTTCCCTTGCCTACCACAAGATAAAATTAAAACAATAAAGAAAACAAAATAAGACTGCATGATGGTATGAAGTACACGTTTCCTTATGGCATTATTAAAACTTAATGGCTGGCCCATAATGCTAATAGTTTAATAGTAAACTACCAACATACATATTTTTAATAACTAAAGATGCAGTATAAAGAAAGAGAGTGATGTAGTAATATTAAGTAATTGATTATGTCTCCCGAGACTTTTAAGAATTTTGAAAAAACATACAAAACATTTACCACAATATTTTACAAAGTAAATATTATTAACTCCCAATAACCACCCTCAGCCAGCTAAAAAAAAAAAAAAAAAAGTTAAATTCTTTTTAAAGTAAACTGGCAACAAAAAAAAAACTACATTAATTTATAAATATTTGTATTCGAAAAAAAAAGAAAACATTTACCACATATCCACAATAACAACAAAATAATAGCTGCGAAAAAGGTACAAAAACCACAAAACAGAACTCAATGAGAAACAAATGTTGGCGCGGCGCCTTTACGACTATAAACAATAACAATAATTTTTCCTTTTAGTGTTATATGTTATATATATATTTTTGTATTTCAAAAATGTTGGCAAACATTAAAATGAGAAAAATAAATAACAGCAATATAAAAGTTCCTACAATATACACATCTATTTTATGACGACTAATTGCGACCACAGTGTAAAATTATAAAATTACTTTTTGTGGTTCAAAGTTTTTTTTTTTTTCTTTTGTGTATGCTTTTTTGTACACTTTAGCCTTGTGTATTCACATTAATGTTGGAAAATTTTATAGTTTAAATTTGTATTTAATTTATGAGTTTACAATACAAACTAATGAATTTTAGTAATACTATGTAAAAAAAAAGGATATATGGCAAACTTTTAAAATATATAAAATAATTCAATAAAACTTGGTCATCGTAAAAATTGTTAAAAACAGTAAATTGTAAGCAAAAAATTTTAATGATTTTGTTATACTTTCTAAAAATAGTTATTTTTTTTTTTAATTATAGTGCTTAGCAAGGTTAATTAAGCGCAAATAGTAATTTTAAGTTACACTAAGATAAAAATTGATATTAGGATTTAAGGTCCACAGAGACCTTCCGCTAAGATGGTGAGGGCTAAAACTTCCCTTTAACGGCCTGCCCAAACCCTGAAGTATAGGTTAAATCACCAATAAAGCATATTCCCGAATTTTCGGCAGGGGCTTGGTAAAAATGGGGGTTCAAATGGTAAACAAAATCCTACTTTACGACCTGCCCTCCTACTTAACTTCCTCCCTCGGTGTAGACATCAGCTAAGATGGGATGTTTGAAAAAGCCTAGGGGAAGGGGCGACAGAGGGGAAATTTTCCCCCTTTACGGCTTGCCAAAAACGCGTGAACTTGGAAGTTGAAATTGGGTATGTAGGTTTCTCCTCCGGCGTTAACTAAATTATATTGTAAAAAATCCAGTGGGGGGAGGCCAATGCACCCTTTGACGGCCTGCCCAAACCCCTTTGGCTAGAAACCTGAAATTTAAAATATGAGTTCCCTGAAGTATGGGCTTAATCACTGTAAGATATAGAGTGATTTGGGAAAATTGAAGGGAAAACTTTTTATAAAAATATTTTTGCAAAAAGCCAATATACATCAAAGTAGTGCAAAAATATAAGTAAAAAAACAATACCAAACCAAATTCTTACAATTTTAATCGCCTACAATTTATATTTTTCTATGAATATTTTGAAATTATAAAAAGTTACAAATATTTTATTACAATAAAAAAGTAACTTAAATATCCTTGATTTCAACACAAAAAACAACCAATTTTAAAATAAATTGTTAGTTGTAGCAAATAAATGAATAGTTATTATATTTTAATGTATCTCTGCGTTCAAGTTTTTTATATTATTTATATTAAATTGTGAATTTTGGAATTTTATATTTTTTTTATAAAAAGGATATATGACAAACTTTTAAAATATAAAAAATAAAACAATGTAATTTTGTCTGTTTTTTAATGTATTTAAAACTACAAATTGTAGTTTAAAAATATTAAGGATATTATTGTCCTTTCTAAAAATATCAATGAAAATACAAAAGTAAATATTTAAAAAAAAAACTTATGGATACAAATAACAAAAAAATAAATCTTTAAAATAAATAAGTAAAAATATAGTAGCTTTAATTAACCACATAAGGCCCCAATGGTTCGGTTATGTAAATGAAGATTTAATAAAAAAAATATATTTTCAAGGATAAAATATCCCCTATAATAATTACATTTTTGCAATATACCTTTAATTAGTTTAAAAGATTTATTTTATAAATCTTTTATACCCTTTACAGTTTTAATATAATTTAATCATTATTTTTTATATTATTTTTTCTTTGTTATTATTTCCTTTTAAGAATTTAATACTTTTTTTTTAATAATATCTCAGACAATTTATAGTTTAATATGAATAAAACAACACTATAAAAATTTGCCAATATTTAAAAAAAAAAAAACAAGCAAGTAACTCATATATCCTTTTTGTTTTTTCTACATATTCCATCACAAATCCTCTTTATTTATTAAGAAAAATATAATTAAAAGTTTATATAACCATAAAATCTTAAAAGTTTTGTTTTTCGAATGTGTTTTGTTGCTTTTAATCAAATTTTATACAAATAAATTTATATAAAAATTATTTGTATTTTCATTTGTTTATACGATGTTATGCATAAAATATTTACATTATACTTATATGAATGTATAAAGAAAATATACCAACAACAATATAACTACAATATAATAAATACACACATTGACAGTAGAGAGAACCAATCAAAAATCCAATTAAAATTGAGGAAAATTCGATTTGTATGTAAAATATTCAAATACCAAGTAGGGTTATGGTAACAGCAAATAAAAAAATTTATATATAAATATATAATATGAGAATGTAGGTATAAAGCCAGGTTGCTTACCTAGAGTATGAGTTTATATAAATTTATTTATATAAAAAAAATGTATGTATTTGTATACAGACAAAGTAGGAATTGATGAATTTGTTATGTAAAAAAAACTAGCTTTTTATAGGATTTTTTTTTTAAATGTGTGTAGTTTTACTATATTTTATGATTGATTATTTTGTTTTTTTTTTCATTATTCATTAAAAAAAATCTCTCTAAATAAATGAAAATACCAGTGTTGGCTACAGCAATATACAACAAAAAATAATTATGAAATTTTAATAAAGGTTTACTCTTGCTGGTTAAAGGATTATATTTGTTAAAGTTTTTTTTTTTTTTTGTTTTTTTTTTTTTTTTTGTAATAAATACCCATATAATTGGTTTTTATTTAACCAGAAAAAAAGGTTATATGAAAAGCTCTTAAAAGATTTATGATAAAACAAAAATTTTTATTTCTAATAAAGTTCATATTGTATCAAATATAACACAACATATTTTTTTATAACAAACTGTATACATTTTATTTTAAATTTAATAAAATAAAAATAAAAAATAAAAACTTGTGGTAATTTGATATTCTGCTTTTATGTACTTTAAGGGCAATTAATATTTGCGCACGAGTAACTCAATACTTGCACAAAGTTAATACAATATTGCTATGGCAACTCTTTTGCATTACTTTCATTTGGTTTTACTATTAATATCTTATACCTGTATCATATCATCCCAGGAATTAAAACTCCTGCTATCACTTAATAAATGTATGTCGTCTATTGTATAATATAATATTACATTTTAGTATTATAAGCACAATTTGTTAAAAAAAGTTTTTTTAATTGAAGTTGCTATCAACTACTACTACTTACTAAAACGACGATTATATATGTATATATTTTATATATACATATATATACATTAGGGCGTTTCACCAAAAAAAAATTTTGCAACTCTTGAAGCGGAATATTAAAATTTGTGAAGAATTTCGAATTTTTTTTTTTTTTGGATTTTCTGGGGTCGCGGAAATAGATTTTATGCAAAAAATGAGGTTATGGAGAAAATTTTTTTATAATTCTTTTTTTCTGGTGCGTTTTGTTCATACAACTAAACAAATATCTTGTGTATGATGCGATCCCAGGAAAAAAAAATTATTTGTGTGAAAAATTTTTATATTAAGGACCACTTTGATAACCCTAAAAGTACAAATTTTTTTTTTTCTAGATTTCAATATTTTTTCAAGAAAGGTCTTCAAATTACCTTTCATTTGGTACATACATTTTTTTTCACTTGCGAAAAAAATATAAGAAAAAAATTTAAGTTTGAGAAATTTTTTTTTTTTTTATTTTTCAAATTTTTATGAAAATTAAAAGAATTTCAATAAGTTTCCTTCTTAGTTAAGTAAAAACAAAATATATATTTAACATTCATTGTTTAAATGAAAATTTTAATTCATCAATATATTTGTATGTATTTCCATACAAAATCAAAAGATATTTAATAAACAAAATTTATAGTGGAGAATAATTGCTTAAACCAGTTGCGTCCAACTCATTCATATGCACAATGTGCAAGCTTTTACAAAAGAGCTTTTTCACCTACAGCGAGCTTGTATGAGGGTACAATATAAGGATGGAATTTCAAAATGTTATAAGTTGTATAATTTATATTATATTATTCCTTCAAATCGAGTTCAAGATATTTTTACAACAAATAATAATGATTATTTATTATTTCCTTCCAATATTTCGTCTCCACATTGGGTGACTTCTTCAGGGAAGAACTCGATTTGAAGGAATAATATAATATAATATTGAAGATCGAATAAAGGAAGATAAATGTTGTATAATTTATTTAAGCCAAAACCCTTTAATACTTCTTGTGAAAGATCTTAAAAAAAATGCCATCTTCAAAAGGCTTGCTGTGATTTGCTAAGGATAGAGCAACAACAAAAGGAATCTTTTATTCAAAAATCTCTTTTAGCATGTATTAAAATGCCTTTCAATGGCATGTTTGTGATTGCGTTTAGCATTATAACCACAAACCAAACATACGGGATCGCCGTCATTGTTTTCAATAAACAAAAACAACTGTTCCCACCCTTTATTAAATGTATTTTTTTGCTTAGTGAACATAAACTGATCATTGTGTGTTTGAAAAGTTATTTTCAAATTGATGATGAAAAAGTACTAACGTACTGAATTTTCCGTCCCTGAAAAAAAAGCTCTTTACTACAAACGCAAAGATCATAGTATTAGTGTTTGAACGCCACTGGCTTCCCAATATACCATATAGCAATCAAATTGCAATAGAACTTGAGAATAAGCTTATATTAATAGTGTGTTTTAAGCTTTTCTTAATTTCGTTTATTATAATGTTTATAAAATTTGAATTTACAAGCAGTATTTAACAATGCTTGAGAAAAGATTATTATACATAACTTTTTCTCAAGTATGCTTATAAACAACATACAACAACAACGCAATATGTGGATTGAAATAGAAATATGTTTCAATACATTATAGTCTTGTTGTCTTTGTTCTACACTTATAATGCATACAAGTGCAGCAACTTTTTTTTTTTAATTTGTCAAACGTGTTTTGCGTGTTCTTTTGGTTTAAATTTTATTAAGTGAATGTGCATTTGCATATTAAATTTAATTATTTATATAGTAATTTTTATTTATGGTTTAAATGAATTATTATTATTTATATATAAAATGAATTATATTTTTTTTTATTTAAAATGAATTATATTTTTTTATATTTAAAATGAATTATTATTATTTATATTTAAATTAAAATAAAAAATAATATATTATATGTGAAGCTTATTCTACAATTATGTAAAAAGCTTATAAATATATTGAGTCAAATAAGCTTTTCTATACGCAAGTTAATACAATATTATTTTTGTAAGCTTATTCTACAATTGCAAGAATAAGCTTATAGTAATCATACACACATAATATTTTAACGAGGGTTCCGTTTTGATTTTTCTACAATTGTTACGATAACCTTTTTCAAAATATTCTCAAGCCTTTTTCAAGCTAAAGGCTTGTGTTTATAAGCTTATAATAATATTTTTCTCAAGCCATTTGGTATGTTGGGTTAAACTTAAAAAAAAAACAGTTTTATTTATATTTATTTATTTTTGTATATTTTCTAAATTTTTGTCAATTACCTACTTTTAAAAAAGGGCCGACTTCAAATATTTTAAAGTTCAAATTGTGTGAAATTAAAAATAATTAATTTCTTTATTTTTTTTTTTTCTATTTTTAATTTTTTTAATAATTTTTCCACAAGTAAGATATAAACTTATATACACCAAAGTATAGGTACTTAAATTATCTTTCTAACGCATTTAACATATTGAAAAAATATTGAAAACTTTTAAAGTTATTGAGGTTTGAAATCTATAAAAAAAAAAAATAAATTTGTACTTTCAAGGCTATCAAAGTGGTCCTTAATATAATAATTTTTCACACAAAAAATATTTTTTTTTTTCGTGGGATCGCATCATTAAGAAGAAATTTGTTTAGTTGTATGAACAAAATGCACCAGAAAAAAAAAATAATTATAAAAAATTTTTCTCCATAACCTCATTATTTTGATAACATCTATTTCCGCGACCCCATAAACATCTTCAAAATATACAAAAAAAAATTTCAAAATTCTTTTAGATCACAAACTTTAATATTCCGCTTCAAGAGTTGCAAAAATCGCAAAAAACGCCTTTTGTGAAACGCCCTAATATACATACAAACTATATTACTTTATTGTACAACACATAGTTTAACATTTTATACACTTGAAAGCCTCTGGGGTATTCTGGCATATTAATATAGAACTTGTTGTTCATATACGATACATACATACACATATATCCTTAACATGAACTCATTAACATCTATTTTTGCATAACTATTGCTCAGCAACCTCAACTTAATGTTGCCATAGTGTTAGATATATAATTACTAAAACGGAAATATCTACCTAAACATTTATTAAAAAATAAAAATGATTATAATTTCGTGATTGCTCATAGTAAGAAAATATATAGAACAAAATTATACAATAATATTATAATAAGGGATGTTTTTTCTTTTTGTCTCTATAGAAAATATACTCCTCCCTTAATAAAAATTTCCAAAAAAAAAATAAATAAATAAATCATTTCTTTTTTTCATACACCTGAAATGTCATTTTAATATTTTCCGTGACTTACCTTAACCCATTCATAACCACTATAGAAATAATTACAAACATGTAACATTAATTTTATTTACAGCATTATGTAACATTCCATCTTCAATGAAATCATCTTCATAAAGTACTGAAAGCTTGTTATAGAAAAAAAAAGTACCAAAATTTTGAAACTTGCTTTTTTATTCTGACTTTTATCTTTTAATTTTATTTTATGGCATAAAGCTGAGGTTATTAATGGGTTAAAAATCACTCTATAGTCTAAAAGCAAACAAATTTCAGTAATGATTTATTTACTTTTTATCTTATCTAAAACCACAAAGATGAGAAAATTTTCATATTTTAATTGCTTTGCCGCAAATTGTATGCCCCCTGAGAAAAGAAGATTTTTTTTAGCTTAAAATCTCATTTTAATTCACTTTGAAGTGTAAAAGTAATAATAAATAATTGCTTAGCATAAAGTAAATGTTGAATAAGTAAATAAAACTAATAAAGTTAGCAGAAAATTAATTTTAAAATATGTTTGTTTTAGCAAATTAAACAAAATATTTAACTTACAATTTGTGTCTTATAACATATAACTATGATTTATAATGAAATTTAATTTAAGGAATTATAAATTATTGAAGTTTTACTAATATCCTTTTTTCACCATATAAATATATTTTTTAAAAAATTTCAAAAAAAGAAATACATACAATAATTTTATAGTTTTAAAGATTTTATAGTTAAAGATTAAAATTTATACAATATTTTTCCAAAAAAAAAAAATCATATATCGCTCATTTGCAAGAAGGCCATCAAAACTAAAAAAAGGAATTCCAAAATAAATAACATTTAAAGTTTTCAATTCAGCCTTAGTGCTGAGAAAAGTACAAAACACTGTTGCATGCCACTCAATGAGAGACAGAGATATTTACATTTTTTAATATGTTTTAGATTATGGTTTCTACATCATTAACTCAAAAATCGAGTTTTTGTAAATGAGCGATATGAAGAAATACTACTTAAGTAGTGTGGCTTTTAAATTCATTCAAAAGTTTGCTAAGAGCTGAAACAAAGTTCTGTAGTATTACACATTAAGCAAAAAAACTAAATTTTTTTTTTGAAACAATATTAAATTAATAAAATAGATTTTTAAAAAAAAAGGATATATGGAGAAATTCTTTAAAAATGTGACTACAAAAATAATTTATAATTTTTTTTAAAGCTGAGCTAATATCACGTCCTGTTGCATAAATATATTACATGTGGAAAATTTTATAAATGAAAAAAAAAAAATGAAAAAAAAATTATTAAACAAATTTTTATTAAAAAAAAATATTGAACAAATTTTTATTAAAAAAATAAATATTAATAACTTCTTTGTCACGTAAAGCAAAACTAGTATGAAACAAAAGAGAGGAACAAGTTTGATCTAAATCATGTTTGGCATAATATCCCCAAAATATCCTTAAAAAAAAAATTCCCAAATATGAAAAAACTGCACTTCTAGTTAAGTAAAGGTTGTAAACGAAAATTGGTTTTACCAAGTTTAGTAGAAATAAAAATAATATCTCAAATACAAATTTTATCAGATTTCGAAATACAAAACAAAAGTTAAACACTCTTTTCTCAAAGTAGCGAAATTTTAATTAAATTTAACAAATTGCTCCGTTTTATTTTAATATTAATAAAATTTCGATACTTTAATAAAATTCCCTAGCTTTAAATCGAAATTGTTTGAAGTTATTGGGGCTTAGAACTTTATCTTGTCTAGTGTTTTTTAATAGAAACGATAATAAACTGGTGGGTTTAAAGTCCTTAGGAAGTGTATGTGATATTTTCTCAGATTTCTCTCTTTAAATGACTATCAAAAACGGAACTACCGCTTCATACAAGTGCTGCAGTTCCGCTGCTATAATACTATCCAGCTCAGGTAACTCGTAAGATTCAAAAGCTCAAATCGCCCACGTCAGCTCAGCCAAACTGTTTTCCCAAGAGAAGTTCCTGGCAATTTTTTTTTACTTCAAATCACAATTTTTGTATAAACAACACTTTTAAAGTGTCTTTATTTTACAAATAAAAAGGTACCATTTATAAGCCCATAAAAAGATTTTACAAAAAAAAGGGATATATGGCCATGTCTCTAAGGACTTAAGCAAAAATATGTATTAATATATTTAAGAAAAACTGACATCATACGACAACTTGTAGTTTAATAAAAAATTACAAATATTTAATATTTTAAACTGTGCTTATAATTAAATGTATTTTTAATGTTGATTTTATCTTCATTTATTTGGTATTTTATTTATTACCTTTATACATTTTTTTTGTTCATGTCAATTATGTACATGTAATTAAAACGAAATATAGCTAGAAGCTACAAAATCTATAAGCTTTGTTAGCTCATTCTCTTCGGTGTATAATGTATAATCCTTAATTAAAATCAAGGATTATTGCAAACAACATCAATCCCTTTTGCCATAATTAAATTTCCATTTGTTATTACGTAAATAATGCCACCAGTGGTCAGTTTTAAAAAGCTTCAATTACATACCATCGTTATAATGAGTTTCTTGTTGTTTTTTTTATACACTCAAGAAAATTGATAAGAATTAATTACACTTACTAGATCAGGCAAGCAGGTAACTTGTGCAATTTGAAAACTTATAACAAGCATAGTTGCACGCAAATCAAATTACATTTTAACAAGCCTGGAGAAAACGAAACATATACTACATAAATATTATAACGTAAATAAAATTAAAGGTAAATAAATAATTGAATTCATTAAGTAAATGTATAAAATAACAAAAAAATAAAAATAAAAATACTGTCAATCTGTCTAAAGCATATCCTTCAAACTACCCACACAACTCGTGTATATTTAGACAGGTTTTCTTTTCAATAAATGAATAAGATAATGAATGACAACACTTTTTTTACATGCATACAAATAAACATTAGAAAATGAATACATACACACACACACACACATTTAGACAATGTAATAAAAAAAAAGACTTGGAAATTTTCTACAAAAAAAAAAGAATAACACTATATATCGTACTAAACTAAAAATACAACAAAAAAATGGTAAATAAACAAACAACACTACAAAATAAATGTAACAAATACATATTGACCTAAATATACATAACATACATGTACTACTTTTCATACAAACGAACAAAAAAAATTTGTTTGTTATTGTTGTTCTAAGGTCCTTTGTTCAAAATTGATGATCAAGTGTGTTGTTATGGGTAGATAACATTCTCCATAATACAAACAATTGTGTGTTGTATTTTTTTTTTTCTCTCATTAATTTATCTATTGGTACAAATGTACAACAAAACAAAATTCCAGCAAGTGCAAACTCTTAATCAAACGCAGTTAAAAATAATATAATATAACAAGCAAACAAACGAGCCATCACACATTACAACAGCCATTGTTTAAGCTGTCAATCCAAAACATGCCAAAAAAAAAAAGTATAAAAGTTTACATTTATTTGTATTAAAAAAACTAAGGTGAAATACATTAATGTTTGTTTATATCGTATACAATATACCCTGTAGAAAGCCTGGGGTCAAGTGTCTACAATGTCACCACTTTTGTCGACAATTTTGGGTGATTTTTTGGTGACATGTCCACAAAGCGTCTATACTTTTTACATTCTTTTTTTGCAGCTGCAAAGCTGTGCTTGTGCTTGATTTTTGTTTTATTTTGTTGAAAATAGGGTACGTTCGTAAATGCAGTAAATTTGTGCATTACTGCGGCAGTTATGCCAAGTTTTGTTGCTGATGCGTGATCAGCTGTTGCAGATGATTTCATATTGCCCAACAACTGCACAATGTTTGCTTTTTAAAACGTTTAATGAAAAACATGTTCACAATAATATTATCAAATATTGAAGTTTATATTTTATAGTTGAAAATGTATTTTTAGTTTGACTCGAGATCATAGGAAAAGTTTTTTTCGAATGAAAAATTTTTTTTTCCTTATTTTTTAATTTTAGTAAACAATTTTAAAAAACACATGTCTTTAGTATTAGCTAATAGCTAATTTGGACATACGGTAAACAAAGGAGAATATAAACAACACAAAAATAGTTAGTAAATTTCATCTGTACTCAATAATAAAAATCAAATGTATGTTAGCATAAAATAGCTTTTTCCGTTGATTTGTGAGTTAAATAGAGATATTTACAATTGGTATTTCGCCACAAAGAATGTTGATGAAAGTCGTAGCTGACCAGAAAATGCATTCCATTCGGCTGGTGTCTAATAACTTTTTCTGTGTATTCTCCATGTTTACTAAAATTAAAAATAAGGAAAAAAAAAAATTCATTTGAAAAAAACTTTTCCTATGATCTCGAGTCAAACTAAAAATACATTTTCATACATATAATTATCAAATATTGTTGAAAACCTTGATGGTAAAAATTACAGCTTTTTGTTAACTTATAATATAATTAAAATAAAGATGAAACGACTTATGATTATTAAAAATCAATTAAAACGAAAAAGAAGGCGGATTCCTAAAATAAAAAATTAATATTATTGAAAATCTTGACAACTTTTGAATAACTTATAGTAAAAAAGAATTAAAAGAAAGATGAAACAACTTTTGATTATTAAAAATCAATTAAAACGAAAAAGAAAACTGATATCGTACTATTGCATCAGAAACTTTAATGAAATGCCATAGTTGCAAAAATTTGGGGCAGCACTGTCAATTGTTTGCATAAAAAAACGTTTGACGCAAATCAGTGCTACCAAATGATGCTTTTTTGAACGTTTTACTTTTATTATGCTGCAATGATGCCCAACTACTGCATTTACGAACGTACCCATACATGTGCATAGCTGCATGCAAAATTAAAGTTTTTAATAAAAATATAAAAATACAAATTTGAACAAAATATAAAAGAGCAAAAGAAATTACAAAAAACTTGTGAAAAAAAACCAATCAATTTTGTACAAAAATAAAAATAACGATAAAAATAAAAATAACTAGGAGCCTGATTAAAATTTATCGAATCCTGTGTATGATTTTGTGCAGTCTACTTCAAAATTAAATTTACAAGAAAATTTTTTGTACTTTAATGAAATTTATAAAAAAAAAAAAATTGTATTACTAAAATATCTAATTTAACAAAATAAATGTACCTGTTTGTTTCCTAGTGTGGAAATCTAGTAAAAAGTTCCAAAAGTGTAGACTAGAATTACTAAAATGTTTCAATGTCAACACCTAGTCAATAGTTGTGTAGATTCGCAATGACACGCACATGTTAAATGTCTACAGCAGCGAGCTTTGAATGGGCAATAATTAGTCAGTAGTACTGGTGACAATGTCAACGGTGAATCAGAACAGTTTCACTATCGACATTTCGTTCAGGGGTACTAGTGAAACTCTGGTTCCAATGTCTACACCTAGTCAACAGTTGTGTAGATTCTCAATGACACGCACATGTTAAATGTCTATAGAAGAAGGCGTTGGCTGGGGCATAATTAGTCAGTAGTACTGGTGATAAAGTCAATAGTGAATCAGTACAGTTTCACTAGCGACATTTCCTACAGGGTACATATAGTTAGTTTATTGATGGTATTTTTACCATACCCTTGCTTATGCCATTGCCACAAAATCCTTAAGTGTTTATGTGTGTAAACAATATAAAAATTGCTTAACAAACACTTGTTTTAATAATATAACAACATGTCATAACCAATAAATTGTCAATTATAGTGAAAAACAGTATATGTTTTTTTTTTCTTTAAAAGATAAGTAATTACAAAAATATACAAAATGTCGTGATATATACAAAGGATATATGACAAATGTAGAAAATAAAAGACATTTTGTTATCTAGTTTTCCGTTTAAGTAAAGAGGAATAAAAACTACGTATTATGTTCAAGAATTTTTATACAATAAAAGTTGTAGAAAATAGAAAACAAAAATAAATTTTAAGGTGAAAATGGTATTGTATATGTTTATATATGATTCGTATGTGCTTATATATGATCATATACGGCCAATATAATATATAAACAAAACCTACTTTGAAAACAAGGAATATTTATAGACAACTTTGCTAAGCTTTCAAGTATTACTGGTTTGACCCACTGAAAATTAATGAAAAAGTTTAGTTAAGAGTGGACTATATATGTCAATATACTGCTGCATCTAATTCTAAAAGCCGTTTCATGATATTTAGTATCAAATCTGAAATATCCATTGTCGAATTTAATGTGGGGTGAATTTCAATTAAAGTTGCTTTGCGAAGTGATTAACCCAGCAAAACCACACATTACCAAACAATGTGTAAAGTAATGTGTAATCATAGGGGCTCATGAATTACTTTACACCTTACTTCACTGATGAACTTTAAAGGCGAAGAGCCTTAAAGTAATGCATATACCCATTACTTTAGAGGTGATAATGTAAGGGGTTACTTATATGGTTACGAGAATGGAAAAAGTAATGTGTCTAAAAATAGATTATTAAAAAAGAGGAATTTTTATTAAAAAAAATTATTACAAATATTTTAAACGTTATTTAAAATAACGTGGTCATGATGGGAATCGAACCTGGGAACTTTGGTTGCCAGCAAAGAACTCTACCCACTGAGTCTATGCGTCGATATATAGTATTTGATTGCTTTAAACTTAAATGAATTGTTGCGCTTCGCTTTTTCGCTAGTGTTATCAAAACAAACATACATTACCCTTTTGCTTACAAAAAAACACAAAGTAATGTATCTAAAAATAGATTTTCAAAAATATTTCAATTATTACTTTTCATTTATAAATCAATAATCAGTAACTTATTACTTTATGCTTGAAAATAATGAATAAGGTAACAAGCTATCATTACAAGGTAACGCATGAGAATATCGCAACCATTACCAAATTTTTACTGGGTCTTTCTGGTTTTTTCTCGATAACGACTTTTTGGCATAGGGATCAAATCAATAATAAGCTGACGATTAGTAACATATATTTTTATAAACAACATCTCCATCATATCTAACAACTTGTATAATATAAATTTTAAAATTATATTTTTTTTTAAATTTATCAATACAATTTATTTTCGGTAACTTTATTACATGTTGTTATTTATTAATTATGTCAATAACACTTATATTTTGCAATCCATAATTACTATTACTTAATATACAAATACAATGAAAGATTAACATTACTATTGCATGTTTTGCTAAATATTCAACCATGAATATATCGTTGGCTTAAGATAGAAAAGGCATATCTCGAATTATTTCGAAATCGTGTTTTGACAGTTTTATTGTACACCACTCTTAAACTCTCTCTCTCTCTCTGCCTCAACAAATTTATTTTTTATTTTGAATAAAAATTGCATTAAAATAGTGGTCGGCAGAAAGAGAGAATATTGGTATTTTACACTGTTAGAAATTATTTTATCTTTCTAGATAAATGTATGCATAAATTATTAAATGAATTAATGAATAAGAAAATATTCGTATTGATTGAATTAAAATAGTTAATGTTTTTTCTTTCTCTATTATAAAAAATAATTCATAATAATGATAATTTTTTGATTGCATAAAAGGCACTCGGCCTCAATTAATATATTTCAAGAAAATAAAAAAAATTCTTCCCACTCAACGATCCACATTTTTAATTTAAAATGAAAAACAAAATAAATACCTACAATAAAAAAAATACCTATAATAAAAGAAACAAATTTTTAGTGTGTACTTTGTTTCATCAACAAAGCGGCATATACTTGCTCTGTTAAAAGTTAGCGTACTACTAAATAAAATAATTGTATTTTTGTGCTCTTAGCTGTGAGATTTGTTGACATTCGTATAGTTTACGTGTAAATTGCCGATTGTGTTCGGCCCCTGAGTGCTATGCCTGCCGCTCACTGCATTAAAACGATTTTTGTATCATAAGTTATTTTAATATTATTTAGTTTTTGCCTTGTCCTGTTCAATATCGAAAAATCGTTATACGCCTTTTCTATATTAAGTCATCGATATAACTAAAGAGAATATTTTCTATAAATTAAAATTTATCGTAAAAGCTTTAATTTAAAATTAAGTTTATTGACAAAAACACAACCACATTCGATACATTTAGGCTACATGTACATATCTTTTAAAATATGTAGCAAAACTAACCAGACACATTTTAGCAATAACATTATCTTCTACATTATAAAAACAAACCCAAACATTTAAACAATAATGTTGTTGTTATTTCAAATCTTACACAAACACCGCAAAAGTTATTATTCATAAACTTATGTATTAATATCAGGGAAAAAGGCTACACTGTAAAAAAAAAATGCAAGTAAAATAAATTTAAATTTTCATGTAAAATTAAGCACAATGTCCTATTTTAAGCATATTTACACAGAATAAAATTACAAAAATCTGTTTGTTATATTGAACATCTTTCATAGAATAATTTTGTAAAAAAACCATCAAAAAAATTTTTAAAAAGGCACCAACAATAGAATTCGTAAATACAAAAAACTTTTTGTTATTTTTTTTTTTTTTTTTTTTGTAACTAATTTTTATTTTCAAAGAATTTTTATATGAAGAGTAACAAACATTTCCAACAAAAAATTGTTACAAATCGAATTTGAATTTTAACAAATATTTTTAATTACTTAAAATTTTATGATACTTTTTTCTGTGTAGGCAAATTTTTATTAGTATTTTAAAGGTTTGGAAATATGTTTTAAAGTTTATAAACAATTTGATAAAGCATTTTGTTTGAGTGTTTATAAAAGACTGTACATAAAATATATTTAGATAATGTCTTAATACCCTGTAGGAAATGTCGATAGTGAAACTGTACTGATTCACTATTGACTTTGTCCCCAGTACTACTGACTAATTATGCCCCAGCCAGACATTTTACATGTGTGTGTCATTGCAAATCCACACAACTATTGACTAGGTGTTGACATTGGAACCAGAGTGTCACTAGTACCCCTGAACGAAATGTCGATAGTAAAACTGTACTGATTCTCTGTTGACATTGTCACCAGTACTACTAACTAATTATGCCCCAGCCAAAGCTTTCTGCTGTAGACATTTAACATGTGACATTGGAACTAGAGATTCATTAAAACATTTTAGTAACTCTAGTCTACACTTTTGGAACTTTTTACTTGATTTCCACACTAGGAAGGAAATAAGATTAAACAGGTGCATTTATTTCGTTAAATTAGATATTTTATTAAAAATTTTTTTTTTATAAATTTCATTAAAGTAAAAAAAAATTTTCGTGCAAATTTAATTTTGGAGTAGTGAAATCTTCAAAGACTGCACAAAATCATCCACAGGCTCCGTAAAATCTTCATCAGGCTCCACAAAATCTCTAGAGTTGCAATTTTCACTAAAAATTGTTGCCTCTCTCTTGTTATTTTTATATTTATACAAAATTTAGTGTTTTTTTCATAAGTTTTTTGTAATTACCTTTGTTCATTATATGTTTTGTTCAAATTTGTATTTTTATATTTTTTATTAAAAACTTTAATTTCGCATGCAGCTATGCACATATATTTTCAACAAAATAAAACTATAAAAAAATCAAAAACAAGCACAGTTTAGCAGCTGCAAAAAAGGTCATGTGGAAATGTCACCAAAAAGTCACCCAAAATAGTCGACAAAAGTGGTGACTTGTAGACACTTGACCCCAGGCTTTCTACAGGGTATCTAAAGGAAAATCACAAACTACATACACAGAAAAAAAGTATGGCAAAATTTTGAGTAATGAAAAATATTTGTTAAAATTAAAATTTAATTAAAAGTTGTTTGTATTTACAAATTCCATTAATGCTACCTTTTTAAAAAATATTCTTTTTTTTTGTGTTTACAAAAATATTCTATGAAAGATGTTCAATATTACAAACACAATTTTGTAATGTTATTCTGTGTACTTAATATATTTTTAAAAATTGGTTCTGGTTGTGTTTTTGGTGTAGAAAAACTTTTATTAATTCATAAAAAAAAACATAATGTTAAATAACATTTAAACTATTTAATCCCAACATATTGTTTATAAGTACAACTTTGAGTTTATTCAGACACTCATACATAGACTTTTTTGAAGTCAAAAAAAAAAAATAAACAAACAAAAGTTGAGTTATTAACACTTTAATATGGTATATGGTACACAAAATACCAGCATGTTTAAGTTTTAGGTGTATTAAAACACACAAAATACCACATTTTTTAACCACAACAACTTCTATACAAAAGTTTTTAGTAGTGCAACTATGCAACACTATGCTTGGTTGAATGCAATACCTTGTATAACTATATATATGGTAAACATTTCCGCTTCCGTCTGGCAGCTCTTAATAATTATGATTATAACAACACTAGACTTTTAAATAGTTTGTTCACATTCACACTCACCTTAATATACATTTTAAATTTTCAACAAAATTGTTTCCTTTTTGGTAAAGTCCTTGTGCCCACATATATCCATACATGCACATACACACAGGTGTTTGCTAATGAATGACAATAGTGTTAGTTATATGTACATAGTTGAAGCGCTTGTTGACTTAAAACGGGCGTATTATTTTATTATAAGGTAGTATAAGCTTCATTAAGCATATGTTGCCTCATGTATAGTTATAATGTTTGTATCTGGCAAGAATCTAAGGTACTTTACAGCGTATTAAGTATATTTAGCATAAGGATTTGTCATTATATTGCACACGACAATAATAATAGCAACAACAACATCAACATCAACTACTACAGCAGCTAGGATAATTAAATGTTGTGCTGGTTCTATTGTCTAACAGTTTTGCTCTTAATTTGGTTTCTTATTATAAACATCCCATATATGAATTATGTACTTAAGACTAGAATTTAGAGTATGACAGACATATTAAAAGGTGTAAAATTGTTGAGTTAATGAAATATTTTTTAACAAAGTTTATAACAAACATTATTAATCGGCAATGCTTGAAAGGATACAACTAATGTGCAGTTAAGCTTACAATATTAACATATTATTAAATTGTAAAACTTTAAAAGAGATTACAAAATACATAATGAATGTATTTTAAAAAGATTTAATATAAAGTAAAATTTTTCTATTAAAATTTCAGCCCAATTAATTTAAAATTTAAATATAAACTCCTTTTAAGCATACTATAAATATTTTTCCTAAATAGTAGGCCTCTAAATGGCCTAACGTCCTTTTTGCAAAAAATTTAAAATTTTTGTTTGCTCATTCTTATAAAGGGTGGTTAAATTTTAAGGGCCGATGTTTAATGTGAACCACACCTAAACGTCAAGTTTTTTTCTGCATTTCATTTAAAATTTCACAATTTCAGACTAACTCAATTTGAACCATGGAAAGATACACAATCGAGCAACGCGTTAAAGTTATTCAGGCTTATTATGAAAATTGGCGTTCAAATTAAAATGCATTTCGTGCACTTCGCGATTGTTTTTGGTCAGCATAATCGACCAAATGTGACCAGAATCGGGAGAATTATAGGCAAATTTCAATAAACCGGGCCTGTGAAAACACCTGCGCATGCTCGTACAGCTCGTACTGCAGAAAATATTGCTGCTATTCGCGATAGTGTGGCTGAAGAGCCGTTCACCTCAACTAGTCGTCGTGCCCAACGCTCGTCGTTGATGAACATTATGCATAAAGACTTGCATTTACACGCTTACAAGGTGCAATTGACACAAGAACTAAAGCCTCTTGACCATTACAAACGTCGTCAATGGTTAGAATGGTGGCAAGAGATGGCAACAGTGGATGATTAATTTTCGAAGAAAATCATCTTCAGTGATGAAGCACATTTTCACCAGAATTGCCGCATTTGGGCGAATGATAATCCAAGAGTGATTGTCGAAAAACCAATGCACCCACAAAGAGTGACTATTTGGTGCAATTTAGGGGCTGGCAGCATAATTGGGCCGATTGGAACGAACTTATTGTGGCCAGGAATTGAGGATATGACCCTGGACGATATGTGGTTTCAACAAGACGGTGCCACTTGCCACACAGCTAACGAAACAATGGCTATTTTGCGCGACAAATTCAATGGCCGTGTTATCTCACGTGGTGGCGATGTCAATTGGCCGCCAAGATCATGTGATTTGACACCGTTGCACTTCTTTCTTTGGGGTTATTTGAAAGAAAAGTTGTACATCGATAAGCCAGCAACAATTCAAGAGCTAAAGGATGAGTTATATTCGGCACATTAACGGCATAGAACCGCAATTATGCCTCAGCGTCATCGAAAATTTGGACCATCGGATGGAGGTGTGCCGCCGAGGTCACGGCGGCCATTTGGCCGATATTTTATATTATACATAATTGAACCATACCATATTATCATAATAATAAGAAATGACAATAATTTCCTAAATAATTTGTGTTTTGTTCAAAGTCAACATTGGCCCTTAAAATTTAACCACCCTTTATATACTCAAATGAAAGGAAATTTAAAAAAAGTCTATTTAGCAGTACAAAAAATCTCTGGGAAATTTTGAGATTTAGTATAGATTTTAATGCATTGAAGTTTTCATAATCAATCCTCAATATTATCATTTCCCCAGAAACAAAAAGGAATTTCACAGTGAAAAGTATTTTTTATTGAATGCCTTTTAAATTCCCTTTCAAATGGCTATTTAACAGTAAATAAATCTCTGGAGAATTTTGAGATTTAGTATCGATGTTAATGTATTGAAATTTGTATAATTGATCCTTCATATCATCATTTTCTTAGAAGCAAAAACTAATTTCGCACTTAAAGAGTATTTTTGTCGGTTGATCTTTTAAATCCCTTTCCCTTTGAATATATTGGATAAAAAAAAAATTACATTTATGGTAAAATATTACATCATAAAAAGTTTTCAAATACACTTAAAATAGTTTGTAAGTTAAAATAACAGAAATTTTAGTGGTGAAAAAATGTTTGAGGTGAATACAAAATTATTTACTGCTAAGCGACTGGTGAAAATAATATGTATGAGAAAATATGTTACGTACACTTAAAAGAGTTTGTAAGTTAAAATAACTGAAAATATCATTTAAAAGAAATGATATTTCATTTAAAAACCTGGCTACTTAATTTTCATTTAAATTAAATGCCATTTGTTATTTATTTTTAAATGTTGATTAATCAACTGACACATCCGTAAGAAACAAATGATATCATCAGTTAAAATAAATGTCAAAATTTTACCTACCAATTCCTTAAAAAATAAATGTTTTTATCATTTATTTGAAATTGTTTTTTTGTATTTTTTTTTTAATATACATGTACAATACAAAATGTATGTATGCATAGCTATAGACACTTTTTGTGTGAATGTGTTTGCGTATGTAGGTGTGTTTATGAAGTTCTTGTAATTTGCGTTGAAAAATGTTGTATATATAAAGGGTGTCCCAAGAAGAACGCAATTTTTAAATCTGGCAACATTCGAAGTGTCATTGTTTGACATTTGAACAATTGTTATTGTTTGCTAGTAGAAGGTACGAGGTTAGTAAAAATGGAGCATTCTCATTGTGAAATTGTTTTACCAAAATGGTGAAAGTTTGGCGGCTACAGTTCGCAAATTGCGATCAATTTGGGGTCACAATAATGCTCCAAAAGAGTCAACTGTAAAGAGATTAATGGATAAATTTGCCGAAACTGGGTCTGTTAGTGATGTAAAGACAACAACGCGCCATCGACCAGGTCGATCGACCGAAAATGTCGCAGCTGTACGTGATGATGTCGCTCAAACTCCATCCACCTCAATTCGACACCGAGCTCAGCAAATTGGTGTCTCCAAATCCACTTTGCAGCGAATTTTGACGAAAGATTTGCATCTTCATGCATACAAAGTTCAATTGACTCAGGAACTGAAGCCAGCTGACCATGGACAGCGAAGGGAGTTCGTTAATTGGGTATTGGAGAGACAACATGAAAATGCTGATTTTGCCGATAAAATCATCTTCAGTGACGAGGCCCATTTTCATCTTGATGGCTTCGTCAATAGGCAGAATTGTCGCATTTGGGGTGAGGAAAATCCTCGAGTGATTCACGAGAAGCAAATGCATCCTCAACGTGTCACTGTGTGGTGTGGTTTTTGGGCTGGAGGAATCATTGGACCTTTTTTTATGAAAATGAGGCAGGTCAAGCGCAATTAGTCAATGTTGTTCGGTATCGTAAATTGATAACCAGTTTTTTCTTGCCTAGAATTGAAGAAATGAATGTGGAGGGCATGTGGTTCCAACAAGACGGCGCCACATGTCATACAGCCAGAGAAACAATTCAATTGCTGCATCAGTCATTTCCCGGTCGTGTTATTTCGCGTTTTGGAGATCAGAATTGGCCGCCTAGATCGTGCGATTTAACACCATTAGATTTTTTTCTTTGGGGTTTTTTGAAGTAGATGGTTTACGCAAATAAGCCGACGACGACTCAAGCCTTAAAAGAGGAAATTGGACGCTGCATTAATGAAATACCGCAGCATTCATGCAAAACGGTCATTGAAAATTTCATTAAATGATCGCGTGCATGCCAGCAAAGCCGCGGCGGCCATCTGCACGATATATTGTTCCATACATAACCTCATTCTGTCTACTTTACGATATAATAAAGTTTCACTATTTTTTTTTTAAATATCTGTGTTTTATTTAAAATTTAAAAATTGCGTTCTTCTTGGGACACCCTTTACAACCAATTTTAATAAAAAAAACAAATTGAAATTTTTTGAATATTTTTTTTTTTTTTGAAAGAGACAGCCAACAAAATTTAAATTTGTAATAACTGTTACGGGCACAAATAAACCACAAATTTCTGTTTTGTGGGTAAATTTTAATTAAATTTCAAACAAATGAAAAAAAATAAATTAAACTGAAAAAATCGGTAAATAATAGTAAATCATTTCGAACAAATGTATGTAAAAAGTTAACATAAATATTTCTTTGAAAAATAAATGTATGTTCCTTTATTTTTAAATGGAACGGAAAACTTTTTTTTTATTAAACTACAAACAGATAACTACATAATATTCTGAGTGTACCAAATCAAAAATACGCCTAAGACTAAACTCTTAAAAGTTCCCCTAAAAGTATTATTATACTTTTGTTTTAGTTAGCCGACGATATTTCCAGAAAATATGCAACAATTTGTGTTCATTTTTTAATATAAGAAAAGTTATTTTTGACATGTCTATTTAATCCGGCATAAATTACTTTGACCCTTTTATATTCATACGCACAATATATATTAGATGTATGTATACATTTTTCTTCTTTTTTAAATATTTAGCTTATACTAAAGACAGTCCTCCATTAAGTCACGTTTTCGCACCATTAACCCATAAACTCTCTATCTAGCTGTTAAAGAAGTTGCAAAAGGCATTAAACATCTGTAAAATTATCATAATTTCTATATGTATACCAGAAAGTAAAATTTGACAACGATGTTTTCTGGTGCAAAACCATTTGCTTTCTAATACTCTATAATATGTTATTAAAAAAATATTTAATATGCAAAGGACATTCATAAATTTAAACAGAAAAATACAATACATGTTATGTAAAAAAACATATATAAAAATCTATGTTTTTTATTTTTAAGCCTAAAAGTAGGCCAACAAAAAAATGTCGTGTATATAAAAAGTCTTAAAAGGCATAAGCTACCCTTGTCTTGAAAGATGTCTTAGCTTTTATAAGATTTAATTTTTGTTTTAGGTTCATATGTGTTAGATTTTGTATATATTTTATATGGTTTATATATGAAGGTGACAATTTAAAGCTTTGGGTGCGTGTGAGAGCTTATATGAATTACTGCTTTTTGTTCTTGTTTAAACTTGTTTTTGTCAAGTTTGACAAAAATGATAAGGGTTTTATCACAAACACTCAGTAGGCAAACTTTTGTCAAGTTTAAGTATGTGTATTGGATTTTGGTTTAAATTGAAATTCACAGTGACTTGTAATTTTGTTCATTTCTTTATTTTTTTTTTCATTTTTTTTTTTTATTTTATGTCGTTCTAGGTATGCATGCCATTATGCTTATCCCTCACACATGTGTGTGTTGCGTGAGAAATATGTCGACATAACCTTAAGTAATTTTCAATTAGGTTTCAAAATATATATTCTACAAACATCACTTTTTTAAACAGTTACAGATCAAGTGAATTATTTAAAAGCATACTTTTACAAAGTTTTGTTACACAAAAAATTAAAGTTATATTATTTGTAGATAAAAGGGGAACAAGAAAAAGAATGGTGTCTAATTTAAATAAATAATAGTTTTCCTAAAAAGTTGCTTAAGAATAAAAGCGTGTAATTTTTTCTAAGTTTCTTTAGTTTTCTCATTCGGTAGATTACACTTGTTCTCTTTGAGAGCCTTTTTTGCGGTTTTCTTTTATAGATGATCGAAATTCTAGCAATTTTTCGCGCGTATCAACTGAGACTGTTCTATTCAGTCTCAGTTGATACGAGTTTTTTAAGAGTTCACTTGTTGTGGTTTCAAAATTTTTGTTTCTTTATACAATTTAAGATTTTAAAAGTAAAAATTAAAAATGGGTAGAGCAAAATGTCCTACCGAAGCGGAAAAAATAAAACTAAAAATTTTTAATGATTTCGGAAATTCGATCCCAGCAAAACTTTGGCAATGGGTGCGATATTCTCATGCGTTACCTTGTAATGATAGCTCGTTACCTTTTTCATTATTTGCAAGCATAACGTAATAAGTTTCTCATTATTGATTACGTAATATATGATTTATAAATGTAAAGTAATAATAGAAATATTTTTGAAAATCTATCTTTAGATACATTACTTTGTGTTTTTTTGTAAGCAAAAGGGTAATGTATGTTTGTTTTGATAACACTAGCGAAAAAGCGAAGCGCAACAATTCATTTAAGTTTAAAGCAATCAAATACTATAGGGTGTCCCAAGAAGAACGCAATTTTTAAATTTTTTTTATTTTTTAAATTTTTAAGTTTCACGATTTTATTTAAATATCTGTGTTTTATTTAAAATTTAAAAATTGCGTTCTTCTTGGGACACCCTATATATGCGTCGATAGCTCAGTGGGTAGAGTTCTTGGCTGGCAACCAGAGTTTCCTGGTTCGATTCCCATCATGACCACATTATTTTTAATTACAAATATTTTAAATAAAATATTTGTAATATTTTTTTTTTAATAAAAATTCCTCTTTTTTAAAAATCTATTTTTAGATACATTACTTTTTCCGTTCTCGTAACCACATAAGTAACCCCTTACATTATCACCTCTAAAGTAATGGGTATATACATTACTTTGAGGCTCATCGCCTATAAAATTCATCAATGAAGTAAGGAGTAAAGTAATCCATCGGCCCCTATGACTATACATTACTTTACCCATTATTTGGTAACGTGTGGTTTTGTTGGGGTTAATCAAATCGCAAAAAAAAAATTGGTAGAAGTCGCCATGTCGTGTCTAATTTTATAAAAAATAATGATAAGCCAGCAATTCTTAGTTTAGCTTCCCACGATACTGTATCCCAAATAAGAGCTAAATCGGGTGCTTCCGCCAGTGTGAGAACTGTACAGCGTGTTATTTCCAAAGCTAGGTATTTAAAGCGACTAAAATTAAAGAAAAAAAAACTCACCACTAACAGGGGTCCGCAAGGAAATACACTTGTCATACTGTCGCAGTCATATGACATGGAGTAATGAGTGGTACCGTGCAGTCTTTTTTGACGAACAAAAGTTAAACCTGGAGGGAGGGGTGGTCCAGATGAATTTAATTATTATTTTCACGACTTGCGGAAAGAACATAATTGGAATCGCCTACATAGTCGGGAAGGGGGTGTTATGGTCTGGGGCAGTATCTCTTATTATGGTACCTGTGAGTTGCAGTTTTTGACCACTAAAATGAATGCGAATTGCTGCAAGGGTGTGCTCTAGCAGGCTTTTTCATTCTTCAGCAAGCTTTTTCATTCTTCAGCGTGCTTTTTGGAAACCTGCAGTGGACGTTTCAACATGACAACGCTCCTATTCACACCGCCATGGCACTGAAGTCATGGATTTGTGACCAGAATGTAAGAGCGCTTGACTGGCAAACATACTCCCCAGACCTGAATATTATAGAAAATTTTTGGGGTTGGGGCTCGCTCGAAAGGTTTAGGGTAAGCAGTACGATACCAAGGAGGAACTTATTGAAGTGATCAAAGCTGCTTGGTCTTCAATTTCCCTCGATTATTTAAAATCCATTCCAAATAGTACTTACAAAGTAATCCTTAAAAAAAGTGGCTTAACACATTATTAGTATAACTTTAGAACATTAAGAATTTAATAAAGTGTAAATAAAAATATTTAAATTTGTTCAAAATTGTGAGAAAAAAAATCTTTTTTTCTAGGGGGTGTTCTATTCAAGTGGCGCAAAATCTTAAGAACTTTTTCTTCATATTCAATAACAAAAATAATTTTTGGCTCGCCACAAGGCAAGGAAATAATTATGATTGATACATTTTACAGGCTATTTGATAATAATTAAAATAATTAAATAAAATACGGTTCTATCTTTTTTAGTTTAGAAGTTATATTAACGCATAAATTAATAGAAAAAGGGATGTTCCTATTCATGTGGCGAGGAGTGTACATCGCATATAAAATAAATTTGCATATTTCTTGGAAATTCTTTAATATTTAAAGTGATTTATCTTAAGTACTTGTGATGTTTATTATGAAGTATAATATTGTTTTAAAATCCATAGAAATTCTTCCAAATATTCTTTAGAATTTTCCAAAAAATTTTCAAATTTTTAGTTAAATTTCTTGGCAAAAACTTCAGCATTTCAATAGACATTTTTCTTTTATGCCACTACACAAATTACCTAAACATTATTTAGAAAATCAACGTTTGCCTCAAAAAATTTAACTAAATATTTTGATCTTATGAAATCCTAACAACTTTTAAAGTTTTCTACACCTACTCTTATACAACAATTTAATAAATTAAAAAACAACAAAATGCAAAAAAAAAAGAAAGTACACAAAAGTAAATAAATTGCTTTCGTAACCACAAAACCAAAAACTACAATATTTTTACAAATATTTCAATTCAATCAGACGTCAGCAAAGTAGAAAAAATAACACAAGTAAATTCTCTTTACATTTTTCCTTAACTTTAGGCACTTAGTCGAAGAAAAAAGGGGTTATCGGTTAAGAATTTTTCTACAAAATACTCATAATGTTATAAAACATTTTGTATAGAAACAGCATGAAGTAAAAAAGACAACATGTGCGAATGCTGCTGCTGGTAAATATTTTCAAAAAATTTATAAACAGAGCGTAAACATAACACGTACAAAACGATCATATGTTTAAAATATAAAACGGTGGAATAAAGGATGAAATTGAAATAGTTTAAGGAAAAAACACAAAGTTTTCTTTTTCTAGATTTTCTTTTTTTTTTTTTTTTTTTGCCAAAAAGAATTATACAATCAAATATTGTAAAGAAATATACCTGTAAACTGACTTGATTACCACACTAACAAAAAGAGCACGTTGCATTACTATTACTTATGTGTGACAAGACAGCGCATGTGTTGCTTTTGAGGTAAGAGTTAACACCCAAACATACAAAATGTTTAAAGACGGCCTGGCCTGTTACTGGATGGATGATAAACAATTTGAACATGTTCTAGAATTTTTTTTTAGGATACACTAAGAAAAACCTAGTAGTAAAAAAAAAACTCAAAAAACCCTGTTCACTAACAAAAAAAGAAATCATAAAAAAAAATAATATGAAAAAAGGATATTAGACATAATATTTTAAAGAATAAAATAAAATTTTAAAAATATATTTTGTTACTACAAATCACACTGCATGTTGTTGTGTAATAAAATATACAAATTTTTATAAATTTATTTAAAAAAAGTTTATAAAAAATTTAAATTTTTTATTTTTTGCATAAATTATTTTGTTTTTTGTAGAAAAAGTTTCATTATTCATAATTTGGGGCAGTTATACTTGATAAATTTAATGTAGATTTACAATACTGTGCCAAAAAAAAAATATTTGCAAAAAGGATATTCGTTCAAAATTTTTGTTAAAACAAAAAATTTCAAACTTAATAAATATTCAGTTAGCACAATATATATTGCAAGTTGTAATGCAAAAATATATACATTTTTTTTTAAATTAACTATATATTTCAAAAAAAAAAATTCAAAAATATTTAAAATAAAATATTAAATAAAAATATACTAAAATAATAAAATTGATTTTATTTATTACAAACCTTACTACAAGTTTTAGTGTAATAAAAAAAAAATAAAATATTTAAAAATTAAAAAAAAAAAAAAAATCTCATAAAATTTAATAGGGTTATTCTGTAACTATATGAATATTTGTCACATCGAAAAAAGCAACTCTACCATATTTAGAATAGGGAGGGTCACAGTCACATAATGTTAAATTTTCCTAAAGGTATATACAAAAATTTACTTAAATATAATTTTGATATTAGTGACTCAACCTGTCCTAAATATATCAGAGTTGCATATCTAAACGTGACAAATTTTCACGTAGTTACAGAATAACCCTATAAATATTTTTTTATATTTCTTTGTTTTTCTTAGAAATTTTATACAATTTAATCAAATTGCAACAATGACTATATTGGCATATAAAAAATTAAATATTAAAAAAAAGGATATATAGTAAACTTTTTTAAAAATCAATTTAGCGAATTTTTCAAAATATGTTGAAACAATACGAATAGATCTACAAGTTGTGTGAAAATAAAATTTAAAAATTTCCAATAACATAAACTTTAAAAAAAAAAATTATTTTACTTATATGTGGGGAATTTATATAATTAGAAAAAAGTTTGTAACGTGACAAATTTTGCTTGAAATTTAACTTTTATTTTATATTTATTTTGAGTGTATATAAAACTACACCGTTCAGTATAGCTATTATTTTAAATGCAATAATCTTTCAACGGGCAAAGCATACACGCGTTTACCATGAAACACGTGACTATTACATGTAACTTATACATGACTACTCACAACACACTAATGTTACATTTTTTTTTTGTAATAAAATATAAAGAAAAAAAGCTTTGTACAGACAGCCTTGTATGTGATTGGTTGGCCTGATCTTTGGGTTAACAAAGTATTTTTACATCATCACTACTTTCTACTATATATTATATTATATTATACGATGCTAATACATGTCTACTATAAATTAAACGCAAAGGTGCAAAATAATATAAAAATATTGTTAAAAATAAAACAAAATGACCATAAATTTTTATTAAGGAAACAAAAAAAAAAATGGCATAGGTAGATAGATAAATATATATTTTTAGTTAAATGTTAAAAGGTTTTATTAAGCAAATAACATTTTAATAATAAGGATATTAGAGGTCTATGAAAAATATTAAGAATTAATGTTTATTGAACAATTTTTTCTTTTTTTCTTTGGGGGGGTTAAAAACATAAATTTGGTAAATGTAATAATAAATGTATAACGTTACCCTAAAAGCTACAACTGAAAATTTATTATAAGTAAACATTTTAAATTTAATGTAAATATGTTATAAAAAGGATATATGGAAAAATTTTACAAAATGTAAGAAAATTTAAAATGGTGAATACATTGAAATAGAGCAGTATGTAACTAAAATTGTAATATATAATTTTTATATATAAAATAAATATTATATGAGTAAAACTAAATTCCGTACTAACCCGTTGAGACCAAGTCAGTAAAAAAAAAATCATAATTTTTTTTATTTTACACTAAAATATCTCGAAAATTAATTAAGTCTCGAAAAAAGTAATTTATATCTGTGAAAGATAATTTTATTAAGAATATATAAGTTTTATGCAAAGTGACCAACTTGGTTTTAAAATATTTGCATTTTTCTGAACAAACATCAAAGCTTATAATTGTGAATCTAGGTATCAAAGGGCTAAGCCTTTTTACTGCTTTTCTGTTTTTTTTTTTTTAGAGATATCACAAAAAAAAAAAATACAATTATTTATTTTTAATTAAGCTTTGTATAAAGAGAATATTCGGGTTTTTTTTTGAACCTGTTAAATAATATTTAACATATTGTTTAGTTAAAATTCCCAAATTTTCATAAAATAAAATGCAGCAATTTCATATTTTTTTATTTTTAAATTTTTAAAATTACTCAATGAAAATCTGAATTATTTAAAACTCGTTATTTTTGTATTATCATCCCAACTTTCAACCAAGTGTTTCATATACATTTAAACCATTTTTGTTATTATAGTTGTGTATGTTTAAATTGAAGGTTTATAAATGGGGGAGAAAACTTAGCATATTATATTTCATCAATTAGGCTCATATTTTTAATTAAAAAACTTTTTTGAAAAAAAAGGATATATGAAGATATTAAAGAACAAAATAAAATTATCAAAATGTTTTTAGTTAGCATAAACCTTACTATAAGTTGTAATAAGGTCAAATTTAAAAAAATAAATTAATTAACAATTTTAAAAATTATAAAAAAAAATTGCAATTTTAAAAATTATTAACAAAATATTTTTTTTTTTCGTTAAATTCTTTAGCTTTTTTAATAAGCTTTTACAACAATAATAAATTTCATGAATTTTACAAGAAAAAAATGAAAAATTATCATATTTGAAAAAAAGGATATTAGGCAAACTTTTTTAAAAACTAATTTAATTTTTGTTTTTTAATTTTTTTGAAACTAAAAAAAAAACTACAAGTTGTAATGAAATTAGATATAATAATTTGTTGCAATTATTATTAATATATAAATAATTAAGTAAAGTACTGAAAAAAAAATTTACCTTTAACAATTAGTAAGCATTTTAACAAAAATTGTATTAGGCAAGTTATGAAATTTTTCTTAACAATTACAATTTTCTTTTAACATAATTTATGTAAAAAATATTAAGTTGTAAAAAACAATTTATTGACAATTACAAATAAATTACTTAGTTAAACAAATATTTCTATTAAATATTCTAATTTTTTTTTTTATTATTTATTTATAGTAGATTTTTGTTTTTGCTTATCTTTCTAATGATGATTGTTTAAAATATTCTTCATTAATTTAGAAAGTTTTTCTGTATATGATGTTTACAATTTATTTAAAACTGTTGCTGCAAGTAGACAAATAAAAACTTTTTTTTGTTTTTATTTTTCTACGCCATATTTGACGGACTGATGAATGAGTTGTTTTAACGATTTATTTTTCTTTTCCCTCTGAACTTTTGTCTGGATATATAAAGTTTTCTACTTGCTGCTATATATTTATACTGTATGTAACACAAAATTTTGTAGAAAGGACAATAAACTCGTTAAGCTGCATTGCTAGCATATAATGATGAATGTAAAATAAAACCAAAGCTTATATAAGCTAAGCCAAAGCAGACCATACCAAAACTATACTAAACCCCTAAACTAAATATTATACACTTTAAGATTGTTGCTTACTAGTGGTTTATTTTGTGCTTTTTTTTTTTGTTTCTATTTACTTTCTCATACGGGTTGCTAGCATTTGGCCATAAGATATTGAATTTCATTATAAAAAAACCCCCCTAACACCCATTTCCTTTTTCATTTAGCTTAAGTTGGAAAATTTTCTAGTAAACAATGTAAAGCAAAATAAAAACATACACAATCGAAATTAATCAACAACAGACGAGACGCGAATTTCCTTTTTGCTGTTTACATTTTCCCACATTTTCTGGCTGTTATGTGTAGTGTTTTTCTATTACATAAATTGTTGGAAAATCTTGTTATGACTATTGTTGTTGCTGACGTTGTTGGTATTGTTTATATTGTTCTTGGAACATATAACAAGTTGCTGTTAAGCCAACATAATACCAAAAGCAACAAATTCTTTTAAACAATTCATTTACACAAACACTTCTTCTCCACCACTAACGAATATGTACAACAGAATGAATAGAACGTTATAACTTAAACAACATGCCAATAGTTCAACGTAACATAGAAAAAACCACAACTCAACTGAACTCAAGGCAAAAGCATGTCAATTGTTATTAGAGTGTATAGAATGTATAACCTCGTAAAGCATGATGAGAGGGGTTTGGTAAAAAGAAAGTGACGAGAGCAAAAACATAGTTGAAAAAAAATAATAAAATAATATATACATATATATACAGACAGGGCTTCTTCTTTAACATCAATATTTAGCTGCAAAGTTCAATTAATTGCGCTGAACTAATAGAAAAACACATACATATAAACCGCAAAAATTAAATTAAAATTTATACTATACACACGTATAGTATGGGTTATATTTACTTACACATGCAAACACTTACACAATATGTTTATGAGTGTATGTGGGTGTGGGATAAATGAAAGGCAAGAAAGCGAAAATGAAGTGAAGCACGTAATGTGAATGACAAGTGTTAAGACTTTAACATTTAATGTAAAACCAACCAAAGTATAAGGGCTGTGGTTTGATTGGAATACAAAAAAAAGGAAGAAATAATTTAATTTTACAAGAAAATTTCATTTATAACCACGAAATTTTTTATATTAAAATTTTTCAATTTTGTAAAAGGTTAAAAAGTTTTTCCAATATATGATGAATTTTCCAAAAAAAAAAAAAAAAAAATTAAAGAAGACATATGAAATTATGACTACAACTTGTGATTTTATATTTACTTTAGGAATTTGTAATTTTTTTAAAATTCGTGTTGAGTTTAAAAAATTTTTTAATATATCCTTTTTTTTTGCAATTTCTGTTATTAATAAGAAACAACTATATTTTGTTTAAAAAATTAAAGTTTAGAAATTTTATTTTAATTTTTATACCTAATTCGAATTTTTGTAAAAAAAATCAATATTCCTTATCGAGCTAAAGATCCTTTATAAAAAATTTAATTATAAATATTTATTTATCCCAATATTTCGTCACCACATTGGGTGACTTCTTCAGGGAAAATTGTCTTTTTCTTTTATAATTAATAAAATAAAATTATAATTATAAAGAATCTTTAGCTCGATAAGGAATGTTGAATGAATAGAGAAGATCGAAGCAAACTAAAATAATTAAAAAAAAAAAAATATCTGAAATTTTTTATCAAAGTACTGAATAAACTTTTACGAAAATAAGCTTACAACTCGAGATTAAAGATTTACTTTAGGGCCTATAAATTTGTTTGAGATTTATATGTGAGTTTTGATAAGTTTTTCATATATCCTTTTTTATAAATATTTTATGTTATGAAGAAAAAACTATACTTTATTCATAAAATAAATCAAAACTAATGAAGCAAAATCAATTATTGACGTTTTTACTCTACTAAGAAAATGCATTCATCTGGAATATGAATTATCCTTGCCCGAAAATATTGTTTTACAATGTAATCTTATTCTTAATTAATTTTACAACAAGAGTTAAACATTTCAAAACCTTTCTGTATCTTTAAAATTTTACAGCATAATGCTAAGTTAAAGGACTAAAAATTCTTTTCTTTAAATATTTCTGCTTAACTCGGCTTTCATTATAAAAGTGTTCTTATATCATATTTTTAAATGCCACAAATCAATTTTGGAATAACTGTAATTTTAATTGTTCGTATTTTTTTTAATAATGCTTACAACCTGCTTCTAAAAACACCTTTCAAAGATTTAAAAAAATTGTAGAGCATTTTGTGGTAGTTTCTATAATATCCTTTTTCCTAATATCCTAATTCTTATATATTAAAGATAATTTTTATTTTATGGAAGTTCGTCATATATCCTTTTTTAAAATTTTTATAAAATGTACTTTTATGAGACATTTTTTAACAAATTATGTATATATACTTTAATTAAATTTAGTTATGAATATTAAGATTGTAAAATTAAAAATTTTGTGTATTTCCAAAAAATCCTTGAATGTCCTTTTTTTCCAAATACGCTTACAACTTGTATTAGTATGACAACTTTTAGAGTTTGTCAGATTTTTATAAATAACTCTTTGTCAGATTTTTATAAATAACTCTTTGTTTTAAAGAGCTTCTCAAATATCCTTTTTTTTCAAAATTTCATAATATGTAATTTTTTTAAACATTTTTTAACAAATTATGTATATATACTTTAATTAAATTTAGTTATGAATATTAAGATTGTAAAAATTAAAAATTTTGTGTATTTCCAAAAAAAATCCTTGAATGTCCTTTTTTTCCAAATACGCTTACAACTTGTATTAGTAAGACAACTTTAAGAGTTTGACAGAATTTTATAAATAACTCTTTGATTTAAAGAGCTTCTCATATATCCTTTTTTTCATATTTTCAAATTGTTTACTTAATACAAAATTATGTCATCTTTTAATATTAGGAAATACATAATTTAAATTATTCTACGATTATATCCAAAATAAATTTACTTATCAATTATATTTTTAGTTATCTATAGGTATTTTTATCAGTCTATAAGTCCCAAAAATATCTATTAATTCATAGAATCTGTTAATATGACCTTTTTTTTAATTGAAAAAAAAAATAAATAAATATTTTGAAATGTGTCATTTATGAAATAAAAATATTAGTTTTATATAACACCTTGTTTTTTTATGAATGTTGTATTTGTTATTTATTCTAATAGTTTATTGTAATACAATTTTATAAACTTTGGTGCTTACGGTGATTATATATATTCAGTTGTGTTCCATATATTATATATATATTTTTAAACCATAAATAATAAAGTAATTAATTTATATTTAAATGTTGTTGTTACTTTTCGATGTTGTGAGTAATAATTTTTTTTTTATTTCTACCACAAAATTTTGTAACTATTGGCTACAGAGAAAAAAAAACGTTAAATAATTTTTCAAATTAATCAAACAATTAATTGGATAAAAAAATATATATATTTTTAATAGATTTATTTTTTCAGTGTTGTGTGCTCTCTCACCCAAATAAATAAACAAAAAAATACAAAAATTTACAAATTTTTAAATGTGTGTTTTTCGTGCAGTTTGCTGTAGTAATTTAAATTTTTGTTCTTGTATTCCTCTCTATACATGTCTCATGAACAGAATAACAAAAAAAAAAATTGAAATTGATATTTAACCAAAATCTTTCTTTTTTACCAATTCTGTACTTTTTACAGACTGTAAAAAAATGTGCAGCTTAAATGATGACGACGATGCTGTGACAACTTTAAACTGCCGCTGCACTACGACCACTACTACCATTGCAGTTATATACATGGCCATATAAAGAGCAACTCACACACAATGCCAATGAAATGAAATTAAATGATATGTAACACATGCCAAAGTATATACAAAAAATAAAACATATATTTATATACAAACAAATAAAATAAAGTGCATATACAACCTGAGACCAGGATGCACACAACAACAACAAAACAACAAAAAAAAAACAGCAACATCAACATAATAAAAATATATAATATGGAATTTACAAATTATCCTATATAAAATAACCTTAAAGTATCAAAGTTTACTACAAAATATTAACTCAAACATAACCAAACAAGGACCATTATAAAATATAAATTTAAACGTGTAAATAGTTAAATTTCAATTTATTTAAAAAAAAAAAAAAAATTTAACAAAATTTATTATTAAATATATATATAAATATAATATAAATCCACAACAAAGCAAAGGTGCCTAATGTAGCAGGAGCTTTTTGTTTTAAAACGTTCAATTATTTATTAAGCAAGTGTAACATATGGTGATTTTAAAATAACTTAAAATAACAATAAGACTACAGGGATATCAATTATTAGTAATATTAATATCAATTCTCAAATTCTACAACAAGGATTATTAACTACAACACAATAACGTGCCAACATTCATTGCTTTAAGCAATAAAGAGTGCGGTATATACAGTTTCTAAAACAAAATTAAAAGTAAGCATTTATATTAACAACAACAAAATAACTAGTAAATGTAATTTTTTTTAAAGGCAAACAGTAGTTAACAATGTGCTATTTTAATTAGGCTTTGATTAAATGTAAAAATTATTGCAATATCTTTATTAATAAAGCATTGCGTCATATATCCTTTAGATGAAATTATATACAAAAAAAAAATCTTTAAAATTGGTTAAAACCAATATTTATGATGATTACTTATATGCACACGCAAAAAAAAAATTCTTTTGTCGTAAACGATTTTGTTGCCAAACGGGAAATCGTTTGCTACCGTCGTTTACGACAAACGAACTTTTCATTTGTCGCAAATGAAAAAACCCGTTAACATCAAACGATTATTTCGTTTACAATAAACGATTATTTTATTTAGTTCAATTGATTACTTCGTTTACAATAAAAGAAAAGTTCGTTTACAAGAAACGATTATTTCGTTTACAATAAACGTTTATTCAATTAGTTCAATTGATTATTTCGTTTACAATAAACGATTATTTCGTTTACAATAAAAGAAGATTTCGTTTACAAGAAACGATTATTTCGTTTACAATAAACGTTTATTTCATTTAGTTCAATTGATTATTTCGTTTACGATAAACGATTATTTCTTTTACAGTAAAAGAAGATTTCGTTTAATATATACGAAGTATTCGTTTATTTACAACGAAATATTCGTTTATCGTAAACGAAATAATCAATTGAACTAAATGAAATAAACGTTAATTGTAAACGAAATAATCGTTTCTTGTAAACGAAATAAACGTTTATTATAAAAGATTTTTACTTTTACAAAAAGCGTCTATCAGGGATTGAAACGGATTAAAAATGTTTTATGATTTCAAACATGCAATTCGTTTTATTTTAAGTACATATTTTTAATTGTATTAAAAAATAAATGCTTATTTTAATTCGTACATATGAAATGAAACTTAAGAAATCTAAAGGAACTGTGAATTCATTTTTTGATACATGTAAAAATTACAAACGAATGATATTGAAATGAATAATTTTTTTTTGAAGAATATAAATTTGTTATACATATTTGTAATTATATTGAGAATATAAGGAACATTGTCTTATATATTATGAATCATTGTTTCATATTAATTTTTTTAATTTTATATATGTTTTTTACATACATATTTTACAAAAAGATATATATTTGCAAATGTATTTTAGTTGAGTATTCAACAATTTCGTTTTACTCGGATCACATTCCACTCTAATTCGGATTCCTGAACGGGGGTATTGTGTTTTCCGTACTCAGCTCTTCAATACGCGTCGGTAGAGAAAAGTGTTTCAGTACACCCTAACACATATTTACCTACTGGTATCCGTCTGGTTGTTCTAGTATTGGAAACTCCTTAATAAAATCGGCTGTGGATATTTGACTTTTAAGTTTTTCTTGACGAGTAGTAAATGTTTTTTTCCACGCATCTGCGCATTTATCGATACATATTTCGGTCCGCAATAATTGAAATGCTTCCTCTGCGTCATTTTCATATATCTAACGAATAATAAAAATTTTGTTTAACATGTGCTTTTCTACGTTGTTTAAAAAAAAATATATTTTTACCATGGTCAAGGTTCAGTAGTAACTTTCGATTTTGACTTTTCATGTCTTTTAATCAGTACAGCTGTTGCAAGGTATGTTCTGTAATTTGCATAGGCGGCATTTAATTTACCACGAGCGTGTCTCCCCTCGCAAAACTTTTGAAAATAAGTTGTTGCCAGCTCCCCGACAAACACTTGAGCAATCAATTCGCTAAGGTTAATAAAGTCACTGGTTGTCAATCTGTAAATAAAACATATTTTTTTCAATTGTACCATAAATATTTTGAGGTAAAAAACAGTTGCAGCATCAACATATCCTATCCGGAAAAGTGTCATAAACTCATCAGTTAAAATAATATTTTTCCAAAAATGTAGATCTAACAAGTTTAAGACTGCATACGAATATAACAAATTATGCTGTTCGGTTGATTTAATATTTTTGGAATTTTCCTAAAGAAATTTGTCGTTGAAGGAAAGAACTTACCTTCGATTTGGATTTGAAAGCAAATGTTGTATAATAGTTTTGCTTTTCTTAATTCGTTCAGTATTGGTTAAAAGACGCTTTGGAAAATTTTTCACTATGACAGGGTGATTTTTTTCTAAAAACGATTTCAGTTCCTGTAAAAAAAAATTATAATAATATGTGATAAAATATCAAATTATTACTTACTTCTTTAGTATTAAACATTTGAGTGTCCTCAAAAGAATGGGGTAATTCAATTACATTTACATGGCCCCCTTGCAATGTCGATGTTTGCGCTAATTGTTCCGATTGGGAACTTACTTCAGAAACTGGAATACCATTAAAAAATAAAATAATTAGCGAGTACAACACATATCACTCAGGATATTCTCTTTCGATTTCATTATAAATCCAATTGTTTATGAAACAAAAAGATTTAATTTGACATTTGTTTTCAAACATATGTGTTTAATTTGTTTTCGTCAAAAATATGTGCGAATTAAAAGAACTTCTACACACATACGTCTTTACATGTTCTTGGAACTGTTTTTGTAATAAGTGATACAGCTAGAATACACGAACAAAATTAACAACATTTTATTGTAAATTTTCATAAATCCCTAAAAATACCTCCAACAAAAAAAAGGAAAAAAAAATTATTTCACATTAGATGAGGGCACTTTTGAAAAAAATATAATTTTATGCTCAAAAAACTGCATATAATTCCGCCTTACCCGATTTCAACGTTTAACAAGTTCTGCAATAAAAAATAGAACGTAAACAATACACAGCAACAAGTGTTCGTGTATTCCGACCCAGCTGTACCAATTATTAAAAAAAAAAACATTCCACGAACACGGACAGACGTATATGTGTAGACTCTTTTAACACGCACATATTTTTGACGAAAGCAAAATAAACAAATTAAACACTGACTCCCTTCCATCGCCGCAAACATTACTTACCTTTTAAGTGTAATATAAAATTGCAGTCGGTTGTATATTGCAATATGTATTCAATTATATCGCCTTCTTGTATTTCAAATTCATTTGTGGCGAAATATTTAAATGCATGTAGACCAATGCTTTCTTTCAATTCACTTTTTAAACACATTAAATTTAACTCCGGTAGTTTAATGACATAGTTTTTGTTATAAAACTTAATTTTTAAAAAAATTGCCATTTTTGTCCGCAACCTCCGCCGTCGCACAATTAAATTTAATGATCTACACTCACCGGTCTCCGATTTAATACTAACACAACGCATTTTTCGTTGGGGTGGGTTAGTTTCTCATAAGTATTCAGTGTTGTCAATGTTGCTAGTAGTGACCAATATTTTGCGATCTTCTCATATTGAAAAAGTAACAAAGCTCCAGTCAAAAAAATAAAAATACGAGGGCGTAGATGGTGTTTTAAGAAAGAAAGAAGAAATATTCATATATAATTGGCTATAAACCCGTCAAATGTGAATTGATCAGAGCAATTCAGGTATCATCGGAAAGCTTATCTAAATTCCTTTCATTTCATCTTTATAATTTTTAGGAATTATTAACGTATTAGGGTTAATGTCTTATATACTTGTATCAAATAAAATCTTTCTTTGTTATATTTTTATGTATATAAATCCATACATATAGACCATTCATAGTTTATGTTTTGGCCCTTTTTCTGAAAAAAAACATAAAATTTGATACAGCTTTTTAATAAGTTAATAAATCAAAAAAATTATAATAGATGAATTGAAAAGAATTTGGATAAGATTTCCGATGACACATCTCTTGTTTCGATCGGTTTAGATTTGACTGAGCTATAGCCAATTCTATATCAAAACTTTGGGGTCCATAACTCCGAAAATATGGGTTGCGGACATATATTTTTTTGGATCAGCGTCACAAGTTCTATGAATGCTCAGGATGTGAATTAAATCATTGTGACATGTGCCAATATATACACAGAACAGTTATCCCGAAAGAAATATAATGTAAGAGTGTGGAGGCGCATCAAAAAAAAAACATGTGTCGAGGCAAATTTCCCATAAATATTTTACCATATTCTTAATTTTTTTCTCTAAGAAAAACAATTTTGGTCGACATATATTCGCAACAAAATGTGTGTTTGTGACAAAATACATTTATGGGGGTTCACGCTTTTTTAAACTCTTTTAAGTTGGCATCACTTTTTGGTTATGAGTAAGCATGCATAATTTAGAAAAAAAAAACAGATCAAATGACAATTAGAAAATTCTTAGTTAGCAACAGGCGAGTCGTAAACAAAGCACCACCCAACAAACCATTTTGATATAGCTGATGCAATATTGCCGTCACCGCGATAAGTGGACAATACATGGTCAATATTATTGTGCAACATTTAATGCAGAGCTGTCGTATTGATGAGTGTTCATATTGAGGGTTGTATAAATTTCAAGACAAAATCAAAATGCATTTGATTTTGTACTTAATAAAAAATATTTTGTGGTACGAGTATGTAGTACGCGTTGCGCAATTTTTAAGTTAGGTTCAATAAAATATTGATTTTTGTTTGGCAAAAGGCTATTATTGACTTTTTTTTTTATTGTACAAGATGTATAGTATATGGACCGCATAACTAAACATAAATGGAATGAAAATAAATTATTTTATATTAGCAGCACAAACTATAAAATACAGACGTTATATAATAAGAATAGAATAAGTAATCGAGGTCGGACTGTATATTATATTTTCTAAACTAAATAACTTTGTACAGAAAGTATAATTTAATTGACAACTAATTTACCTTCGCAATATTGTTTTCTGGGTTATACAATCGAAACAACAACAACACTGTAACAGAACCAGCTTTTCATACATACCAACCAGAGAATGCGCTGCTCACGCAATCTCTCAAAAGTGAAAACAAATCACGCTCTGCGCTTCCTCTACCTTCTCTTGTCGCTCTTGTCTATATTCTCATTAAGGATTTCATTTCGCATAAAAGAAATCTACCTATTCCCGCAAACGAAATACAATGTAAAAGCTTATGACTTTGCGGTAACAGAAACTTCGCTTATGGCAAGAGGCACATCGTTTGACATAAACGTTTTTTTGGTCATTAAACGGATATTCGATTACCGTAAAAGAACATGGTTTGCGGCAAACGACCCATAAACGATTTATTTTTTTGCGTGTATACCTTTAAAATAAGTTGAAAAATTAAATGGAAATCAAAATATTTTTAATTTTTAAATAGTTTACGTATCTTGCAAAAAAATGTAATAAAATTTAACAAGTAATTTTTGATAGCAAATTTATGGCTTAATTCCGAACATTTTTTAAAATTAACAACAAGGACGCATAGGAAAGTTTTTAGCTTTTGCAGTAACAATTCTTAAATAACACAAATACGTATAAATTTGCATAGTATTTTTTAATTAAACATACTTAATAGCTATAGAAAAATAATATTTATTTAGTATTTGAGATAATTCAAATTAAACTTGCTTAACATTTGTAAACAAAATTGAAAATTTACCACAAAGGATGTATAAGAAACTTTTACGTTTTTAAACAAAAATATATGAAATATTTTTGTGTTGGTAAAGCAGATATAACTACATACAATATATAAACGAAGTTATATAATTTCAATTTGTGTTTTGAATATGTTAAACATATTTCCAAAAATTTTAATATTTCTAAACCATACAATGGCTAGTATATATGCTCATACAAGGACATACATGATCACATACGCTCATGCTTAGTTGAATATATGACCATACATGATGTCATATATTTATTTATGACTGCTGTATATGGTTTTATATAATCATATATAAACATACATGAATCATCTTTGTTCATATATAAGTATACATGATCATGTATGAAAATATGCGGTCATATACAATAAAATTTCGGATACATTATCTATAGTCATATAGTCATAAATGCCCATGTATGATCATATTAAGGATGGTTAAATTTTAAGGGCCGATGTTGATTTTTAATAAAACACAAATTATTTAGGAAATTATTGTCATTTCTTTTTATTATGATAATATGGTATGGTTCAATTATGTGTGGAACAAAATATCGGCCAAATGGTCGCCGCGACCTTGGCGGCACACCTCCATCCGATGGTACAAATTTTCGATGACGCTGAGGCATAATTGAGGTTCTATGCCGAATTATCTCATCCTTTAGCTCTTGGCTTATCGACATACACTTTTTCTTTCAATTAACCCCAAATAAAGAAGTCCAACGGTGTCAAATCACATGATATTGGCGGCCAATTGACATCGCCACCACGTGAGATAACACGGCCATTGAATTTGTCGCGCAAAAGAGCCATTGTTTCGTTAGCTGTGTGACAAGTGGCACTACCGTCCTGTTGAAACCACATATCGTCCAGGGTCATATCCTCAATTCCTGGCCACAATAAGTTCGTTATCATCTCGCGATAGCGAACACCATTCACGGTAAATGCTTGGCTGACCTCATGACACACTATCGCGAACAACAGCAATGTTTTCCGCAAAACGAACTGGGCGAGCATGCACAGGTGTTTTCACAGGCCCGGTTTATTGAAATTTGCCCATAATTCTCCCGATTCTGGACACATTTGGTCGATTATGCTGACCAAAAAAAAATCGCGAAGTGCACGAAATGCATTTTGATTTGAACTCCCATTTTAATAATAAGCCTGAGTAACTTTAACACGTTGCTCGATTGTGTATCTTTGCATGGTTCTAATTGAGTTAGTCTGAAATTGAGAAATGTCAAATGTAATGCAGAAAAAAACTTGACGTTTCACATTCAACATCGGCCCTTAAAATTGAACCACCCTTTACAAGATCGTTTATGATAATGCACGCAAAAAAATAAATCGTTTATGGGTCGTTTGCCGCAAACCATGTTCTTTTACGGTAATCGAATATCCGTTTAATGACCAAAAAAACGTTTATGTCAAACGATGTGCCTCTTGCCATAAGCGAAGTTTCTGTTACCGCAAAGTCATAAGCTTTTACATTGTATTTCGTTTGCGGGAATAGGTAGATTTCTTTTATGCGAAATGAAATCCTTAATGAGAATATAGACAAGAGCGACAAGAGAAGGTAGAGGAAGCGCAGAGCATGATTTGTTTTCACTTTTGAGAGATTGCGTGAGCAGCGCATTCTCTGGTTGGTATGTATGAAAAGCTGGTTCTGTTACAGTGTTGTTGTTGTTTCGATTGTATAACCCAGAAAACAATATTGCGAAGGTAAATTAGTTGTCAATTAAATTATACTTTCTGTACAAAGTTATTTAGTTTAGAAAATATAATATACAGTCCGACCTCGATTACTTATTCTATTCTTATTATATAACGTCTGTATTTTATAGTTTGTGCTGCTAATATAAAATAATTTATTTTCATTACATTTATGTTTAGTTATGCGGTCCATATACTATACATCTTGTACAATAAAAAAAAAAGTCAATAATAGCCTTTTGCCAAACAAAAATCAATATTTTATTGAACCTAACTTAAAAATTGCGCAACGCGTACTACATACTCGTACCACAAAATATTTTTTATTAAGTACAAAATCAAATGCATTTTGATTTTGTCTTGAAATTTATACAACCCTCAATATGAACACTCATCAATACGACAGCTCTGCATTAAATGTTGCACAATAATATTGACCATGTATTGTCCACTTATCGCGGTGACGGCAATATTGCATCAGCTATATCAAAATGGTTTGTTGGGTGGTGCTTTGTTTACGACTCGCCTGTTGCTAACTAAGAATTTTCTAATTGTCATTTGATCTGTTTTTTTTTTCTAAATTATGCATGCTTACTCATAACCAAAAAGTGATGCCAACTTAAAAGAGTTTAAAAAAGCGTGAACCCCCATAAATGTATTTTGTCACAAACACACATTTTGTTGCGAATATATGTCGACCAAAATTGTTTTTCTTAGAGAAAAAAATTAAGAATATGGTAAAATATTTATGGGAAATTTGCCTCGACACATGTTTTTTTTTTGATGCGCCTCCACACTCTTACATTATATTTCTTTCGGGATAACTGTTCTGTGTATATATTGGCACATGTCACAATGATTTAATTCACATCCTGAGCATTCATAGAACTTGTGACGCTGATCCAAAAAAATATATGTCCGCAACCCATATTTTCGGAGTTATGGACCCCAAAGTTTTGATATAGAATTGGCTATAGCTCAGTCAAATCTAAACCGATCGAAACAAGAGATGTGTCATCGGAAATCTTATCCAAATTCTTTTCAATTCATCTATTATAATTTTTTTGATTTATTAACTTATTAAAAAGCTGTATCAAATTTTATGTTTTTTTTCAGAAAAAGGGCCAAAACATAAACTATGAATGGTCTATATGTATGGATTTATATACATAAAAATATAACAAAGAAAGATTTTATTTGATACAAGTATATAAGACATTAACCCTAATACGTTAATAATTCCTAAAAATTATAAAGATGAAATGAAAGGAATTTAGATAAGCTTTCCGATGATACCTGAATTGCTCTGATCAATTCACATTTGACGGGTTTATAGCCAATTATATATGAATATTTCTTCTTTCTTTCTTAAAACACCATCTACGCCCTCGTATTTTTATTTTTTTGACTGGAGCTTTGTTACTTTTTCAATATGAGAAGATCGCAAAATATTGGTCACTACTAGCAACATTGACAACACTGAATACTTATGAGAAACTAACCCACCCCAACGAAAAATGCGTTGTGTTAGTATTAAATCGGAGACCGGTGAGTGTAGATCATTAAATTTAATTGTGCGACGGCGGAGGTTGCGGACAAAAATGGCAATTTTTTTAAAAATTAAGTTTTATAACAAAAACTATGTCATTAAACTACCGGAGTTAAATTTAATGTGTTTAAAAAGTGAATTGAAAGAAAGCATTGGTCTACATGCATTTAAATATTTCGCCACAAATGAATTTGAAATACAAGAAGGCGATATAATTGAATACATATTGCAATATACAACCGACTGCAATTTTATATTACACTTAAAAGGTAAGTAATGTTTGCGGCGATGGAAGGGAGTCAGTGTTTAATTTGTTTATTTTGCTTTCGTCAAAAATATGTGCGTGTTAAAAGAGTCTACACATATACGTCTGTCCGTGTTCGTGGAATGTTTTTTTTTTTAATAATTGGTACAGCTGGGTCGGAATACACGAACACTTGTTGCTGTGTATTGTTTACGTTCTATTTTTTATTGCAGAACTTGTTAAACGTTGAAATCGGGTAAGGCGGAATTATATGCAGTTTTTTGAGCATAAAATTATATTTTTTTCAAAAGTGCCCTCATCTAATGTGAAATAATTTTTTTTTCCTTTTTTTTGTTGGAGGTATTTTTAGGGATTTATGAAAATTTACAATAAAATGTTGTTAATTTTGTTCGTGTATTCTAGCTGTATCACTTATTACAAAAACAGTTCCAAGAACATGTAAAGACGTATGTGTGTAGAAGTTCTTTTAATTCGCACATATTTTTGACGAAAACAAATTAAACACATATGTTTGAAAACAAATGTCAAATTAAATCTTTTTGTTTCATAAACAATTGGATTTATAATGAAATCGAAAGAGAATATCCTGAGTGATATGTGTTGTACTCGCTAATTATTTTATTTTTTAATGGTATTCCAGTTTCTGAAGTAAGTTCCCAATCGGAACAATTAGCGCAAACATCGACATTGCAAGGGGGCCATGTAAATGTAATTGAATTACCCCATTCTTTTGAGGACACTCAAATGTTTAATACTAAAGAAGTAAGTAATAATTTGATATTTTATCACATATTATTATAATTTTTTTTTACAGGAACTGAAATCGTTTTTAGAAAAAAATCACCCTGTCATAGTGAAAAATTTTCCAAAGCGTCTTTTAACCAATACTGAACGAATTAAGAAAAGCAAAACTATTATACAACATTTGCTTTCAAATCCAAATCGAAGGTAAGTTCTTTCCTTCAACGACAAATTTCTTTAGGAAAATTCCAAAAATATTAAATCAACCGAACAGCATAATTTGTTATATTCGTATGCAGTCTTAAACTTGTTAGATCTACATTTTTGGAAAAATATTATTTTAACTGATGAGTTTATGACACTTTTCCGGATAGGATATGTTGATGCTGCAACTGTTTTTTACCTCAAAATATTTATGGTACAATTGAAAAAAATATGTTTTATTTACAGATTGACAACCAGTGACTTTATTAACCTTAGCGAATTGATTGCTCAAGTGTTTGTCGGGGAGCTGGCAACAACTTATTTTCAAAAGTTTTGCGAGGGGAGACACGCTCGTGGTAAATTAAATGCCGCCTATGCAAATTACAGAACATACCTTGCAACAGCTGTACTGATTAAAAGACATGAAAAGTCAAAATCGAAAGTTACTACTGAACCTTGACCATGGTAAAAATATATTTTTTTTTAAACAACGTAGAAAAGCACATGTTAAACAAAATTTTTATTATTCGTTAGATATATGAAAATGACGCAGAGGAAGCATTTCAATTATTGCGGACCGAAATATGTATCGATAAATGCGCAGATGCGTGGAAAAAAACATTTACTACTCGTCAAGAAAAACTTAAAAGTCAAATATCCACAGCCGATTTTATTAAGGAGTTTCCAATACTAGAACAACCAGACGGATACCAGTAGGTAAATATGTGTTAGGGTGTACTGAAACACTTTTCTCTACCGACGCGTATTGAAGAGCTGAGTACGGAAAACACAATACCCCCGTTCAGGAATCCGAATTAGAGTGGAATGTGATCCGAGTAAAACGAAATTGTTGAATACTCAACTAAAATACATTTGCAAATATATATCTTTTTGTAAAATATGTATGTAAAAAACATATATAAAATTAAAAAAATTAATATGAAACAATGATTCATAATATATAAGACAATGTTCCTTATATTCTCAATATAATTACAAATATGTATAACAAATTTATATTCTTCAAAAAAAAATTATTCATTTCAATATCATTCGTTTGTAATTTTTACATGTATCAAAAAATGAATTCACAGTTCCTTTAGATTTCTTAAGTTTCATTTCATATGTACGAATTAAAATAAGCATTTATTTTTTAATACAATTAAAAATATGTACTTAAAATAAAACGAATTGCATGTTTGAAATCATAAAACATTTTTAATCCGTTTCAATCCCTGATAGACGCTTTTTGTAAAAGTAAAAATCTTTTATAATAAACGTTTATTTCGTTTACAAGAAACGATTATTTCGTTTACAATTAACGTTTATTTCATTTAGTTCAATTGATTATTTCGTTTACGATAAACGAATATTTCGTTGTAAATAAACGAATACTTCGTATATATTAAACGAAATCTTCTTTTACTGTAAAAGAAATAATCGTTTATCGTAAACGAAATAATCAATTGAACTAAATGAAATAAACGTTTATTGTAAACGAAATAATCGTTTCTTGTAAACGAAATCTTCTTTTATTGTAAACGAAATAATCGTTTATTGTAAACGAAATAATCAATTGAACTAATTGAATAAACGTTTATTGTAAACGAAATAATCGTTTCTTGTAAACGAACTTTTCTTTTATTGTAAACGAAGTAATCAATTGAACTAAATAAAATAATCGTTTATTGTAAACGAAATAATCGTTTGATGTTAACGGGTTTTTTCATTTGCGACAAATGAAAAGTTCGTTTGTCGTAAACGACGGTAGCAAACGATTTCCCGTTTGGCAACAAAATCGTTTACGACAAAAGAATTTTTTTTTTGCGTGTATGTTAAAAAATATTGCTACATGTAGTGTATATGTGTACTCTATCAACACAAAGCTATTTCAAAACTATAGCTGTTAATATGAAATACTGTCCCATATATCCTTTTTGGAAGATCTTAAAAAAAATTACAAAAATACAAAATTTTGCTTTATCTCAATTAGCAAAAATGTAATATTACTTAGAATTTCATTTTAAGTTTTTTAAAAATAATGAAAATAATTAATTTTTTAAATTATCAAATAAAACTATTGGTTTAAAATATTTTTACAAATCGTGTACATTTGGAAATTGTAGCTGTAATAAGCAAATGCTGTCCCATATATCCTTTTTGAAAATCTTATAAGATTTGAAGCAAACAAATTTTTTTTATTTCTGTCAGTATATAATGCAATTCTGGATCCTATGTTAATTTTTTCCAAAATATGCAAATTTTTATGAAAAGTAATAAAAAAAAAATAAATTTTTCAAATTATAAACTTGAACTATGGGTTTTAGATATTCCTACAAGCCTACAAGTAGCCTAAAAGAATAAATTAATTTTAAAATTGTAGCTGCGATAATAAAAATATGTCGCCTATATCCTTTTTGAAAGATCTTATGAAATTATATATAAATGATTGAAAAAGAAAAATTTAATGCAATAAGAAAATTTTTTTATTTTAAAATAAATTTTGTGAATATTCTGAAAATTAAAAAATATATATTTATAATTTTTTCCATTATATATTTTTTCCTATCAAAAAATTAAACTGGATTGTTAAAATTCTTTTGACAATTCGTGTGCTCTACTAATATAATTTTGTTACAGAATTGTAACTGAGAAAACAAAAACTTATACCCCTTATATTCTTTATTTAAAAGTTTATAAATATTGAGGTAAATTCTAAAACTAGAAATATTACCCGTATAACTCATTTTCCTAATTTAAAAAAAAAAAATAATTTATTTGCAATATATTTTAGAAGTAAAAAGTCAAAAAAAGACATTTTAAAATGTTACCAAAAGTTGGGAATTTGAATATTCCATTATCACAATGTAATATTAGGACTCTTGCCACCTAAACTGCCACTTACACATATTATATTATTTTTTTAAATAAAAAAAAAATATATTAAATTTCAATTTAATTATCACGTGTTAAGAAACTATAAAAACTTGATAAATATATCATAACAGGTCAATTGAAAAGTCCCCGACCTACCATAGTAAAACACCTTTTTTTTTGGCAAAATTCGTGCTTTTTTTTTATTCACCATAGTTCCCTTCAAGGGTGATACACTGATTATAGCGACCTTCCAACTTTTCTATACCATTTTTGTAGTACGATTTGTTCTTTGCTTCAAAATTGGCCTCAGTTTCGGCGATCACCTCTTCACTCGACGAAAATTTCTTCCCAGCGAGCATTGTTTTGAGATCTGAGAACAGGAAATAGTCGCTGGGGGCCAGATCTGGAGAATACGGTGTATGCGGAAGCAATTCGAAGCCCAACTCATGGATTTTCGCCTTCGTTTTCACTGACTTGTTTTTGGTCAAAAGTTAGCTCGCGCGCGGCACCCACTTTGCACAGAGCTTTTTCACATCCAAATATTCGTGAATGATATGATCCCAGCAAAACTTTGGTAATGGGTGCGATATTCTCATGCGTTACCTTGTAATGATAGCTCGTTACCTTTTTCATTATTTGCAAGCATAAAGTAATAAGTTACTCATTATTGATTTATAAATGAAAAGTAATAATTGAAATATTTTTGAAAATCTATTTTAAGATACATTACTTTGTGGTTTTTTGTAAGCAAAAGGGTAATGTATGTTTGTTTTGATGACACTAGCGAAAAAACGAAGCGCAACAATTCATTTAAGTTTAAAGCAATCAAATACTATATGCGTCGATAGCTCAGTGGGCAAAATTTTTGGCTGGCAACCAGATTTCCCTGGTTCGATTCCCATCTTGACCACATTATTTTTAATTACAAATAATTAAAATAAAATATTTGTAATAATTTAAAAAAAAAAAATCCACTTTTATAAAAATCTATTTTTAGACACCTTACTTTTTCCATTCTCGTTACCATATAAGTAACCCCTTACATTATCACCTCTAAAGTAATGGGTATATACATTACTTTGAGGCTCATCGCCTTTAAAATTCATCAATGAAGTAAGATGTAAAGTAATCCATCGGCCCATATGGCTATACATTACTTTACCCATTATTTGGTAATGTGTAGTTTTGCTGGGATGTACACGTTCAGTTGATATCTTTAGAGTACCTGCTATTTCATTTATTTTCAATTTACGGTCATTCGAAATCATTTTGTGGATATTTTTGATGTCTTCGGTGCCTATTTCACCAATCCCTGATGGTTGATTTTCCTGGGGCAGTGTCCGGAAACTCGTCATCAAGCCAAGTTTTTGCTTCAACTGTATTTTTTCCCTTTAAAAAGCAATATTTTATCAACACGCGAAATTCCTTTTTATCCATTTTTTTCACCATAACAAAAGTTGCTTCACTCAAAATGCTATAATTCACAAACTAATGATACGACAGCTGTCAAATTTATACACGTGTCTTTTGAAGGTTAGGACTAACTAAAAATCATATCAATTTAAGTCTAGTAGCGCCATCTATGTGTCAGGCCGGGGGCTTCTCAATTGACCTGGTATGTGTGTTCTTGTCTATTATTATATATTTTTTTGAGAAATATTATTTTAAAATCTTAAAAGTTGCCAGGATATATTGGAAATTTACTTTTCAAATAATTCTACTTCATTACAAAATCTTTAACTAATTGACAAAAATTAAAATTCTATATTATGACCTTAATAACTTATAAATTGTCTTAGCGAATGGCTTAAAAATTTTTAAATAATTTAGAATTTTATTAAACCAAATATTGTGATAAAACTAAAAGATTTTGCATACAATTAATGTTTTTATGAACACTACCAGTATAGAGACATTTTGACATTCTTACATTAAAATTTAACTTGTTTGCCATATATCCTTTTTATGAAAAAAAAAAAAAATTCTTTTGTAAAACTCTTAAAAATTTTATAACATCATTTCAATTCCCAGCTTATCTTTTGATAACATTCGATTTTATATTAGAAATTATTAAAAATATCTTTTTCATATTCACACCTTGGGTACGAACAAAATGAAATGACAAATATATAAAATACATACTGAAGCCATTAACATTATCCCTGACGCGTCGCTACTTATATATTAGCAATGTTTCTTTTGCCATTACCTTTATGTTAAAACCCAATGACCTTTAATAAATGAAATTGACAATGTTTTTTTTTTGTATATTTAATAATAGAAAAATCTAAAAAATTTAATATTATATTTTCTTTTTTTAAAGGATAATTACCTTTTTTTAATTTAAAAAAAAAAAAATCTCTAACCCTTTTCTTTTTTTTTTTCATATCCGATTACTGTTGAAAAACTGCGTTGCTTTTCTTTTTATATTATTCAATTCGCCTAAAACCTTTTCAATTTTCTTGTGTAATTTGTAGAGAAAAAAAAAGAGAGAGAGAGAAGAAAAGTAAAGTCAAAAACTTTTATCCTTTTCAATATTAATTAACACTTCAATTCCACAAGGCATAAGAAAACTTTTGACGCTTGGTTTCCGGCAACAAAACCTCACTAAAACCGTTCCAACCAACATAGAAGAAAATAAAAATTATAAAATGTCTTAAGAATACAAAAATAAAAAACAAAACAAGACAAAAAAAAAAAAAAAAACTTTAAATATTTTATAAACATTAAGTTTTCTTAACGTGGTTTGCAAACAACTTTGGTAAACAGTTAACAGAGAATAATATAAAACAATGTCAAGCCTAAAAATATACAACAGCAAAGTTTGAAAGGAATAGCTGATGCTGACACTAATTAACAATTAGCTGTAGTTTGAGTTGAAACAAAAAGCATTCTTAGTTAAGCCTAAGCATGCCTATTTACAAGGCTAATAACTAATTTACTTAACCCTTTACTGGAAGCAACGAACCAAGTAGATTCAGTCAGAGCGTACTACAACAACAACTCTAACACTAGCAACCATTTTGTTTGGTGGCAGACTTTGTGGTATGACATTATATTCAGCTAGTGTAATATTACTGACAGCCACTTGAGCTTATTTAAACAGAGAAATGCGCTGACAAATGTCAAATACTTTCATTGCAAGCTACGTTCATAAACATACACCATTTCATAACACACTACTAACTAACTGTATATAAGTGTACAATATAAAAAGAGGCCCCTAAGGATTATGTGTATGTTGACTTGAAGAAACGTTTTACTCTTAAACTAAATGTTCAAAAATAATAATAGAAAAAAAAAAGACAACAGTCATACAAATGGAAGATAAATACTACTACAAAATGACAACAACAGCAACAACGTGGTGCTATGATGGTGTCAGTGAATTATCACAACTCATATATATAAAATTTACTACACTTACTGCTGCTGCTATTGCAATGGTATGAGTTGGTTGCTTCCTTTTACTCTGCCAAAGAATCATAAAACTTTTTGTTAAAATTGTTTGAACTTTTGACAATTGTCTTAAAGTACCGCAATTGTTTTTAACCCCCCACCCCCTCTACAACTCATGCCTTATTTCCTTTCACTCCCTAAGGGAATAATAAGAAAATGAAGCTCATTCATATCAAGAAAAGGATAATTTTAAGTTTTGTTTTTTTTCTCCTCATTTTTTCGTTTACTTAAACATGAATTGGTGTCTGTGCCCTTTTAAGTATAGTTACTGTTGGCATCATCGTCATCAACATCTTCTGACTATATGCAGTGGCATCTTTGAAATGTCAACTACTACGAATTCACGTATTCCTAAAAATGTTTAAGAGTCAAATTTGTGAAGGTTATGAAATGACAAAACAGTAAATTTTTCTGTTCATTTTTGTTCAATTGTAGGCAATAATAAAATGTGGTAGTAGTAGTAGTAGTGTAAAAAAAATGCAAAGAATTTTTATGACTTGAAATTATTTTAAAAAAGACAATGAACATAACAATTCAATTTATGAAAGTAAAAATAAAAAGAAGTGTACAAAATATTCAATTGAAAAAATTAAAAAAATGTCAATTTGGCACAGAAAAAAATGTTGCCTACATTTAGTTGTTGAAGTTTTTGCAATTATTTGAAAGGTGTAAGTTATGCTAAAAGCTGTAATAATTTGAAATTGAAATTTATACTTTGGGGAATATTTTAAGATATTCAAATGTTTTACATTTTATAATAAGCAATAAAAGATAAAAGTATTATTTTAGCTTATCTATAGTGAATTAATTTTAGGTCCTTGAAATAAATATTTACATATTTGTAAATTTACAGTGCATATTCTAATTCAAATTTGTTGTAGTATATTTTAGGGGTTTCTTAATTAGTCCTGGAACTATTTTCAAAGAATATGTTCAACTGAAGCTAGCTGTAAGTTTAAGGGTTTAAAAGCCTATTCTTAAAAAATTTTATAGGAAGTTAGCTGGGAAAATAATTAATCACATTTGCAAAATTTATGTTACAAAATTAATTTAGCTTTTAATTAAGAAACTAAATTTATTAACAAAAATAATTGTTTTTCTGTTTAAAATAGTATTTAAACATTGACTTTTAATTAATAATTTTAAAAAGTGCAGCATACTTAGTGCAGTAATTGTAAAACAAAATTTACGACATACTTTAAGGATGATATTATTTTAAACTAATTTTTTTACAAAAAAAAAAAACTCTTTCAAAAGGAATTAGTTAAGCACTTTTTTCTTTAAATATTATAATAATGATTTCTCTATAAAATTTCTTTGATATAAATATATGTTGGCATGTCGTATAAATTCACATTTTAAGGATTCCATTACAGTTCTATTCTTTGTTTCTTATAATTTCAGAATTCTGGCCTACATATGGTAATTAGAACTTATTTCAACACTTAACATTAATTAACTACTTTAAGGGAGTTATAACTTGTTTATTTTTTTCATGTAATTTTATTTTTTATTTAAAATTTTAAACAACAAAAAGCCTACGAATATTTATGCATAATTTTAGGATTTTTTTTATTATATAAATTTTTTGGAATTTGTAAAAATTTAGATATTATTTGCTTAATATAAAAAAAAAGACTTAAAGCCCAACTACAATTGGCTTGTGTCTTCAGATTTGTTTTGGTATGAAATAAAATTTTAGAAAAAAAAATATTTTTAATTTTAAAAAATGAATTTTCGTTTCAGAATGCCCTCTAAGTCACTTAAGCTAATTGTAGTTGGACCTTTAAGTCATTTTCCTTTTATTAAACCTTTTTCAAACTAAAAGGACTGCTATTATTTTTAGGGTTTTTTAGTATAAAAATTTTGAAACTTTCTATTAAAAATTAATAAGATAAAATTTTAATGAAAAAAGGAAATAAATTATATTAATTTTTTTTTCATATAATATGGTATTATTCTGTTAAATTTCTTTGACATTTGATATTAAAATAAAAGTCTTCTTGTGCACTCAAACAATAAATAAGTCAAATAAGTCTGTCCCAGTAACAGAAAAAAATTAAAATTGTTACAGAAAAAAATTGTTAATTTAAGCAAACACAGGGTGTAATTTTTAGTCAAAAGAAAATAGTAAACAAAATGATAAACATTACTAAAATTTAGTACTTTTAATAAAAATCGATTTGCTAAAATCAGACAACTTTTTTACAAATTAATAAATAGTGTCCCATGTAAAAATCGAAATATTTATGAACACGTGTAATCATACATTAACTTCTATATGGTCATAGGTGGGAGTACATGATCATATATGACAATGCATAGTGACAATACACATGTCTCATATATTTTATATATCTTCGGATCCGAATTCTAAAGGTATATGGCCATAAATGGTCATAAATAATCATAGATGAACATACATGTATCATATATGAGCTGGTTGGTTGAAAAGTTCCTGCGCTCACCAAGAGATGGCACTGCTAGCTCCAAACTTTTTTTTTCTCAAGTTGGTATAACTGTCCTGAGAACACATGCAAAGTTGCAAGTCATTCTGTCAATTCTTTCTTTGTTTACAAGCCATTTGAAGTTGACGTGTCATTGATTTTTTTTTAATATGGAAAAAATTGAATATCGTGCAGTCATTAAATTCTTTGTTTTGAAGGGCTTAAAAGCAAAGGAAATTTATGAACAATTGTTAGAAGTGTATAAGGAGTCCTCACCTTCAAAACGCACCGTTGAATTTTGGGCTGGTGAATTTAAACGTGGTCGTACCAGCCTTAAAGACGACCCATGCGAAGAACGACCAAAAACTGCAACCACAGCAGAAATCATTGAGCAGGTACATAATATGGTTAGTGAAGATCCAAGTTTGACTAAGCGTGAAATTACTAATGCCATAGGCATTAGCAATTAGTGCCGCACACATTAACAATTCAACAAAAACTGGATCTAAAACAAATTTCTCAGCGTAATTTGGAGCGTTTTAAGCCGAATAAACCCGACTTCTTGCGCCGTTTTATAACGATGGATGAGACTTGGATCTACCACCATGATCCTAAATTGAAACAAGAACGTTTACAGTGGACTGAAGCTGGTTGTTCAGCTCCAAAGCAGGTGAAGTCCCAACGATCAGCAAAGAAGGTTATGGCATCAGTTTTTTGGGATGCAAAAGGAATTTTGTTGATTGCTTATCTTCAGAAAGGTAAAACAATCAACTCTGAATATTATTGCAGCCTTTTGGATCAGCTGGATGAAAAAATTCGTGAGAAAAGACCTGGTTTAAAGAAGAAAAAAATCATTTTTCATCAAGACAATGCACCTGCTCACAAAATTGTTTTGACGATGGCTAAATTCAAAGAATTGAAGTACGAATTGCATGAACATCCACCGTATTCAGCAGATTTGGCTCCCAGTGACTAATATCTCTTCAGAAATCTCAAAGAATTTCTTCGTGGAAAGCATTTTTCGTCGAATGAAGAGGCCATAGCAGCCGTAGACGGTTATTTTGCAGAGCTTCCGGAAAACCATTATAAGGATGGGATAAAATTATTGGAAAATCATTACAACAAGTGTATTGAGCTTCTTGGAGATTATATTGAATAAAAAAATATATTTCGCAACAACAGTACTCTTTCATTTTGAGCGCAGGAACTTTTCAACCAACCTGTATATAAAAATATACGGCTCAAATACAGCCTCAAATATCGGACTTGAAGATATGTGGTCATATATGAGAAAATACATTGGTCATATTTTAAAATATGGATGGACGTCCATTTATGATCTTGTACAAGCCAATGTATGATCACGTATGATCATATATGTATATATTACGATTTTTAACTTAGAACATTAATTTTTTAAATTCAAAATTTTTTTAAATACCATTTGACTTTTTCTTTATATTTTAAATTATTTAATTAAAAAAAAACCTTATAAAAAATGTTTGCTTAATTTAGCAGCTTGGTTTTAAAAAATTAGTAAAACATTTTACTAAAATTAGCTATGAAAATTAGTATAAAAATTAGCAATAATTTTTATTAAAAAATAATTTAGTACATAAACTTAAAAATGGCATATAAAACTTTTTATTAATTTTTCTACTAACTTTTCTATATGAGTGTAGCTATTAATTTGATATTTCCTTTTAGTGCTATTAAATAAAGGTATACTTGAAAGGTTTCACATTTGTTTTTAATTTTTTTCATAAATTGTACAAATTTTGTCTTTTAGAAATCATGTCTAATTTAACTAATTAGTAAAAATATTTATTTTATTCCATCAATAATATCTAGAAACCTTAAATATTATTCCTGCTAGCAACAACATAGGCTGGCTATTGAAAACAATTTCTAATTAATTAAACAAATTGAAGTGCATATATAATAGTAGGTATATACCTGAGTTACAGCACGTATAACCTAAACTAACCCAGCTAGCTACCCATAACCAATACAAAACCAACAGGCCTTATATTCATAATATAACACGCAATTGCTATAAAATATCTATTATTTCAACACAAATGGCCTTTATATCCAAACTATCTGTCTATAAACGAAACCTACAAAGACAACATTATAGTCAATCACATACAATTACAATCACTATAACTTTTATACTCAAACTTGTATACACACAACCAACGAAAGAAACCTCATTTCAATTAATCAACCACAAAATAACATTTGTAATTAAATTTTCATTAGAAGAAACATAAAGCAAAAAAAAAAAAAAACTGTAAATTTTGAAATGCCACAGGTATACCAACACAAATATCCACACTTACACAAAGTAACTACAGTTGCATATTTAAATAACCATAAAAGAAAATATTTAATATTTAAAATAATTTATATTATAAAATTTTCAAGAAAATTATATCAAATTAACCCAATACTGCATGAAACTTCAGATCTTAGTTAAAAAGTAGTATCCCAGCAAAACCACACATTACCAAATAATGGGTAAAGTAATGTATAGCCATAGGGGCCGATGGATTACTTTACACCTTACTTCATTGATGAATTTTACAGGCGATGAGCCTTGAAGTAATGTATATACCCATTACTTTAGAGGTGATAATGTAAGGGGTTACTTATATGGTTACGAGAATGAAAAAAGTAATGTGTCTAAAAATAGATTTTTAAAAAAGTGGATTTTTTTTTAAAAATTATTACAAATATTTTATTTTAAGTATTTGTAATTAAAAATAATGTGGTCATGATGGGAATCGAACCAGGGGACTCTGGTTGCCAGCCAAGAACTCTACCTACTGAGCTATCGACGCATATAGTATTTGATTGCTTTAAACTTAAATGAATGAATGCGCTTCGTTTTTTCGCTAGTGTTATCAAAACAAACATACATTACCCTTTAGCTTACAAAAAAACACAAAGTAATGTGTCTAAAAATAGATTTTCAAAAATATTTCAATTATTACTTTACATTTATAAATCATATATTACGTAATCAATAATGAGTAACTTATTACTTTATGCTTGCAAATAATGAAAAAGGTAACGAGCTATCATTACAAGGTAACGCATGAGAATATCCCAACCATTACCAAAGTTTTGCAGGGATATTCTGATACATAGTCTAGAGAAATAAGGAATGGATTATTAGTGACTTAAGCTTTATTTTGTTATGAAATGAAATTTTAGAAATACAAATTTTTAATATAAAAAAATTTTGAATTTTTTTTCATATCGACAACTAGCTTAAGCCAATTGTAGTTGGGCCTTTATACTATTCTTCTAATATTCCATTAGTATGTTTAACAATTTTTTGAATTCTTAAAAGCTTTTAATTTTAATTAATTTAAAATTATATTTTTTTGTTTATTTTTGAAATCGGTAATTTTTATTTTTTTTTTTAATTTACCCAAAAGGGGTTACATTTCTGTAATGCCATGCAGTAAAGGGTTTTAATATTACATGCAAAGTAATTTGTATTTTAATTATTAATGCACAAGCAGTAGTAAAATACTTTGTTAAATTGATATATATATATTTATAATGCTTGTGACATAAAATATACAAAGTGTTTTGTAAAATTACCCCTTCTATACAAAAGGTTTAGATATTTCTTAAAGACTTTATTCATTTCAAGGAGTAGTAAACTAGTAAAAATCATAAAATCTTAACAACTTTGGTTGGCTATTTATTAAATTATTTATTAAATGTTTATGTTATAAAATACAATAACAAAATTTTTAAACAAAAATATTTAATAAACAATTTATAGTAATAGATTTGTTATAATAAAATAGGATAATAATCTTATTTGAAATTTATGAATTAGTATCTAAAGTTGAAAGAAATATTTAATAGGAGATATAATGTAATATATTTTGGTTAAATAAAAAATCAAAATTGATTCGTGGTAAGTTGGAGAGGGTTGTACAAGCACAGTGGCCAGTCAGATTTAATATTGTCCCTATAGAGGAAAAGAGAAAGGGAAAATAAGACCCAATGTGATTGAAATTAGAGATAAAGAGGGGAGTCCCCCAGACGGAAATTTCCCAGTTTTCCTTATAAACCTGAGAAAATTAGACATAACCATCCAAATTGCTTCGTCTGGTTGTGGAAAAAGCTGGGCAGTTAAAAACAAAATTTTCTGACATGACAGCCACTATTCAAGCTGAGTAGATATCGTGCCTCCACATTCCCATTTAGTTTGCATACAAAACCGCAGTTAGTGCCATCTGACCACCTTTAAATGAAAACTGATTTCATATATGAACCGAAACAACGTGAACAATCCTGTATAAAGTGAGCGGGGATTTAAGTGCCTTAAGCGCAGCTTGACTGTCACTTCAGATACTGATACTCTTGTCCATCTATCAAATATTCGCCACATTGAAAATAACAAAAGACTAAAAGACTTTTGCCATTCTGCAATAAAAACCGATCCAATGTTGAAAGCATGTCTGTTGCACCAGTTGTACATCATTGCATTTTCCTACACACGATAGTATTCTCAGCAATTTTGTATCTTAGGGTTGACACCAACTTATAAACATCATCCGCATAAGCTTGGATGTGGCTACACAAAGCCTGCATATCCGCTTAAAGGGAGTCCACTACGAAACACCACAGCAGAGAGAAGACTGTATCCCTCTGAGGGCATCATCTACTGACTTCAACCATGACGTTTGTACCCCACTGACTTTCAGCGGTCAACAGTACTTTAGGTAACATAAATTGGATCCATTTAAGCAAAAATAAATGGAAGTGATTCTTAAGAAATTAATTTTTCATTGATTCCAAAGTATCGTTTAGTTCTGATAATCAAAGGCAGTTCTTTTTTACAATTTCCAAAAAAAAAAGTAATTATTAATGAAGTTTAACATTTTCCAAACCTATGACGGCTAACTTCTTTAAATTTAAGTGATTTATTTCAATCTTTAACTTAGAATTTACAAGATTTTAAATTTTAAAAATCGTAGTTATTATTGTTACAAAAAGTAAAAAAAATTATTGTAGTAAAAATTGCAATAATTTCGCATAAAGTAATTTAATAAATAAGGCCCGATTACTGAATGCTCCGTTAAGATTTAACCAACAGAAGCCCCGGTAGGCTAGTTGGTAGCGTACTACCAACTAGCCTACCGGGAGATTATGCATGCCAAGGAAAATTGAAAAAATCTTATCTCTACCGACATAAAATTCCAGGAAATATCTTCCTTCAGAAATAACTTTGAATTGTTAAAATAGTATGGTGATGAAACACATTTAATAGGCCAATATTTTCGAAATGAAATTTATATCATGTTTTTTAATAGTAAAATGTCAAAACACCTCAAATATTATTTGCATTCTCAATTTGGAGATTATGTTCAATGAAGCCCCCCCAAGCATAAATAATTCCCAGTTGAAAATGGAAATATTTTCCACAGGTAGTTAGACCGTTTTTTAAAATAAATTTAGCCCAATGATTGGAATACCCTTGAAAATATTTATGGCCTCTTCGGTCTTCATGTGCAGCCTTCTGGACATTTTTCAAACGTTTGCAGACATGTTTAAAAAATTATTTTTCATTTTATAAACATTTATACAGCTAACTGGACATGTTTTTGTACTAAAAACCAGGACTTTTTTTGGAAAGCAGAACACTATAAAAAATGTTGCTTTACATTTGTGATCTGTTGATCGTAGAAAACGTTTTCTTGAGCACTTAACCATTTCAATTAAATTTTTTAAATTGGGAAATTTAAAAAGTAAAAGAAGAATATAATTTTATATTACAGCGGGAATATTAATGGAATAAAATATATACATATTTTCATTATTTCAAAAAGAAAAATGTATAAAAAAAATAAAGATTTCGTAAGTTTTAGTTAAAAATGTCTAGCCGGCTGCACCTGCAATATCCTAGAATCCTGTCGTCCTTTATGTCCTTAAATATAATTTTTTTACTATTGTTTCTTTCAGAAGCATAAAAAATATTATTTAAGACTTTTCACGGTGGATTTTTCCTTGTCCTGTAACATGTTATAAAAATTAAAAGCTTTAATATGATATTACCTTTATATTGTTAATTTTTAAGATATCAAAGTATTTTTGAGTTTTCAATTGTTACATCAAAAGTACTTTAGTACTTTTTAGTACCCCAAAAAAAGTAACTTTCTATGAACATTAGCATTTGCAAGAAATTATAAAGGGTGTCCCAAGAAGAACGCATTTTTTAAATTTTAAATAAAACACAAGATATTTAAAAAAAAATCGTGAAACTTTATTATATCGTAAAGTAGACAGAATGAGGTTATGTATGGAACAATATATCGTGCAGATGGCCGCCGCGGCTTTGCTGGCATGCACGCGATCTTTTAATGAAATTTTCAATAACCGTTTTGGATGAATGCTGCGGTATTTCATTAATGCAGCGTCCAATTTCCTCTTTTAAGGCATGAGTCGTCGTCGGCTTATTCGCGTAAACCATCGACTTCAAAAAACCCCAAAGAAAAAAATCTAATGGTGTTAAATCGCACGATCTAGGCGGCCAATTCTGATCTCCAAAACGCGAAATAACACGACCGGCAAATGACTGATGCAGCAATTGAATTGTTTCTCTGGCTGTATGACATGTGGCGCCGTCTTGTTGGAACCACATGCCCTCCACATTCATTTCTTCAATTCTAGGCAAGAAAAAACTGGTTATCATTTCACGATACCGAACACCATTGACTGTTTGCGCTTGACCTGCCTCATTTTCATAAAAAAAAGTCCAATGATTCCTCCAGCCCAAAAACCACACCACACAGTGACTCGTTGAGGATGCATTTGCTTCTTGTGAATCAATCGCAAATCAGCATTTTCATGTTGTCTCTCCAATACCCATTTAACGAACTCCCTTCGCTGTCCATGGTCAGCTGGCTTCAGTTCCTGAGTCAATTGAACTTTGTATGCATGAAGATGCAAATCTTTCGTCAAAATTCGCTGCAAAGTGGATTTGGAGACACCAATTTGCTGAGCTCGGTGTCGAATTGAGGTGGATGGAGTTTGAGCGACATCATCACGTACAGCTGCGACATTTTCGGTCGATCGACTGGTCGATGACGCGTTGTTGTCTTTACATCACTAACAGACCCAGTTTCGGCAAATTTATCCATTAATCTCTTTACAGTTGACTCTTTTGGAGCATTATTGTGACCCCAAATTGATCGCAATTTGCGAACTGTAGCCGCAAAACTTTCACCATTTTGGTAAAACAATTTTACAATTTTTACTAACCTCGTACCTTCTACTAGCAAACAATAACAATTGTTCAAATGTCAAACAATGACACTTCGAATGTTGCCAGATTTAAAAATTGCGTTCTTCTTGGGACACCCTTTATCAGAAAAAAGTTGTCATAAATAAAAAAGTTAATTAAAAATTGGGAAACATTAAGAGAAAAGTACCATACTAATTTTAAAGCTCTGAAAGAGTACCTTAAAAAGTACTATAGTACCATCTTTATTAATACTATCCTCCACAGTAATTTTTTACAACTAAGTATTAAAAAGAAATTAGATGTGAAAATATTTTTGTTTGATGTGAAAACAATTTTTTAATTTGAAAAAATTTGATTTGAATATAAAATAGTAGTCCAGTGAATAAAGACCACAAAATATTTTATTCACCTGAAGCTACCATGACATTGTTTTAAAATACACCAATCGATAGGGGATATTTGTTTAAATAATTTATGCTTTTAAAATGAATGTATATATTTTTTTTGCACCATTTACTGTACATAAAATATATTGTACAAAAAACTTAGTTAATTAAGTTTTCTACCAAAATAATAATAACAATTTTTTATTATAAAAAAAAATTATTTGATTATTATTTATAAAGCCTTAACTTTAATTTTTTGATTTTGCTAAATTTTTAAAGTACAATATTTTAACTAATTGTTATTTTTAGTTTAGAAAAATTGATTTAGTTTTTTTATTTTTTTTTTTTTTTTTGTTTCAAAAAATTTTCCACTACATTATTGTTATATTTTCTTTACATTTGTCAGTCATTAAATGGCAATTTACATGTCAATGCTTAAAACATGGAAAACGTTAAAAGAAAACCCCGAGTTTTCACTATGTTTGTATATACAGCAAAGTTAATTTTAACTATAGACATATTAGAAAACACTGATGTCTTTTTCAGCGGCCTTTTGTTATACCTTTTGAATAGAGAACTTTCGCTTTACTATACAAATTATATTTTCGAAACCTTAAAAACTTTCTAAGAAAAATTATCCTTTTAGAATGATTGTTTAGCTAGGCATTGGTGTGTGTATTTTTGTTATTTCTTGTATTTTTTTTTTTATTTAAAATACAATTACTTGTCTGGTATTTTTTTTTTTTTCTAAAAAAAAAAATAGATGGAAAACTATACAATTAGCAAACTGTCTGTCTTTTGTTAACTTATTTTTTCTTTGTGACTGTGTTTCTTATCAATTTGTATTTTTTTTTTCTATTTTAAGGTTTCATCATTTAAAGCAAAAGTCATGTTTTTTTCTGAATGCTTTTTTTTAAATAACCTGTAATTTTGTGTGGTTAACAATTTCAATTTTACCCTAGAGTCAAGATTTTTTTTTTTTTTTGTATTTCAACTTCACAGTTGAAATTGCTTTTAACCACCAGCATCCTATTTGTTTCGTTTTTGTAACTTGTTTTCATTCTGGTTTCATATACATATGATTTCACAGAAGAAAAAAAAAACCAGAGAGAAAAAAACATTAAAACTAAAAAGACATCATAGCGTTAATGACTTATTTGGCGTGGTCCTAGACTCCATACATAACATACATACATATGTAGTGAAAACAACATCAGTTAGCTGTATAGCTGGAGTAGAGTTAAGGAAGGCAGTTAAACATGCAATTATTATCCTTATAACGTTTTGTAGTCTAGGTAACACACTGACAACGAAGCCACTTTAGTTGTATATATGAGCCTAATGGTCTTTAATATGTTCATTCAGTTTTATTGTTTTGCTATATGATGCCATCATGTATGGCAATTTTTAACAACTGACAAAAATATTCAACTGCTTGTTCATATGAGGTTTTGCATGCCAAGTGTCCAGCTAAAAGAAAAGGTATATCGTATTTCAGCCAAAATTCCTACTAAATGTTGACTGCAATACTGGGGCTCTTATGTTTCTACATGATACGAATAAAATATCGGACCAAAAAAGGAATAAAGTAGTCGCGGTAAAATTTAGAATTTTTAAATATATTATTTCTCTGACTGGAGCTAAGGACGAAATTTGTAAATAGCAACTTATTTGTAGATGTGCGCTAGGAAGGAATTTTTGCTTTTAAAATAGTTTGTAAGTTAAAATAACAGAAATTGTCATTTAAAAGAAATGATATTTCACTTAAAAACCGGTCTACTTAATTTTCATTTTAATTAAATTCCTTTTGTTATTTATTTTTAAATGTTGATTAATCAACTGACACATCCGTTAGAAACAAATGATATCATCAGTAAAAATAAATGTCAAAATTTTACCTACCAATTCCTTAAAAAATAAATATTTTTTTATTTATTTGAAATTGTTTCCCTTTTTGTATTTTTTGTTTTTTTTTTATTTTCCCTTAACAATACAAAATTTATGTATGCATAGCTATAGACAATTTTTGTGTGAGTGTGTTTGTGTATGTATGTGTCTTTATGAAGTTCTTGAAATTTGTATTGAAAAATTTTGTATATATACAACGCATTTAAATAAAAAAACAAATTGAAATTTTTTGAATATATTTTTTTTTTTTTTTGAAACAGACAGCAAACAAAATTTAAATTTGCAATAACTGTTACGGACACAAATAAACCACAAGTTTCCGTTTTGTGGGTAAATATTTATTAATTTCAAACAAATGAAAAAAATAAATAAAACTGAAAAAAATGGTTAATGATAGTAAATAATTTCGAATAAATGTATAAAAAAGTTACTATAGATATTTCTTTGAAAAATAAATGTATTTTCCTTTATTTTTATATGGAACGGACAACTTTTTTATTAAAATACAAACAGTTAACTACATAATATTCTGAGTGTGTAAATTCCTAAGGAGAGGGACAAATATGGGAAGTTTCCCCTTTGAACTCCGGGATGGCCCAAAAGCTCGGTCTTAGATTTAATATAACATATCCAATTTTCATCAAAATTGGTTCCGAGGTTTTTAAAATTTTTGCAAGTAGCAGCACAAAGGGGGAAAATCACCCTGCCCAAAAGCTTTCGTCTAGTAATGTAACATTAAAAATTTGCATTCCTTGGCCTTTGGGCTTATTCACTAAGGATATACCTTTTGGAATATCGAATTACAGCGTGGTAAAAGCGCTGTTAAAAGGCAGAAAAGGTTGCCCTTGTTGACCGGTGGGTGGTAAGCTAGAAATCTGAAATTTTAAATTAGAACATCCAACGCAAAAAAAGTCTAAACAAATTCATTTAAAAAAGAAAATTCTCAGAAAAAAAATCAATTTTTTTCTTAATATATTCCGATATTCAAAATTACCGGCAACAAAGTATCGGGATGTTAAGTTAGATTATTATACAATAATTTAATGAAATTTTGGAAGATGCAAAAAATTTTACTAGTTTTTGAAAATAAAAAAAATTTGGAGCTAAATTGAATTGTATGTAATTTAATTAAGCTTAAAAGCGGCCTATTTTGTATTTTTTTTTTGTTTCTGATAAAAATTCAGATAAGTTTCTAGCGATTCAGAAAGTGTTAGCGTGTTATTCGACTTCGTTTTGGATAAAATATATGAATATTGTGTATCGTAAATATATTCAATAAAATTCAAATATTTGTTCTATATTCAATTAGTACATCTACACTTATACTTGTTATATTAATTATACGTTTAGGTGTTCTTAGAACAAAAGTATTAATTCCCTGTATGCAGCATGGGGTCAAGTGTCTACCAGTCACCACTTTTGTCGCATATTTTGGGTGACTTTTTGGTGACATGTCCACAAAGCGTCTATACTTTTTACATTCCTTTTTTGCAGCTGCAAAGCTGTGCTTGTTCTTGATTTTTCTATTGTTTTATTTTGTTGAAAATACATGTGCATAGCTGCATGCAAAATTAAAATTTTTAATAAAAATATAAAGAAAAATTAATTTAAAAGTTAATTATACAAATTTGAACAAAATATAATATGAACAAAAGAAATTACAAAAAACTTGTGAAAAAAAACAATAAATTTTGTATAAAAATAACAAGAAAGGGGCAACAATTTTTAGTGAAAATTGCCACTCTAGAGATTTTGTGGAGCATGATGAAGATATTACGGAGCCTGTGGATGATTTTGTGAAGTCTTTTGAAGATTTGCCTACTCCAAAATTAAATTTGCACGAATTTTTTTTTTTTTACTTTAATGAAATTTATAAAAAATCTAGTAAAAAAGTTCCAAAAGTGTAGACTAGAATTCCTAAAATGTGCTAGTGAATCTCTGGTTCCAATGTCAACACCTAGTCAATAGTTGTGTAGATTCGCAATGACACGTACATGTTAAATGTCTGCAGCAGGAAGCGTTGGCTGGGGCATAATTAGTCAGTAGTATTGGTGACAAAGTCAATAGCGAATCAGTACAGTTTCACTATCGACATTTCCTACAGGGTTTTTACAGAATATTTTCCATGTGCAATATTTTAAAGATATTTTTTTTAATGAATTTGTCGAAGCACCGACAAAACTTTCGAAATCGATAGAAAAACATCTGAAGTTTTTTTTGGAAATTAATTTGAATTATTTATTACACTAAAAACTCAGAACTATTTCTGATTTTATTTTTTATTGGTTTTTTCTTTTTTTTTAGCTTTTCTTAGAATTTGCTTGAATAACGAATAATATATTTAAAAACTAATTTATTTTTTGAGTTTTTTTTTTTGTCATATTATTACCTGAAGATGCTAAACAATGGAGTAGTGAAATATTGAAAAATAAATAATATTAAAAAAAAAAAAAACAAACCTTAAGCTCAAAAAATAAATTAGTTATTAAAAAGAAAAAGTTAATTAAAATACAAAAATTAATAATATATTTAAAAATCATAAATTTGGTAAAATTTAATCTCTCTTACTAGTTTGTTTTAAAATTTAAAAAAGCTATTCCATGTTTTATTCGTAACAAACAAATATTGCAAGTTGGGTATAATTCCAATATACTTTTTCCTAATTTGGGGCAGTTGGCATGAAAATCTTCATATATATATTTTTAGTTCAGTTCTGTTTTCTTTTTTTTTTTGTGCCATTTTAATAGTTCTTTGGTATCACAACACAGCCTTAAGCTTATCTTTGTGTTTTTATTTAAACGTTAAGGTATGTGTATGGTAATTGTAGAAAATTGTTGTTTTTACACCGAGAGACCGGTGTAAAAATAAAAAATCCTTTTTTCTAGATATCTTTTTTGATTTTCATTTATAAACAGGCTCTAGCCACGTATTGTATGGTACTTAACTCTTAACTTTCCTTTTGAACTTTATAGTGCACATAGGTGCACAAGTCACATGTGCCTGTGTCAAGAAAACGTGCTTTACATTTTTATTGTTATTTTGTTACCTTTTTTATACTTAAAGTCCTTTTCATTGTACTATATATAGCTTATTTTTGGTTATCCTTAATTTGTTCTTGGGGGTTTTGTTTATGGCAGTCTGGTTTGCCAGGTGTTTTAGTTGCATTTTATATATATTCTATTTTATTTCTATTTCTATTTACGTTAATAGGCATTATTTGTGAAACTATATTATCCTTAAGGATATATGTATTTGTTAAAAGCTGTATAACAATTTTTGTATTAAGACAATTGCTTACATAAGCTGGATATGGTTTTTCTTAATAGTTTTATTTATTTATTTTTTTAGTAGTTTTCTATTTCTTGAATTGACAATTATCTAGCCAATTTACCTTTCTTGTTTCTTTTTTTTAAGGTTATACATATGTTGTCCTTCTTTATATCTGTTATTTTTTTTTTTGCTTGTGCAAAAAAAACAAATGGGTTTATTTTCAAGCATTACAAATTGTTTCCAATTTCATAACCTTTTGTGACCGGAAGGCTTACTGAACTTATTAGAAACTTTTGTTGGCTATTAAAAGTTGTATAGAATGATTTTCTTATCTTACAAGGCAAGAGTTTTGATTACAAATGTAGTTATTTATAAAACATATTTTGCAAAATATAGAAAAAGAGTGGTAGATAATAAAATATATTATTTTCCATTAAGCTTAAGAAAAATAAACTTAGGAAATTTTCATTCAGTGTAACTATATAAAAACACCTGCAGGATTATCTTACCCAGCCAACAAATTTCTGGCCACTTAAAATTATTATTTTTCTAAGGTCGTCTAACTTATTATGATAGCTTTATTTAATTTAGCCTTGAATAAAATCTGCAATAAAGTATTAGTGTTAATTTAAGTTGCTTACTTTTAGATAAGTTAGCCGACCTTAAACAAAAGAATGTTTTGAAAGGTTTTGAAAAATTATAATTATATTTATTTTCCAATTAAATATTGTAGCTTGAAACTTAAAATTTGTTTAAAAAAATTATTTATTTATTCCCAATAGTTCACCTTATTCACTTAATGTCTTAAGTAGGAAATTAAATATAAAACAAAATTCTTTATTAATTTATAAAGTGTCACTACTACTACTATCAGATAGTGACTTTAGAATATATCGGTTTAAATATATTAGAGAAACAATGCCACAATTGGAGCATATAAAATCTTTTATTACACCACCTCTCTCATGGATACATACGAATTGAAAGCAAAGACTCCTAAAAGTATGCAATAATATTGATAAACATTCAGCCTAATAAATATGTAATATTTTTTAAATATACACTGTTCAGTAGTAAAAAATCACTAGTGACATAGTGTGCCAAAAAAACGGGTTTGGACTTAAGAGTGGATTCTGGTACCTAAAAGGGTGTAGAATAGAGGAGTTTGATTTCTGATCAAAATTTATTTACCCCATAAAAACGTACAAAACGAACTTGGGAAAATCGATAAAAATGAGAAAAACATTAAAATTGTACTTTTTTTGATTTTTTGGTTTAAAATTGTTTTCACATCGATCTCATCATCGCCATAAACCGAGTCTAGTCTTTTTAAATCATCATCAAAACTCTCAGAAATTTCCATTTTTATAAAAATTACTTCAAATTAACATCAGCTTAGTAACAAAATTACAAAAGAACTAAAATTGCGACACAACTTTTGAGATATTGATAACATTGAAGCGTCATTTTATTCTTTTCCTTTCTGATAGATATTTGTACAATGTTCTTCGTATTAGTATACGCACATCAACCCTTTGCTGACAGCGAATATATAGCTGAGAACGAACAGTGCAGCAACAATAGCAAAGGTATTTTCACACTAAAAGCGAAAAAAAGTACGTCACCACATAGGCATGACGTCACCAAAGTCGACACCCAATCATAACTTATCATACCAAATCGCATCTCCCAACTGAAGGTGTGTTCACAGTGATAATGCGTTATGAAACTTTAAATGCAATTTTCTCAAAACTTCATTTTCACACACTATGTCCCTTTTCTCGGAGAAGGTCACATATAGCAATCATACAGAGAGAATTTTACTGAACAAAAATACTAATTTTTTTTCATAAGCAAGTAAAATATTTTTGTATAAAAAAAGTGAGGTATATTCTAAAATTAATTAATCAAATTTGGTACACTGGCTCGTGTCGGTTCAAAGACGAAAATTGCCTCTCATATTTGTTAGCACTATTTTAATGATGTTTAGTATCCTGACTCATTTGAATCCAAGGACGAAGAAGCGTATTGATTTTAGATATATTTGGACCATATTTAGACCTAGCGCCTTTTTAAGGGTCACCCGAAATAGTATTTTTATTATGAAAATATCAACAGAAGTTCTTAAATTTAATGTAAAACCTTAAACAGACATTTTTTGCATTCAATTTTTTAATATGTTAAACCAGGGACCCGAAATAACTGTTTTTTATTTTTTAAATATGCAATAGGTTACGGAAAAAATAATTGAAACAAAAATTGGTCCTGTAATAATAATTATAAATTACCCAGAAAATTGTAGTCCTGCACATTATGAAAGATTATTATTTTTTTTTTTTTTTTGGTCTTTGATAACGATTATGAAAGATTATTATTATTTTTGGTCTTTGATAACCAATATGAAAGATTAATATTTCTTTTTATCTTTGATTACCATTATAAAAGATTTTTTATTCTTAATGGTCTTATATAACCATTATAAAAGATTTTTATTTTTTCTGTCTTCTATAACGCTACAGTTCGTTACTTATAATGAAAATTTCTTTAAATACAGGAGGACCGAAAAAAGGAAAATTTTTCATGATGATTATAAAAGACATAAAAAAATATCTTTCATAATGGTTACAGAAGACCACAAAAAATTAAAATCTTGTATAATGTTAATAAAGTATGGGTCATAATTATAAGGTCGCTCTTATTTTTTAATTATCTCTTAAAATATTGCTCCGATCAATATGAAGTCTTTGTAAGAGTAATTCATCTTGGCATGTACTCTTAAAAAAGTATAATGGAAAGTGTAAAAAGTTATTATTTAAATTTTGGAAATATACCGTTATTCCATGTTGCATAATTATAAGGTCATTTAAAGAAAATAAAGCAAAATAGATCAGTAGTAAAACAAAGTTCATTAAAGGATTTAAATTTTCAAATGCCGCGTGGTTGCAATTTAACTGACATTGAGAAAGGTCAAATTTTGGCGTACAAAGATGAAAATCTTTCTTTACGTGAAATTTCAAGAAAAATGGGAAGAAGTTTCAGTGTGGTCCAACATTTTTGGAATGATCAGGACAATTACGGCAAAACTAAAAGATCTGGCCGAAAAAGAAAGCTTTCAAAAAGAGATATAAACCAGAGTACGCATTTGGCGAGTCATTTCTCCTACAGCCTAAACTCTATTAGACAAAAAAAAGTGGAGTAAATATTCCAAAGTCCACTAGACATCGTGTTGTTTCAAGCAATGAAAACATTGTCTATTCCAAAATAAAGCAGGTGCCAAGATTATTGGCCCGACATATCATAGCCAGGCTTGAGTTTGCCTGCGAAAACATGAATACCAACTGGGTACAGGTAAGCCATTTTTTAATTTCTTTAAGAACAAGAAAAACAAAAAAAAAATTCTTGAGGCTATATTTTCCGATGAAAAAAGTAGAACCCCTCAACTTCCCTAGAAGAAATTTTGGTGGTGGCTCACTTATGGTCTGGGTGGGGAGCATTTTGTGCAGATGGCTTGCTTGAGATTCAGTTCGTTTCGTGTAAAATGAAAAGCACCGACTAAGTTTCGACTCTAGATATGAGTTTAATGCCTTTCCTAACTCAAAATTCCACAAAAAAGTTCATATTTCAGCAGGACAATGCCGCAATTCACAACAGTGCCTATACAAAAAAGTTGGTTTTAATTCAAAAATATAGAGGTAATAAATTGGCCAGCTTGTTCCCCAGACATTAATCCGATGGAAAATGTATGAATAATTCTGTCTCGTGGTGTGTATGCCAAAAACTCACAATTTGATGGCAATTCTTCTTTAAAAACGGCAGTTTTAGAATAATGGGAGAAAATTGATGACAATATAATAAATAATTTAGTTAGTAGTATGAAAAATAGAATTTTAAGTTTAATTACGAATAAAGGTGGCCAAATTTGCCAAAAAAAACCTAATTAAATATTATTAATTTTTGTTTTATTTAAAACCTTAATAAAGTGACCGTATAATTATGAAACACTGAATACAGGTTGGTTGAAAAGTTCCTGCGCTCACCAAGAGACGGCACTGCTAGCTCCAAACTTTTTTTTTTTGGAGCGTTTTAAGCCGAATAAAACCGACTTCTTGCGTCGTTTTATAATTATGGATGAGACTTGAATCTACCACCATAATCCTAAATTGAAACAAGAACGTTTACAGTGGACTGAAGCTGGTTGTTCAGCTCCAAAGCAGGTGAAGTCACAACGATCAGCAAAGAAGGTTATGGCATCAGTTTTTTGGGATGCAAAAGGAATTTTGTTGATTGATTATCTTTAGAAAGGTAAAACAATCAACTCTGAATATTATTGCAGCCTTTTGGATCAGCTGGATGAAAAAATTCGTGAGAAAAGACCTGGTTTAAAGAAGAAAAAAATAATTTTTCACCAAGACAATGCACCTGCTCACAAAAGTGTTTTGACGATGGCTGAATTCATAGAATTAAAGTAGGAATTGCTTGAACATCCACCGTATTTACCAGATTTGGCTCCCAGTGACTACTATCTCTTCAGAAATCTCAAACAATTCCTTCGTGGAAAGCATTTTTCGTCGAATAAAGAGGCTATAGCAGCCGTAGACGGTTATTTTGCAGAACCATTATAAGAATGGGATAAAATTATTGGAAGATCATTGGAACAAGTGTAATGAGCTTCTAGGAGATTATATTGAATAAGAAAATATATTTCGTAACAAAAACAGTATTCTTTCATTTCGAGCGCAGGAACTTTTCAACCAACCTGTAATTTGTTATGTAAAAAAAAAAAAAATAAAGTAACAACAACAAAAAATTCTAAAAACATTGCATTAACTAACGGTACACTAAAAGATGAATAATTCTTCAGAAGAGTCCAAATCGATCAAAGCAATATTTTAAGAGAAAATTAAAAAAAAAAGTAATGACCTTATAATTATGAGACATACTATAGAAGACCAAAAAAGAAATAAAAATCTTTGGAAATGGTTACGGAAGACCAAAAAAAAAATTTAAATCTTTTGTAATCGTTATGGAAGCCCAAAAAAAAACAAAAACAAACTATAATGATTATCAAAGACCAAAAAATAATTATTTCAGGATTTTTGCAAATATTGGTTATAACAGTTATGTCCCTGTGTTAAACAAATGGCATGCAATGTTTTTGATAAATTTTATAAAATTCTAAACAAACGAAATTTTAAAATAATATTATTTTAAAATTGTAATATTTAAATTAAATTTCAAGTAAACACATTTAAATAAAACAATTTCTGCAAACAAATTTATATTTACTTTTTTAGTAGTTTAATATTAGTTTTTCTTAAAGCAATAAAAGCTTAATTGTATGTTGTGATGTGTATCATTGTGTGTCAACTTAAACAAGTAGGGAATTTTGAAAAATCAAAAATTTTATAACAAGTTTTTGATGAAATTTTATAAAATTCTCTTCTTGTTTAAATTTTGTTATTTTTTTAATATTAGATTAAGTGTGTTTTTTTTTTCATCATATCTATGTATTTTTAGTAATTAATGCTATATAGAAATTTGTTATTTTCAAAAAAAAAATAAAAAATACTAAATCAATATTTTTCCATCTTTTTCTACTTTTTTTTCTTTTTTTTGTGCTCTCCAAAAAAAACTGACAAAATTTTAAAACAAAAAAATAAATAAATAAAATAATTCGATCAAAAAAAACACAAAACACAATTGGCGCTGTTGTTTTTTAATTTTTTATTTAAAAAAAAATATTGAATTGGTTTTTATGATTTTGTTTTTATAATTTTATATTTTATGTTGATAATATTAAATACAAAATTTTTGCTCGCTCGCGTTTTAAAATAAAAATTCATTCACACTCACATTTGTTTTTTTATTTTTCTAAAAAAAAATCTATTTTCAAATATATATATATTTTTTTTTTTAAATCAAAATCAACTTTAATTATTATTTTTAAATGCATTTCTTGTTAAAATATCTATTACAAATATTTATTAATCTTAACTATAAATTTATCAATGTTGTAACATTTTGTTAAAAAAAAAAAATTATATTTGTTTTGTGGTTTGTTTTCATACAATAAACGTAATATTCAATGTTGTTACTTGTATTGAGCGTTTGTTATTATTTTTTTGACAAAAAACATGCATTGAAATTTTTTTTAAATTTAAAAAAAAAAAATCATTGTTATGTAAACGTTTGTTAATGCGGGCTGACTTTTTGTATTTGCTTTATCATTTTTTTTTATTACTTAATTCCCCTTTAATTTTTTTTCTTCTAATTTATATAAACGAAATTTTAATTTTTTAATTTTATATTTTTTTTTTCTCTATTTTTATGATGAATTCCTCAACCCGCTCCCTACCATGTATTGTAATGTTTATTATTGTTTTTGTATGCCGTTGTTGTTTTCAAAAAAAAACTATACTCTTAACTATCAACCAAACCAAAAACCATCCATCCAAACCACCATCATCATATCCAAAAAAAAAAAAACCTGCCACACTTATGTACCACCTACTACTACTACTACATCACACGTACTCGTACTATTTGAAACTACCTCTACCTTCACCACCACCACCACCACCACCAACCACTACTACTACTACTATAAACAGAGCATAATATAGATCGCAAACTATTTGTTGGTATGTTAAGCAAACAGCAAACCGAAGAGGATGTTAGACAAATTTTTACTCCCTTTGGCACTATAGAGGAGTGTACCATACTCAGAGGTCCGGACGGTGCTAGCAAGGGTAAGTTTACTTTGAATACTTTTAACTAAATACAACTATACATACAATAACAAAACAAATACTACAAAATATAAAACATTTTATATTTATATTGTTAAAAAAAAAATATAACAAACACTTATACAAAAAAACAAAAACTTTGTTCTAAATTTTTTTCTTTTTTTTTATTCCAAAACAATATTTTTGCTATAGTATCTCTTTTTTGTAATTGTTTAGAAGCAGCTCGTTTTGATGTTGTTGTTTTTTTTTATATATATCAATGTTTTTTTTTATTTATTTTTTGTTCATGTGTATGAAGTATATCAAGTTGAGTTATTAAAGTAGTTTTTTTATATACAAAATGTATATTGTTTTTAATTAAAACTACAAACAACAAGAACAACATCACTTAGCCGGAATTATTTTATTTGTATGCAAAAATTCAACATTGTATGCTTTTGAAAGTAGACATAAAAGTTGAAACGAAAACAAAGGATTATAACAATTTTGGAATGGATTACGGAAGGATGTTAAAAAATAATTTGATATAGTCAAGAAACTAATTAAAATAACCTTTGAATCCAGCAACTAATAAGCTTCCCTTTATAATAAATATTCAAAGATTTAAACATTTAATTACAAATAATATCTTATTGCCCTAATCGAGCACTAGCAACGAAGGCTTTTGGCTCGTTGTAGCGAAAACAGACCAGAGCCTCTGGTGGGAATCGAACCCACGACCCCCGCACTGATAAGCTACCAACTAGCCTACCGGGGCGCTCAAGACATTAAAATTTTATAAAATATATTCATCAAAAACTGTTACAATTTATTTATTTTGTTTGCAAAACACTGCTGTTTGTAATTCTCCGTAAGTTTGAATTTTTATTTATTTAAATAGTTTAAAAAAAAACATTAAAATTTGGAAAAAATAGAAATTAAAATTTAAAAAAAAAACAAATTAAAATTAAAAAAAATATATATAAAACTGCCTTATACGAGGGCGGGTCAATAAGTCCGTGACTTTTCGAACTTCCCTCGTAGTTATATGAAATGCAACACTACTCCCATCAAGTACCACCTGTTAATAGACTACTGTCAAATTTTGAGCAAGTTCCGTTAATTACTTACGTTTAACAGCTGTTCAAAACATACAACCTCGTGGATTTTTTTAAAAATGAAAAAAAGTGAATTTCGATTGCTCATTAAACATTATTTTTTTGCGAAAAAATCCATTAATCAAACCAAGGAAAAGCTTGATAAATACCATGGGGACCCTGCACCATCGATTTTAATGGTAAATAAGTGGTTTACTGACTTTCGTTGTGGTCGCACAAGTACAAATGACGCTGAACGTTCTGGACGGCCAATTGAGGTCAATACACCCGAAAATGTCGAAAAACTTCCACGATATGGGGTTGACCGATCGAAGAGTAAAAGTGCCATAGATTGTTGATGCCATAGGCATTTCATATGGCAGTGTGGTTTCGATTTTAAATGATCAGTTGGATTAAGGAAAGCTGTCTGTAAGATGGGTGATGCGTTTGCTATCAATTGACAACTTCAAAGGATTGGTGAAATTCCATGAATTGGGCTACGAATTGGCACCTCATCCGCCATATTCTACGGATTTAGCCCCCAGTGACTATTTCCTATTTCCAAACCTAAAAAAATGGTTCAGTGGAAAGAGATTTAGCTCCAACAATGAAATTATAAATAAAACAAATGCCTATTTTATGACCTCGAAAAATCCTATTTTTTGGAAGGGATACAAAAATTGGAGAAACTTGAGCTAAAAGGAGATTGTGTTGAAAAATATATATATATGTTTTTTTTTTTTGCAAAAAAAAAACTGTTTCATTCAAAAAGTCACGGACTTATTGATCCGCCCTCGTATTGAAAAAAAAAAAAAAAAAAAAGTTTTTTATAAATATAATAAAATTTCTTTATCAATATTGAGGACACTTCTTCATAAATAGTAATTTCAGAGATCTTACTTAATATTTTTTAAAATTTATTCATTATATTAAAATAAAAATAAATAAATAATCAAGCTCGCAGTGAGTCAGGTGATAAAATATTTATTTGTTAAATTACAACAAAAAAGGTGGACAAAAAACAAACTTTTTATTTTCATCACATGTATGAAGTTTTTCATAAATATAATGAAGATTTTCCTCAGGTGGTAGGTGTTTGATAAGGGATTTTGGGAAAATATTATGCAGAGGGTCCAAAAGGGAAAAGGACTGACTCCTCTTAAGGGAAGGGGAAAGAACTCCCCTTAGAGACCTACAATTCGGAATAGTTAATCCCTGGAGTAGTAGCTAAGTCACTGATGAGGACTCTTTAAGATTTTTCACCAAAAACGAAGTAAAAATGGGGGGTTTAAAAAGGGAAAAACTCTCCCCTCCCCATCACATGGAAAACTGAAATTAAAATTATGTCTTCCCTTGAGTATGGATAAAGTATTAATTTTTTTATTTCAAGTATTTTCTTCAAGAACGTGCTATAAATAGAGATTTAAAAAGAGCACGACTTTAGCTAGAAATCGCCCAAATTTTAAACATTTTTACCTTGGAGAAGCGGGGTATTAAAGAGAAAAAGTGTCCCTAAACCGCATGAGCCAGGAACCTGTAATTCTGAAATATGTTTTTATACTTATAATTTTCTATGTCTTTGGAGATATGCAAAACGTGATTAATGCTTACTGTCTTTGATATAGAAAAAAATCTGTTGGATAACAAAACGAGAGTGATGCTTATCTAGATTAACTAACACCGGTCTTTTTTCAAAATCAATTAAATTTAAATGCTTTGGAAATAATGTGCAAATTCATTTTTTTAATTTACTTGAATCAATTCAAAATCAATTCAATTCAAATGAATTGAAAATTAATTGCAATTCATTTTGGAAAAAACCACTTAAATTAAAAATGAATTATAATTAATTTTGCCAAATTTATTTGAATTGAAAACGAATTACAATTCATTTCCAATTCAATTGAATTGATACAAATTTCATTCAATTCGTTTTTTTTTTAATTAATTAAAAATCTTGCCAACTTAGTGCACGAATGATACGCGAATTAAATCAAAAAATAATGATTTATTTACAGCTTTATTATTGGCTGCTTATTTAAAGGGTGGTTAAATTTTAAGGGCCGATGTTGAATGTGAACCACAACTAAACGTCAAGTTTTTTTTCTGTATTTCATTTGACATTTCTCAATTTCAGACTAACTCAATTTGAACCATGGAAAGATACACAATCAGGCTTATTATGAAAATGGGCGTTCAAATCAAAATGCACTTTGTAATTTTTTTGGTCAGCATAATCGACCAAATGTGTCCACAATTGGGAGAATTGTGCACATATTTCTGCAAATCGTGTCTGTAGGAAATGAAAAAACACCTATGCATCAGAGAACTGCAAAATGAACTTTTTTCTTGATTTAATCATACACAAAAATTCTTGTTCACTTTTAATAATTCAATAAAATTCACTGTAGAATAGAATCAGCATCATGTTACTGAACACTGTTAAGTGATTACATTTGCATAAAACATAAACGACAGATTATTCACACTGATTCCAATTACGCGTTCAGTAACATGATGCTGATTTTATTCTACAGTGAATTTTGTTGAATTATTTAAAGTGAACAAGAATTTTTGTGTATGATTAAATCATGAAAAAATGTGATTTTGCATTTCTCTGCTGTGTATGCTCGCCCAGTTCGTTCTGCGAAAAACATTGCTGTGGTTCGCGATAGTGTGGTAGAATAGCCGTCAACCTCGACTCGCCGTCGGTGTTCGCTATCGCGAGATCATAACGGAATTATTGAAGCCAGAAATTGAGGATATGGATGTGCACGATATGTGGTTTTAACAGGACGGTGCCACTTGCCACACAGCTAACGAAACAATGGCTCTTTTACGCGACAAATTCAATGGCCGTGATATCTGACGTGGTGTCGACGTCAATTGGCTGCCAAGATCATGTGATTTGACACCGTTGGACTTCTTTCTTTGGAGTAAGCCAGCAACAATTCAAGAGCTAAAGGATGAGATAATTCGGCACATTACCGGCATAGAACTTCAATTATGCCTCAGCGTCATCGAAACTTTGGACCATCGGATGGAGGTGTACCGCCGAGGCCGCGACGGCTATTTGGCCGATATTTTGTTCCACACATAATTGAACCATACCAAATTATCATAATAAAAAGAAATTACAATAATTTTCTAAATAATTTGTATTTTAATCAAAATCAACATCGGCCCTTAAAATTTAACCACCCTTTATATCCTCTATAAATGATTGATCAGTTATATTAAACTTATTTCAAATAAACCTATGCTAGTTTCAAAAGATTTTAAATTTTAAAAATTTTTTATAAATTTTTAAATAATTTTTTTTTTTCATACAAACTTACTACTTATGTTGTTTAGATGTCTATTATATTTTGTATAATTCTCAACTTACCTAAAAAGAGAGAAGAAAAGGAAATAATATATTTAATAAGTTATATAATAAAAATTCAATATAATAAAAATTCTTAAAATATGACTTAATTTAGATTAAATTATTAGCCTGCCTACCGATGACTACAAAAAAAAAAAGATTTTTAATTTCTTTACAATATTTTTTTTTATATTTTAATCATATAATTACAAAATTTATCCTAATACCCTAACCGAGCACTAGCAACAAATGTCATCGGCTCGTTGTAGCGAAAACAGACCAGAGCCTCAGGTGGGAATCGAACCCACGACCCCCGCACTGATAAGCTAGCATGCTACCAACTAGCCTACCGGGGCGCTCTCTTTACAATATATTCTTGTCTTTTATTGTATGTTAAACAAGGTTTCCTTATTATAACGGGGAACGAGTGGTACTCAAACCTAGGAAGGGGTACCAAAATGGAATGGAACGAAAAGAAACACTTCTAGGAGTTTATGACCTGTCCAAACCCTTTAAGCTCGTAATGTGAAACTTAAATCGTCCACGTGCGAATTTTTTTTAAACAATATTGGTATGACCAAAGACTTAAGCCCAAAAGAGATTTTTAAGAATTTTTTATTATCTTTTCGTGCCCTTTAGAGAACATATTCGGTTAAAATTCTTCAATGGATTCAAAAATGTTCAAAATTACATTTTAATTTCTTCTTGAAACTCTAACGTGAATAATAAAATTTTAAAAAAAAAAATTAAGATATAAGAATATTTTCTAAAGGCTTATAAGCCCTTTTTCAATTTTTGTCAACACTTTTTTCCGCTTGAGTCTGTAGTTTAGAAGATCTATAATTATTACCATTTTGTTTTTTGGTGTGTCCACACTGGCTAGCGGTGGTAAAATGATGTATTCAAAAAAGGGGAAATTTGCCAAAATGTAGCCCACTTTTAGGGGCAGTAACATTTGCTTATGCTGAATGTATTTAATTAATTTCATACACTTATTCTAAAAGTTATCGTAAATGAACAAATCATGTAAACCAATATGAACAGAAAAAAAAGAACCTAAAAGCACTTGCTTATCTCTTTATTCTACTAATCTGCTCTATAATAATGATGGTGTTCCTAATAATGATTATAATGAATTTTAGCTTTTTGATCATCAAAAACTTTAGTCATTGATTAGAATATTAAAATGTACAGTATTAGTAGGAAGACACAAGTGTGTATGATATAGCAGAGGATAAATGTGCTGGGTGCCATATAACACCAATAGCTAGAAATATAACACAGGCAACAGCTGCAGTTAGGCAACTTGGAAAATCCGACAGCATACATGATTATCATATGTGAGTGTGAGTGTGTGTGTTACCATACATTTTTAAAGTAATTGTCTATAGCTACAAAATACTGTGTGTCTGTCTACCTAGAACTACTACTACGTAGTACTTGTTTTAACATTTTATATAGACTAAAGACTAAATAGTGTTGAAATTTCTCAACCATAGTAGAAAATTGTTCAAGTTGTAGTAGAAGTAGTAGTATTTCATGAGTATTTTCATCAAGAGTATAAAAATGACATGTTGCTTGATACTCAATGAATGTTCATGTCATTTACAAAATATACGTACTTAGTACATATACAACTGTAGTATTGTATAAATAAGAGTGCATATAAAAACACATTTGTATTAACATCTAGACACGTTATTTTCAAATTTGCATAAGTAGCATTAGAATATTGTATAACTTAAAGCGTATGCATGTGTTTGTATGTATGTATGTGTATTGCTTGCTGCACATAGCCCAACAACAACAACAACAACAAGAAGAAGAAGAATTGTATTTTATCATTTTACTAAAGAGTGCTGACACTAATCTGATGAAATGAGAGGCCTTATTCCCTTTTTAATATGGCTAACAACAACACCAACAACAGCACAAAAAATAAGAAGATTGGTGTGTATCTATGTGGGTGTGTGTGTGTGTGTGTTTCGAGTGTTTGTGTGATGATATAAGTGCATGACTGACTGTCTGACTAACTGACTATTTGACTGAAAATTGCCTTAAATGCAAGGCATTTTAAATTATTCAACAACGTCTTGTGTTTTGTGTAAAGACAAGTACTTTGAATAAATTAGCAGAAAACAGAACATGCATCATAGACACATACTATAGCAAATTTCAAACACTACACACTCATACTATTACAATTAACCATAATACAATTTAATTTGCATACCAAAGTCAAAATGGTTAATTGCGTAAAACGTTTAGGGGTTTTAATTAAAAAAGACGCAAATGCAAAAAAAAAAAAAAAAACACAGAATTAAGAACTTTTAAAATATTGTCGAAAGACTGGTAAATTTTAAAGAAGCAACATTTGGTTTATTAAGATTTTTAAATATAAATCCAAGCCTTAATGTAGGCAATAATAACCAAGTTTTGTAGATACCTTGAAACAGGCTGTTAATTTAAAATAAAATCTTTCAGTCTTAAATTATGCCATAAAACGTAACAAATTATCATTCATTAAATCTTGTGAAATGCGAAAATTATGGGAAAGGAACTTTACATACCCAGCAAAAACATTGTATCAACTACTTACATACCAGGCTATTTACTCGCTTAATTACTTTTGTTCGCGATGTCCAAAAAGTAATGGTTACTAATTATTTTTTGGCTGTTTGTAAGCGAGAGGTTAATGACTACCCATTACCTTGTGTTTTTTGTAAGTGAGAGGATAATGACCACTCATTACTTTTGGGACATCGCGATCAAAATTAATTAAGCGAATAAATAGCCTGGTAGGTAGTTGAAATCCTGTTTTTGCTGGGTACTTATTAAAAATTTAAGTTTCAACAAATATGCAACAACAAATTTTAAAATTTTCACTATAATTTTTCCAAAATCTAAAGCATATAATCAAAATATTGTGTTGTGGTGTCTATTTTAAGGGCTCAAATTTGATTAATTGTGGTTTGTAGTTAGGTAATGCGGAATGATATGGTCCCTGCAAATAATTACTCGTTACAACATGGTCCTATGCAATGCAGTCATGGACCATTTCACTTTCAAATAAGAGTTTGTAGTTAAGCGACAAGTGTTTGCGTTTTAACGATGGCATAAAGTGTTGCCACGAGCTGCAATATTGTCTTTGATGATTGTGGTAGGGGAGAAGTTTTGAAAGTAATCCTCTGAAGGTGGGGTACTATCGAGTAGTGGCATAGAGTAGTTGTGAGACTACTGCAATGTAATGCAAAGCTGGGTTATATGGTCTAGCCCTAGGACATCGTAATGTTAAATGGACCATGTTTTCCCCATAGGTTTGGGTTACCCTTGGATTACTGCTAATCCTTAATAGAGTATACTTTACATGACTAGTCGCATTATCTGCAAGGGTATGGAGATATCATTCCGCCATGGATGGAGCGGAACTGAAATACGACAGTGTGAAACGGGAAACAATTACAGTTGGAGTATTAAACCAAGGAACGAATTGGAATGGAACCTGTTTTGTAGCCAGCAAAATCGGAAGGGTATAACATGAAATATTATTCAAATCGCAAGGATATTTTATAAAATGGGGAACGAGCAAAATTAGAACACTTAATACGGGAAAATAAATAACATGAAATGGAAAACGAGCGGAACCGAAAGAAAAAAACCAGGGAACCTAATGGAATGATACGGTATGCCATGAAAAATTTTCTAACTTGAAAGGATAATGTATGGAATGGGGAGCAAGCGAATGTGAAACATTTAACACGGAAAACGAATAAAACTGGAACGAGCGGAATGTAAATATTTATTATAAAACAGATTGAAATTAAAACAATTGGATGACAACACAGGGAAGGAAATGTAGCCAGCCTGGATGTAGAAATGGCAAACAATTATTCCATTATCGTCGATGAGATCCATAAAATTCATCAATATTGTAATTTTTATCATTTTACTCCTAATTAACTTTAAAACCTGACGAGCTTGACTTATTTTAAGCGCCAAAATATCTATAAGATCAGCCCATTTTCTTTTATGCCATGAAAAATTTTCTAACTCAAAAGGATTAATGTATGGAATGGGGAACACACGAAATTGGAACATTTAACTCGAAAAATTAAATAAAATGGAACGGGGAACGAGCAGAATGTTAAGTATTCAGAAATAAAAAAAAAGATTGAAGTTAAATCAATTGAAACACTTAAGACGGGGAAGGAAGGAAACACGCAGAGAAAAAACATGGTTGGGTTTATGGTTGTGCCAACCATAGTCGTCCTATAATATAATTATCATATTATTATTATACAATGACCATATTTTCACCATAATATAGTCCCTACAGTTATATAATGATTCAAAAATTACCATATAATGGTTCTTAATAAACATGTTATGATCTTGAATTTATCATATGTATTATGAGTATATGTTATCATATATTATGGTCCCCCATAACTTTATTATGATTCCTGGATTACCATTATATGATCCCTACAATTATATATGATCCTTGTTATTATATTATGATTATTAATATACAATATGACTATCTAATACTTCCAAAAAATGTGTTTCCTAAAAAAAATTTGATATTTTTGAAAAAAAAAAAATTGTTAAGGAAAAATCATAGATTCTAAGAACCTGTTTTTCAAGAAAACTTTGATTCTGTGAACTTTTTTTAAGAAAACTACTTATTTTTTTAATTCTAAGGACTTTTTTTAATAAAAAAAAATCTTAGACTCTGACGTCATTTTTAAGATTTTTTTTAAAAAGATCTTAGATAGTTTTCTATTAGAAAAAGTCCTAAGAATTAAGTATTTTTTTATGATAAAAAGGCCTCAGAATCTATGAATTTTTCTTTCAAAGAAAGACCATAGAATCTAAGATTTTTAGGAATATATGAATTTTTATCTAGGAAACAGTTTACGGAAACTTGGAATTTTAGTTTAAGGAAAATTTCAGATAAATTTCTAAATATCTAGTATTTTGTATAAGAAACATTTTTGTACAAAAAAAAACTTTTTTAAATCTTATAAAAATATATTTTATTAATATTCCGAGAACTTTTTACAAATTACAAATTAATTAATATATTTTATAAAAAAAAAATTATTTTTTATTGCAAAGAATTAAAGAAAAAATCTTTATATAGAATTTTATAAATTAAAAAAAAACCCCCCTTTAAAAAAATGTTTCTAAAGTTATAAAAAATTAACTGGATCTTAATGGGTCAATTAATGAAAGTTATTTTCTACCCATCCGATATTTATTCAATTTTAGTAAACATAATTTTATGAAAACATAATTATCATATTTTTTTCATAATCAAAATTTTTGTTATCACAGTATGGTTACAGCCAGTCATGTTATAAAATAGGAGGTGACAATCATAAAATAGTAAAATATTTACTATAATAATGGTGGTAGCGACTATGTTGATAGTTAGAAAACCAAAAACTTGATTGTGACAACCATACACGATTGCAGCAAGTACAATATAGTAGCAGTGATCATGTTGCAACCATGTTTTTTCTCTGCGTGAATGTAGATGTAGCCAGCCTAAATTAAGAAATTGCAAAAAAGTATACCATTATCGTCGATGAGATCCATAAAATTTGTCAATATTGTAATTTTTACCATTTTGGCCTATTTTAAGCTCCAAAATATCTATAATATCAGCCCCTTTTCTCTTTTGCAATTGGACAGTCTTACAGATTTTGTTAATAGATTAATTATTTTAAATGCCGATGTATCCTCTTAAATCCTTAAATTTCTAAACATGTCTTTTTTCACAAAAAAAAAAAAAAAAAAAATTAAAATTCTTGTCATATTCTTTTTTCTTAAAAATCTTGATATATTTACTTAAAAAATATATTTAGTATAATGTTAACAATATGATTTTACTATACATATAAGGATTTCCATATCGACTGTCCTGCTACAGAAAAAAAGTATGTCTGTCGAATGACAAACTTTCAATATTTATTCACTCACAATATATTTTCCGTTACCGACTGTAGTTTATTTCAAAAGTAATAAGTAGAGTTTGTTTTTAAATAAAGAACCAATTAAATTTGATAGAAATATATTTTTTTTAAATATTTGAATTAGTCATTCAAAAATAAACTAATTTACAGACATTCAGTAGGAGTTGATGTTTTCAGTTAAATGTAAAAATTTATGTTTTCTTCAGTTTAATTTCTTCGACCTTTTTAATATAAACTCTAGGTAATAAGTAGTCAAGCTCAAGGTCTATTTTATACAAACTTATTTATTTTTCATCCAATATTTCGCTATCTCAATGGATAGCTTCTTTAGGGATTTTTTTTCTATTTTTTAAAATAGAAATTCACATAAGTCCTTTTTGTTTTTTTAACAAAATAGTTTGTTTATATACAAAATTATTTCACTGAAAATAACAAGAAATTATTCAAATATAGATACACACATAGAAAATCAAAATATATACATCTGTGTGTGTGTGTGTGTTGTGTTTTGTAAAATTACATACAAAAATAAAAAAAAAAAAATTAATTTGAAAAAGAAACCACAAAAGCAGGTTTTTCTAATGTTTTGTCAGTTAAAAATTCATGTTTATTTTAAACAAGTTTCGATTGTTTTTTTACTACTTTTGTCGATTATAAAACAATGATTGAAAATAAACAACAAAATGGGTTGAATTTAATGAAAAATCAGTAGTCCACTTTTTGTTTGTATTTTTGATGAATTTAATATATATTTAACATTATTTTTAATGAAATAATATTGTAAATGTTTTTTTTTATGATATGAAAAAAGTGTAGAATAACTTTTGTAATTTTAAATATCTGAATATATTAAGTAGAAAGAAAATTTAATTAAAAAAAAAAGTATGGGTAGACAAGAAGGACTTCCACCACTGTTTCATCATTTTGTCCCCCACCATTTAAATTCCAAATAATCTCCTCTTATCAGTGACAAAAAGGGTTTGGCTGCAGGAAACAGATGTTTAAAATTTTAGGTTTTTAGCCCAAAAAAGGTTTGTATAGGACGACAAAGAAAAGGCTTTCCCATATTTTCCCCTCCCCGTGTAAATTTCCTTAAATTGCGCAATATTACCACGTTTTCTTTGACCACTTTTGTAAAAAAATTTTCCCCCATTTTTCATTAGTATTATATAGGACAATAAATACTGTAAGTTTAAATTTATTTGATATACATTTTATTTAGCTGAACAGTTGCTATGGAAAGCCTTATATACACTGGTATATTTGAGTGTATATTATAATCATAACCATCGCAATTTTATCTTTTATACACAGCTGTGCATTGAACCTTAAAATAATCACAAACATAACAATAACAATAATATTGCAGCAACAACAACAACTACTACTACTTCTACAACTACTACACCATGCACATAACAATAATATTCTATTTGTTTATTTTATATTTTTCTGTAAAAAAAAAATTGTTTTTTTTTATACTCTACTCGTACCCTTATTATAAAAGTTTTGCATAAAGGTTATTGTTTTTCTTTAAAAAAAAAAAAACAAATATATCTATGAAAATTATGTACAAAACTTTAGTAGAAAATATTGAGAAAAATTTTAAATGCTGGAAATTAAATATTAAAATTGTAAAAGTTTTGTTTTTCTCAAACAAAAACAGAGATATGGAAAATTATGAATAAAACTTTAGTATCAAATATTGAGAAAAAAAAAAAATTAAATGATAAATATTTAATTTTATATCCATAGATAGAAAATTAAAACATGAACATTTGAAGAATAATTTGTTCCTACGAATTTTATACAGAAATGAATATTAAATTGTTATTCAAAAGAAACGCCTAAAAATATGCTATATATTTTTTATTAAGCTTAATCTTTAAGCTTATATTACACCTGCTTTGTAAATTAGTTTTAGAGCTTTCATTATATGAATTGTTTTTAAATTTCAAATTTGGTTAGGTTTTTAATTTTTATACTTTAACATTTTTTTTTCCTCTTTAAAGTATGTGTTCGGCCAAAAAACTACAGATCAAATTTTATTAGTATTATTATATTTCGCATAGTCAAACTCAAATGAACTCATTTGTAAATATTCAAATCTTATTGTTATACGTTTATGAATTTTTCCAATTTAACAATACATTCATTTAAATATATTTTTGTTCAATTTATGGTTACTAAAACTTGAACACGTATTCATGTATTTATATTCCTAGCCCTTAACTGTATTTGTAACGATTTCTATTGCTGAATTTCTAACGTTTCTAATTTCGATTTTTGTTTCTTTTTTTTTTAACTATAAAACCCTTTGTACATAAGCATTTTTGGAAAAAAGTAAAGAATTCAACATCAAAGGTTACGGTGTTTAATTTGAAAGGTCTCTTCTTCGTCGTTGAAGTACAAAAAAAAGGAAACTGTTTGTTCAAATTTTCGGTGTACATAAATTTTGGCGACCGTGACAGGACACTTACAAATAATTAAATAGTTTAAAAGTGTTTTTAATTAAATTCTATTTAGTTAAATTAAATTTGAAAGTTAAATTAAATAACATTGTGAAAATTTAATATAAATAAAATTCAAATTCTGAAACAAAAAAATATCAAACATTTAAAGAATTAAATTAGTGGCATGAAAAACTTCATCATAAATATAACGACCTTCAAATCAACACAATCATCCACCTGTACCAACTTTCATCAAACTTCATCGTCATCATAGTCAATCATCATTATCATCGTCAACTGTATTGCTAGCCACCAAACCTCTCTGCCGTTTTATCTACATCAACGTCGGCATCGCTTGGTAACATCACAACAACATACCAGCAGCAAGCAGACCTAACATTTGGAATGTGTTCTTGGTATGTGTTTTACTCTTAATTTTTCTTTGATTTGCACATCACTCTCACACACGCATTCATCGATCTCATTTGGTTTGTTCACAAACCATCAGTGTTGGGCATTACAGGGAATTCACGTAGTACTTCATTTCCCTAGTACTTTTTTTTATAAAATTGGACTTTTAATTATTCGTCGAGCGCACTTGATTGCCTACAAAACATCAGTGTTGGGCACTAAAAGGGAATTCACGTGGTACTTTTTTTTCCTTAGTACTTCTTTATTAAATTTGTACATTAAAATATTCATTGCCTAAAACATCAAAAAAAAAAGGATGCCAAACGAAAAAGTGGAATCTGAAAACCTCGCTTCATTGAGGGTACAAAGATCTACAATGAAACGGAATATTACGCAAGTGAAGGCAAAAATAGAAAAGGATGGTGCTTCGTCAGATTATACCATACTGGAATGCCGATTGCAGATTCTTGAATCATATTTCAAGCAAATTTGCTACATTCAACCCCAAATTGAAAAACAAGATCCAGCTGATACAAACCGATCGGATCTGGAAGAACTTTTTATAACTGCCAAGGCGGCTATAATTAGTCTTATGAATAATAAGCGTAGACGCAGCGACGTTGAACAAAGCTTTTTGAATGTAACAAATACACCATTTTCGCATCACAATCGTTTGCCACAACTAAAATTACCGAAATTCGATGGAAAATATTCGGAATATTCACGATTTATCAGTTCATTTAATACCTTGGTAAATGAAGATTCAAATATTCCTATTATTGATAAATTTAATTATCTATTAAATTGTTTATCCGGTCAAGCATTGGCAGTTATTGAGCCGTTTCAAGTGGTTGAGTCAAACTACAAATTGGCTTTGGACCGTTTAAAGGAAAGATTTGACAACAAACCTTTAATTTTTATCGAAAACGTCAATTCTTTATTTTCTATTGTTCCTATTAACGAACCTAATGCTACGTCTTTGCGTTCAATTATTGATACTGTTGCCAGTCTTCGTGGTTCTCTTCTTTCATTGGGATCAGAGCTTGATGTTATGAACGCAATGATAATTCACATCGTACTTTCAAAAATAGACTCTGAATCAAAAAGGGTTTATGATGAAAAACAAGATTTCAAGGCTCTGCCTTCCTGGAATGATTGTTATTCCATTCTTAATCGTCGCTGCCAATTTCTTGAAAGTCGAACTGCTGAAAGAGACTCTTATCAACAACGTAATTCGAAATCCAAGCCTAATGCCAGACGTCCAAATTCATCGTTCTTAATTTCAACTACCTTTTGTGAATATTGCAAAAATAATAAACATTTTATCGGTTCTTGCCCTACATACTTAGCTTTACCTGTACCTCGTCGTTTTGAATTTGTTAAAAGCTCAAGCCTTTGCATTAATTGCCTTCAAAAGGGACATATGGTGTCAAAATGCCCTTCAAACTTTCGATGCCGTACTTGTCGTATTTCACACCACACAACTTTACACAATTCCAACTCATCGCTACCAAATGATTCTAAAACTACATCTGATCACAACAATTCATCTTTTAATCAATCGCAATCTCATCGTGCATCGAAAAATCAACATTTGTCATCGGATTCATCGTTTCAACAACCTTCTACTTCATCATTTCTTCAATCTTCGTTTTCGTCTAAACCTTTTGTACCACAACAACCGTCACCGTTAAATCCATCAACTAGTTCTGCTGCCATTCATTTAACTACACATTCATCGTTTCTTACTCGAAATAGTCATATGAATCTCTTACCTACAGCCGTCGTTTTGATCAAGGATTATTATGGTAATTATCAACCTATTCGTGCGTTGTTAGACTCTTGTTCAGAACTAAATTTAATAACTCAAGATGCTGTAAGTCGCCTTCGATTAAAGCAAACAAGATCTGAGCAAGAAATCGCTGCAGTTGAAGATATTCGTTCTCACCTCAAGTTCGTAGTTTCTGCCACTATACAGTCTCGAACAACTGAATTTGAATGGACTTCTAATTTTTTCGTGACCAAATCAATTTCGTCTCAACATCCAGCAGAACGTATCGAAACAGCCGATTGGAGCATTCCAAATGACCTCCAGATGGCAGATCCACAGTTTTATAGACCTCAGCGAATCGATCTTTTGATAAGTTCTGAAATTTTCTTCGATCTTTTACAAGCTGGTAAAATATCTCTCGGACATAATCTACCTTGTATAATAAATACGTCACTCGGTTGGATTGTCGGGGGCAAGGTAAATATTCATCAACAACATCGTTCTCTAACGTGCAATGTTATCACAAAACCTCAAGATTTAGATAACCTGTTAAAATCTTTTTGGGAAATAGAAGAATTTGCAAATTCCAAACCTCCAAGAACGGAAGAAGAAGATCTTTGTGAGCAGCATTTCGTAAAAAACACTATTTTTAATTCATCTGGAAGGGTTCAGGTACGGTTGCCATTCAAATCTAATATTAATAAACTTGGTAATTCCTTTGACACTGCCCGTCGACGTTTTTTGTTTCTTGAAAAGCGACTCTTAAAAGATGACAATTTAAGAAAAATGTATATTGATTTCATGAACGAATATATTAGTCTTGGCCATATGTCACCTGCTTCTTTTGATAAACTCAACTCTCCGCATTACATAATCCCACACCATTGTATTCTTCGTCCTCAAAGCTCTTCAACAAAACTCAGAGTTGTTTTCGATGCATCTTGCCGCACATCTACCAACATTTCGCTCAATGAAACGTTAATGGTCGGTCCTACTATACAACAGGATTTAATAACAACAATTTTTTCTTTTCGACTTAACAAATTTGCATTATCGGCCGATATCTGTAAAATGTATCGTCAATTCTTGGTGGACAAAAAAGACCAAAACTTTCAGCTTATTTTATGGAGAAGCAACGTCAACAATCCTATAAGTTTATACCATTTAAACACTGTGACTTATGGTACTTCAGCCGCTCCATTTCTCGCCGTTAGAAGTTTATTTTTTATTGCTGATTTTTACAAGGAGGTGTGTCCTATCGGATCTGAAGTTCTGAAACAGGATCTTTATGTTGATGATCTTCTCACGGGGGCAGATGACATTTTAGAACTTTCCACGAAAAAATCTGAAATAATTAAAATTTTAGGAAAGGCTGGCTTAGAATTGAGCAAGTGGAATTCAAATTTTCCAGAATTAGCGCACTCCACTGATGAAATTCTGTTAAAAACAAATGATGAAAATATTACTAAAACTCTTGGAATGGCTTGGAAACCAAAGGAAGATGTTTTCTGCTTTCGTTTCGATTTACCAATCGTGGAAGTTCCCACTAAACGAACAGTTTTATCAGCTGTTGCAAAAATCTTTGATGTTCTCGGTTTACTAAGTCCAATTATCATATCTTGTAAAATTTTAATTCAAGAAATGTGGAAACAACAAATGGATTGGGATATGCCCGTAAATGAACGTTTATTGAGTCGTTGGCGACAAATTGAACAAAGTTTTTCATACATAAATAAAATTGAGGTTCCAAGATTTGTAGGTGTTTCTCCAGAAATAAAATTTGATATTCATGGGTTTGCTGACGCCTCCCAATTAGTTTATGGATGCTGTTTTTACGTTTCAGTGCTTCAAAATAACGAATGTAAGTCAACTTTGCTCATTTCAAAATCAAAAGTGGCTCCAGTTGTGCAACAATCTTTGCCTCGTTTGGAGCTTTGTGCTGCTTTATTGCTAAGTCGAACTTGGGAAAAAATTAAACACAAATTTAATCGTTATACTTATCGTATATTTTTTTGGTCTGATTCGAAGATCGTTTTGAATTGGCTCAGTAATCACTCATCGTCTTACGTTTGTTTCGTCGCAAATCGAGTTTCGGAAATTCAAAATCTAACTCATAATATACCTTGGAGGCACGTGCCTTCTAAACAAAATCCTGCAGATGTGGTTTCGAGAGGCTGTCTAGCAAATGAATTAACATCAACTATTTGGTTTAGTGGTCCAGAATTTATTAAGAAAAATGCAAGCGAGTGGCCTAAAATTAACAACGAAATCCTTGATCTACCTCAAACTGAAATGAGAAAATCAGTTTTCACCACAACTATTGTCGTCGAAACTATTATTCATGAAATCATTCATCGTCAATCTTCATATCTACGCATTCTTCATATCATTGCATACATTCATCGCTTTCTCGACAAATCAAATCGTAATTCTGTTATATCATCGGAAGAACTGAAATCATCATTTTGGAGAATTGTGTATATTATTCAACAAACTTCATTCAAAGATGAAATTGATCTGCTCAACAAGAAAGAGTTTTTAAAGCCAAGTCTTCAAAAATTATCACCGTTTCTCGACCAAGTACGATGCTGCAATTCAACTTTAATCGTCGTTAGAGTTGGTGGTCGGCTAGCAAATTCAGATTTACCGTACAACACTAAATTTCCTGCAATTTTACCAAACCATCGCTTCATTCAACTTTTCGTCGAACACCTTCATCGTAAACATCTACATGCTGGCCCAAAGGCACTCATCGGTATTCTTCGGCAACAAATTTGGGCAATCAACGCTAGAGACATCGTAAGAAAAGTGGTGCGTAATTGCGTACACTGCTTCAAATATAAACCAAAACTTCTGCAACAAATTATGGGTGATCTTCCTGCCGATCGATTAAAAGTTCAACGTCCCTTTTTTGTCACTGGTGTAGACTTCTGTGGTCCATTTTACACATCTTATCGTATTCGAGGAAAACCACCATATAAAACATACGTAGCTATATTCGTTTGTTTTTCGTCTAAAGCAATTCACATTGAACTTGTTTCGGATCTATCTACTAATAATTTTCTTCTTTGTCTTAAAAGATTTATAGGTCGTCGTGGAATACCCCAAACGCTCTATTGTGATAACGCTACGAATTTTGTTGGTGCCAACACAAAATTAAAAGAGTTTAAACAACGGTTTTTTGATGAAGCCAACATTAAAAATATGATGCAATATAGTTCAGTAACCGGTTTCAAATTTTTCTTCATTCCTCCTCGTTCTCCCCATTTTGGTGGCCTTTGGGAGTCGGCCGTCAAGTCAACAAAAACTCTTCTGATAAAAAACATGTCAAAGGCTGGTGTTACGTACGAAGAACTGCAAACAGTACTCATTGAAGTCGAAGCCATTTTGAATTCTCGACCATTAGCTCCTCGATCTGATGACCCAAATGATGGCGAAGCTTTGACACCTGCACATTTGCTAATTGGTTCATCGTTAATGGCATTACCAGATGAAAAGCTAGACAACTGCAAAGATGTCAATTATCTGAAGCGTTATCAACTAGTCACCTTTTTAAAACAACAATTTTGGCAACATTGGGTTCGTGATTATGTTTTAAGTTTGCAACAAAAGGCTAAATGGTTTAAGTCTTCAACAAATCTCAAAGAAGGTTCACTAGTCATCGTACACGAAGACAACATCCCTCCTCAGCAATGGATTCTCGCCCGTGTCATCAATGTCATTCCCGGCCGTGATAGCAAAGTCAGAGTCGTGGATGTGCAAACAAAAAAAGGCATTTTTCGAAGGTCTATTCATAAACTTGCACCTTTACCTAGTGATGAAAGTGATTGAAAGTATCTTTCAATGGGGACAGTATGTTCGGCCAAAAAACTACAGATCAAATTTTATTAGTATTATTATATTTCGCATAGTCAAACTCAAATGAACTCATTTGTAAATATTCAAATCTTATTGTTATACGTTTATGAATTTTTCCAATTTAACAATACATTCATTTAAATATATTTTTGTTCAATTTATGGTTACTAAAACTTGAACACGTATTCATGTATTTATATTCCTAACCCTTAACTGTATTTGTAACGATTTCTATTGCTGAATTTCTAACGTTTCTAATTTCGATTTTTGTTTCTTTTTTTTTTAACTATAAAACCCTTTGTACATAAGCATTTTTGGAAAAAAGTAAAGAATTCAACATCAAAGGTTACGGTGTTTAATTTGAAAGGTCTCTTCTTCGTCGTTGAAGTACAAAAAAAAGGAAACTGTTTGTTCAAATTTTCGGTGTACAGTATGCTTTACAAGAAAAAAAAAAAATAAAAATCTTGTCATATTTAAGTAGCAAATATTTCCATTACAAAATAACAACAATTATAAAACTTTTCCCTATGAAACATCAGCCCTTCACAATTATTACTATTAATATTATTGCCTAGGTGGAAAATTCATATACATTTTATAAACAATAACGAAAATTCCTTTAAACAATAAATACCACACCTTATTTTTTTATTTTTGTTTGCCATCATTAAATTTTATTTCAACCAACCTGTTGTTATGAAATGCAAAACAATTTTAATATAATATCATCTCCATATTTTCCTTTATGCCTCAAAAAAATATTCTCATCATAGATACCTTTGTTGACAAAAAAAAAAAACAAAATAAAACAATAGTAATTTAAAAATGTTTTCAAACTACTCATAAATGTCACTTGAAACTTACAACAAAGTTTCAGTATTTGTTAAGCTCAAAAAATTATACACACACAACTACAACAGTAATGTTAAACATTTCATCGGTAGTAATGTAAAACTTTTTGTTGTTGTTTTTATTACAGTATAAAGCTTCATTTCAACAGCAATTATGGCTGAAAAACAATAAATTTTAAATAGTACACCAAAATCTACATCATCCTTTGGTGTATATGTAGCACCCAAAAACCCCTTTTTATAATTTTCTTTTTTTTTACATAAAATCATGTTTTAATATCATGTCATTTTATATAACAATACTTTTTTATGACATAATTTGAATACTCTGTTTTACAACAAACGGAAGTGGTAACCCGCATGTGTCTGACAAGGAAGGTATTACAAACTAAACACTTGGTTATGTTGTTGAAATATAAAATCTAAGTCCGAGCTGTCTCGGGTTTTTGAGCATCTTTGGGAATAAAAATGAAGTTATATATCGGCCCTTTTTCAATTATTTGTCTTTTTGGGCATTTAATTCAAAGCAATTATATGCAAATGTGTTATCGTTAAAAAAGGGAACAGATTTCAAAGCCAAGCTAGTATTCAATATTTGATCCGCCCGTATAAAAATCGACGCCACGCCTCATCACCGGCATGTCACACACCCAGGAGTCCCTATTCGATGTATGGACAGTAAAAAGGTGCTCGTGCGCAGCCACCGAATTCATATAAGTCACCATTAGCCAATATCACACTTTGGTCAAACCTATTTTTAGCCCTACTTCCGCATAAAATTCAAGGTGCTAAGATGCAGTAAACTATCCAATGCATCTGATGGTGTACTACATTGTACTCCCTTGATGCTCACATATATATCCATCGAATGACTCAGCCCCCAAGCTACCCCTGATGGCCCTTCTACCGAAGTAACTCGCAAGCCTCCGCCTTTTTCAACCTTTCTTGAGCGTGGTGTGTTGAAAAACAGCTTCCTGACTATAATTAAGCCTAGATACTTAGCTGTGTAAGAAAATTCGATTCAATTAACAGGCGGCGCAGAAGCTGTGGAGACAAAGAGGAGGAGGAGTCTGTGGAGCACCTTCTCTGCACTTGTCCTGTCTTGGCTCGCAGGAGGGGACTGCATTTGGGCTCATGTTTCTTTGAGGACCTGATCTAAAGTCCACAGGTCCTTGCCGATCCTCAGTAGAAGAGACTAGCATGGAATACTTTCCTTGCGAATGTTTGTGTGTGTGTGTGAGGAAAGAGTGTGTATAAAAAGTGATAAATAATAAAAAAAATTTAATTATAGGTGAAGTTGTATAATATGATATTAAAATTTTAAAATAACAGATAAACTAACATAAGGGGATGAATATATATTTTTTGTTTTAATTGTTTTGAGATTTTTTTTTTTTTAAAGCTATAAAAAAAAATATATATATTTTTAATTAATTTTAAATTTTAAAGCATACTTAAAGGGGTCATTATATAATGAAATTATATAGCATAATTTACAGCTGAGAAAATATTTAATCCACAAAGCTTTATGTGTTTATTCAAGCATACTTTTAGGAATGTCTTATTAATTTTTTTTTAAATTGTATATAAATTTCTAGTTAATTTAGAAAAAATTACATATATGTTAAAGATACATTAAATTACAAAATTAATAATCTTCCCTAATGTTAATAGGTTTTTTTGTCTGAAATTTAGATTAATAACTTGTTTATTATTTAAAAGCATACTTCAAGGGGCCTTGATATAGCCAAATATATAGCATAATTTATAACTTACACAATAATCAATAAAGCTTTATAAGTTTATTCAAGCATACTTTTAGGAATGTTTTATAATCTTTTAAATTTTCTATACATTTCTAATAGGTTTTCAAGCGAAACTTAAACATGCAAGTCAAATTTGATAGATTTATTATATACTACAACCGATTCAATTTATAGTGTTTAGAGATAATTTTCAAGGCAAAATTTTGAAAAAGCTGACTTATACAATATTAAAGCATATTCTTCAGCTTAAATTTATAATAACAATTCAATTAATTACACATGATTCACCTTTGTTAATGCGGCCACCCAAATAATTTCTGACCAAAACCAAGTTGGTATAAATGTTAATGTTCAGTCTTTAACAATAATGACACTTAAATTGTCTGTCATACTTTTTTTAATTTCATTTCAAACAGCCTTAAAGAATGAAAATAATATGAAAATGTAAAAATAATTACAAGCGACGAACAAAAAATAAGACATGGTCTTCATATATGTCAAAAGGCTGCATACAATATCAGCAGGATATACTGCCACAGAACATATGGAACTACTTAACTCTGCTTACATACTTACAAATAAAGAATATAATACATATAAAATCTACTTTTATATATTTAACATAAGAATGGTCATCAGCGCCATCACCATCTTCATCATGATGAAAGAAAAATTGTTATACTATATATATTTTTATTACTGATTTAATTTGCAAGTTTTCAGTTTTAATTAAAAACAGATAAAATTACAAAATTATTTTTCGTTTTTTTTTTTTGTTATTCATTTCCATCAAAAAAAAAGAACAAAAAAATTTCAACAATAATAATAAAAAAAAAGTTTTTTTTTTATAAAATTTTTATTAAAAAAAACAACCTTTTGCTATGCTTAACCTCACACTCACATTTGAGGCTTTCCATACCAACTACCCATCTACAGGAAAAAGTCGTCTGGTTTTTACTTCTATACCCTCCACTATACTGGTCTTTAATAACATAGTGTGCCCAATGGTCTCCCATGCTGCTCTGGCATTGTGACCCAAGGTAGAACAAAGCCTGGATATAGGGGCATTTATCCTGCCTGGCATAACTGACGGGTGCAAGAAATTAATGTCAAAACAACAAAAAATTTCGTAAAATAAACGAATTTTTGTTATTTTGAAAAAAATGTTACTAACGCAGACTTTTGTTAGGAATCACAAGGTGAAAATTCTGGAGGAGCATATGACCCAGTGTGCGTTGGAGTGTCTGAGAAGGGGCACTCATAAGGAGGGCATTATTCGGCCTCATCAATTTTCTCTCAATAGACAGGTCGAGTGAAACAGGATTACCCCAAGCTAGCAGACTGTTGCCAACTGCGGTGCCCGCCGTGATTCCATTGGGTTATCTGCAGGTAAGATCAGAGGAAAGCTTAGGAAGTGGATGGAATCCAAGTCCACTGAGTACTGGAATATCACCAGTGGCCAACGTCTGATGGAAAGTCTAGGAGATTACTTTCCTTGGACCGAAAGGACTTAAGTTTCTTGAAAGGAATTTTCACAGGGGACTGTACCACTTAAGGAAAGAAAGACCCACTTCTGATATGGACACTATTTGGTTCTGCAAATTGGATGTAGATTTGGCGGAACATATACTCTTGGTACATACAGCGATCACGGCGCGAAGACGCAAGCTTTATATCCTTCAGAGCAAAGACAGTAGTGTGGCGTTTAAAAAGTCTGCAATAAATTTTTTTTTTTAAATTTCTTAATAGCGTCTGGTGAATAAAACATTTTGTAATTTTTTTTTTTCATTAGAAGCGAATAGGTGAATAACATTTTATATTCACCCCCACAATTTTTTCTTAAAAAAATTTTTTTCACCACAAAAATTTTTTCATCACAAACTTTAAAATATTAAAAGTTTGGCACCTCCATAATATTTTTTTCATTTTTTGTGACAAAAACACTGTGAGGGACCAGGATGATAAAGGATAAACTACACGACTTTTTTCATGTTTCATTTTGTATCATTCACAAACATTCCCCCTTTTTAATTTCAAAATTTTGTGAATACATTAAATCAGGGGTGCCCAATAGTTCCTTATGGAAGAGCAAACATCAATACATTTAAAGAATAACTAGTTTTGATTCAATATTTTTTATTTTTAAAAACCAATACATACAAAGAAAAAAAATATTTCATATACGTTAAACAAAAACAAAATCTACATTTATGATCGCTGGCGTCAATGTTTATCAGCAAAGCATACGAAGGTGTTGTGGCTTTGGACTTGCGTGTATACAGTTAAGAACGACAAAAAAAAAAACGTATAAGACAAAGTTGTTTGTGCATTTCGTATTGCTAGTGCTGAGTGCTCTATGTGAGTATTAAAACACACAGCCTATAGTTAAGTGCTTTTACAAAAACAATTGAGCACCAAGCGCATAGGGCTTGGGCACCCTTGTATTAAATGAACAAATTTGGAAAATGAACAAAAAAAAACATTAATTTTTTTTTTTTTAATTCTTATTTATTAACCCTGAAGGAGAGTTTAAAAAAATCGGTAAACACAAATGTAATGCTTTTAATTTTTTCTATTAATTTTAAAACTATTTCAAATGTTTTTCTATTTATTTTAAAGCTGCAATATTCTAACTAAGTAACCACAAAATTCGCTAGTTAGGCTGTGCAATTTTCATAGTAAACTAGCAGCTAAACTACTGAAATTTGTTGTTAAAAATTTTAAGAATAACACTACAGAAAGTACTTCTCATATGTATATACAGTTAAAACTAATATTATTGTACTATATATATATTATTGATACCTGAACGTATAATAAATATAATAATTATACGCCTAGAAGAATTAACTGACTATATATTGAATTTGTTAAACGATAAAAAAAAATCTCTTAACTTTTTTGAAAAAAAAAAAATTTTAAAAAACAAGTAAAAAAAGGCTTAAATTCGGCTGTGTCTTTGAATACACTCCACCAATATCATAAGAAAAATGTTCTCTACTGTTTTTGATACAAATAATGTAAAAAAACTTTTGAAGTAAAATTATGGAGTTGAAAAAAATTTTTTGAGGTGAAAAATTTTTTTTGTGTTGAAAAAAAATTTTAGCGGTGATAAAAATTTTTTTAGGTGAAAAATATTTGAGGTGAATACAAAACATTATCAATTTCTAAGCGACTGATGAAAAAGTATGAGAAAATATATTTTGTACCTGTCGCTTCTATGAAATTGTACTAAAATACATACACCAATTTGTATGGAAAATTTAGAGGTATCTTCACATTTTCACTCATAACTTTTTAACCGCTGGACCGATTTTACTCATTTTTATTGCCAAACTGCTCGGGAGGATGTCCAACAATCCAGGTTAAAATAGGCACCCCCGCTTGCGTCTTCGCGTCGTGATCGCCATTTCAACAAACAGACATACAGACAGACGGACATCGCTAAATCGACTTAAAATTCCATAAGGATCACGAATATATATACTTTATGTGGTCTTAGACCTATATTTCGAGATGTTAGAAACGGAATGACAAACTGATATATACCCTCACCATATATGGTAAATAAATTGCGTCATGTATTACCCTAAAAATTTAGAACTAGTTCTGAATTTAATATTGTTTGTCTGGTATACAAGATAATAAGTAAGTTTGATATTGACACTTTTTTTAGCAAGACAGTTGGTATGAAAAATCTCATATGCGGAATACATATTAAAGTATTTAAGTATTTCTCTTTCATTCTTCCATTTCTCTCTCACTCTCATTTCCTCTTATATACTTATATACTATTTGTGGCCATTTAAAACTGGCACCTCATCATCAGTATATAAATGTTAATGATTCAAAATGAATTATGTATGTTTGAGTCTTTACGGCGTTAAAATGCACACACAACATTAATTTTTCTCTGTTAAAAAAAAAATTAAAATAAATACTGTAATAAGGTTGTGTGGTCAATTGTTTTTTGTACTTTACAAAAACAACAACAACAACAACAAAAAAAAACAGAATACATAATATTGAAAATACTTTAGAGTATAATTAAAGTAATTGCCTTGGTTGTATAAGCATACATTGTGATTTATCCTGTACAACAACCAATATGATAAAGTATTTAAAATTGATTTTCAAACGGAAATTAATTGCTTTACATTAAAAAAATATATAAAAAAAATTAAATGAGCAACAAAACTTAAAAAAAAGAAATAACAATAAAATTGTAATGAAAATGAGCGAAAATGTTTTATTAAAAATACAAATTTACATTTAAATATCTGGCAAAAAAAATATATATATATTACAGAAATTTAAAGAGAACCCCAAAAGAATTTAAAAAATTTGTTAAGATTATTGCCAAGCAAAATGAATTTAATATCTTAATCCCTCCGCTTATAGCAAAAAATGTTCATATACAATTATTTTTGTTGCATTAAAAAACATAAATACCTTTTAATTAAAACCCCCACATATCTATCTAGATATAAAAAGATCAGTCTAGTATATTTATAAAAATTAAACAAAAAAAAAATTACAAAAATGTTAAGAAAAACTCAAGTATCATTTACCAACTTAGAAGTTTAAATAAAGCAAAAAAAAAATAATAATACAAACACAAATAGACAGACATAGTCACAGACAACAACACCAACATAAAACAACATTTTAATAACTAACACATAAAAAGCTTAAAATACAACATGTTGAAATAAACACTTAATGCTATACAAAAAGGACTCCCCATGCACATGTGTGTGTGTGTGTGTATTTAGCTTATTAAAAACTTAAACACATGAGTCATTTTGTTCTTTTTTTTGTATTGTGTGTTGTTATCCTTGTATGGATATAATGAATCAAAGTTTAAATTATATAAAGAAAATATAATTTCATATGACTGTCTTTTTTCATCATTTTATTATACTTCATCATCTTATATTCTTTAGAAAATCTTAAGCTTAAGCCTGTGTTTAAATTTTAATTGCAAAGCAAATACTTTTAGGGGAGAAAAATTACAAAAAGTTTTTGCACATAAAAACAAAAAAAAAAAAACGATAAAAAGATAGGAAAAATTATTATAGAAATATTTGTTTAAGTAAAAAATAAAAGTTGAACAAAAGAGCTTTATAAATTGGTTACCCAGAGCAACAGTATTAAAATCCACTTGCTGCAGATTTAAGCAATGAGTACTTAGGCAAACGTTTGTACCAACGCATCAATTTATATTTATTTTCATACATTTTTTGAGGCAAACACTAACCAAGCAACCACATATCATGTAGAGCAACCCCAGATTCAAACCAAAATGTGAACCAAAACTCTGACAAACAACCAACCAACCAACCAGGCAACGTTTAAATACACTCCAAAAAAAATGAACTTGAATTTAGAATAATTAACTTATTTAGAGGAAAAATTTAAATGAAAACGGCGCCAAAGAAACTTTTTACAAATATTTAATAAAATTTTCCTTGAAATTAAGAAACAAATTTTACTTAAAATTTTATCAAAATTTCTAAATTATAGACAAATTTTACTACATAGAAGTAAATTTTTTTTAGAAAATAGTAAATAGTTCATACATCATCTAAAATTGTACTGTTAGTTAGGAAATGTTTCCTTGGTTTTAAGAAAAATTTTATTTTATTTAAGTTCATTAGATAATTTCTTTTACTAAAAACTATGACTTAACTTCCTAAAAATAAGAAAATATTTTCTAACATCCAGTTAAATAGCACTTTTTTTAAGTGAAAATTATCCTTATCTTGCTTTACACTCATTGAGTAGGAATTTTCCCTCTTTCGAAGGACTTCTGCTTTGTGAGGACACTGCTCTTAACAAGCTTTTTGCTATACAATTTTGTCTTAAAACTAAATTGAATTAAACTAATTTCATGTATTTAAAATATAAATTAAATTTCATTAGCAAAAAGGTAAACAGGATATCAGGATATCCTGAAACGTAAAAAATTGTGACAAAGTCAGATCCTTTTCGTAGTTAATTAACGGTTCTGCTTGAGAGATCTACAAAAAGAAACGCCCTAAGTGACACACGGCATCTATGGCTAAGGAACACTGGGGGTCCTTTGTCTTCTTAAATTAACTAATTTAAGGAAATTGTTGCAAAAATACAAAATATCACACTAACATTTCATGTTATTATTGGAAAATGGAAAAGCCATGTTTTTTTATGGGATTTTAAGCTTAAACTTTTTTATTATTAAGTGAATAAAGTTATATAATAAATTAATATAAAGTTTAATAAGCACTACGTCAATTAAAAGAAAGCCCTTATGCCGTAATGTATAAAATGTACCTGCGATATTTTGTCTTGTAGTTAACAAACAAATTTATTACATAAAAGCGCAAATTCGAAATTTTTTACCCTTTGCTAACAAAATTTTTAAATATATTTTAAGCTACTTTAAGTTCAATATTTAAGACTGTTAAAATTAGAGATGGGCACGTGATAGATTTTTTACTCACGCTCACACACGAACCAAAAATTTAAATGGTTACTTTAATTTCTTTTATTTAATAATATTTTTTCTTGAAAATTAGGAAAACTAACTGGTTTGTTTTAAATTTATTGTTTTTTTTTTTGGAATAGAATGTTAAAAATAATTTAAATGTTTTGCAACAAAAAAAAATTTATACTAAATTTTATTATTTTTTAAAAATTAGAAAACTTTTACGTGAAAAAATTTATATTTTATTAAAATTTTTAAGATTTATGTGAGCTAAGTTGCATGAAAATTTTCCCTAAAAATACATCACCAATTTCTAACATCAAGTAAACTTTTATTATTACATAGGGAAAAAAAGTTATTACTTTTTGTTTTTAATTGTCTGAACTAATTTTTTAGAAAACAATTCTTCAAAATTAGAAAGTGGTATACTTAAAAATTTAGTTAATTTGACTACTCGCGAAAAAAAAAATGAACACACATTAAGTTCAAGTACTTTCTCGATTTAAGTTAGACACATTTTTTGAACTAAGTAGGAGTAAATTATGTCCTAAATTTTTTATTTTTTTTTTTTTTAACTAAACTTAATTTTATTACATTTGAGTATGCAATTTTCTTAAAACTAAGATGTTTTTTTTTTTAATTTATAAATTTTTATTTAATTGACTGGTTTTTTTTCTAAAATCAAGAAATATTGCTTAGGAAAAATATGAACTATTTCTGAGTATATAAACTATTTTGTTTTTCCTCAAACTTAGGAATTTTTATTCTTTTTAGGAAAATTTTTCAAAGTTTTAATAAAATTTTACTTAAATTGAGGACAATTTATAAACTTTTTTGATTAAATTTTAGTTCATGTCTTTTTTTTTTTTTTAGTGTATAAATATAAGCTAAAAGTTTTGAGGAGTATTATTTCTCAAAATACATTTCGCATATATTCTGTTAGATGTTTTATACAGAATGTGGCATTATGGTTGTCCTTGGTTACAATATTACGAGGCTCTCATATCACCATCATATCAACCACCATACATACACATACATATACATAACGACATACACCCTCTTAAAAATTTATGGCACAAGTATCATCTAACCACGTTAGAGAATGATATTATGAGCAGTAACAACAAAACAACAAAAAGCAGAAAAAATAATTCTTTATATATTGTGTGTACACAGAGAACACAAATTCATTGTGTCAACCAAATTGTTTGCCACCAATAATTGTATATTTGTATGTGACATCAGGAGCTCATTTAATAAACCAGAGTATGTATCGTTTGAAACAATATATTTTAATTGTATCGGACATACATCCAAGTAATTATGTTACTGTAACGAAACCATTCAAGCTGACAAGAAATTTTGGTTGTCACATCAAATCTATTTTCTCTGTGTATGTACTTGAACTAAAGAACATTTGCTGTTGTAGATATTATTATTGTTGCTATGGCTGTATTGTTGCTGCTACTGTTGTTGTTGACAACATTTAAAAAGCAGCAATTTATAAATTCAATTAGTAGCAAAAATATGTGTTTGTTATTCTATTTGATATTTCTTTTAATTGTTTTCGATATTAAACAAAAAAAAAAAGAAGAAAAAAAAAGTATGTGCAAACTCCTAAAAGTAGACATTAAATTTTAAAAGTTAGTTTTATGGCTGTATTGTATTTTAGAACAAACTTGATACAAACGATTTCAATTACTTTAAGAAATACTTAATCAATTTGCATTCAATTAAACAATTTGGGCATATTAATGAAACTTTTCTTGAATAACATGAAATGTAATGAAATATTAAATATGATAATGTTTTGAAAGGTTTTACAGATATAAAATTTTGATAAAGGTTTGAGTTTAGGTAGTCCTAATGGAACTCTTACATACAAGTATTATTCAAGCGATGACTTAAAAAACCCCGGTTGTCTGTAATTTTAAATATCGGAATATATTTAGAAGAAAATTAAATTCTTGCTTTTTAATTAAATTTGTTTTACTTTTTTGTAGGAGATGTTTCAATCTCAAATTTTTTGATAAAATGGTTTGCACAGGTTATTAAAGGGACACTTTTCGCTTTCTATAACCTTTTTAGACTTGCTTCAATTGAAAATTCTAAAAAGTATCTCTTCAGTGAATAAGGCCGTAACCGAGGGAACACATATTTGAAATAACAGATTTCTAGCCGAAGGTTTTTGGGGAGAACTCTAATGAAAAGATTTTCCCCTTTATCTCCTACCATCAAAAACTTTCGAAAATCTCCTTTCAGTAGCTGAAAATGCTGGAGAAGACACATACATGCCAAATTTAAAGTATTTAACCCATTTTCCCTTGTTATCCCAATTTTTACCACGCTCTTATTGGATACTCTAAAAAGTACCCCCCAGAAAATATATTCCAAAATTAAAATTTCTAGCAGAAGAGGTTTGGGCAGGAAGTTACGGAGGGGACTATTTCTCTATGTGCTGCTCCCCGTAAAAATGTTCAGAATGCCCGTCTTAGAAGATGTCCACACCGCTGTCTGGGGTGGGTGAATTAAGGCGCGTCGCATTAACATTACTTTTCCACGTTTTTTTTGAAATATTGAGGGCCAATCTGGAAGATGATGATGAAGAAGAATAACTTGGTATTGTTTATTTTCTGCAATGTCAGTTTGCTGGTGATGGCACAAAGAAAATCGATTTTTTTTTTGCCATATTTTAGTGATGACACTTAAAATAACGAATGATGTAAGATGGAACTGAATGAGAAAGGATCATCTTTTGCAGATGTAGAAAGATGTAAAATTTTCGGCCTGTATAATTCTTATTTGAAGATGTTAACATCGTTGCAAATTAATGAAATATGTAAGATGCAGGTCAGTGGAAAAAGCCTATTATGAGCAAACGAATATTTTCAAACCCATACACTCACAATATATTTTCCGTTACCGACTGTAATTTATTTAAAAATACGTAAAGTTTGTTTTTAAATGAAGTAACAATTGAAATTTATATAAATATATTTTTTATTTATTTGAATCAGTCATTCAAAAAACAAACTATAAAAATTTACAGACATTTAGTAGGAGTTGATATTTTCTGTTAAATGTAAAATTTTATGTTTTCTGTTTTTAAAAATATAAATTCATATAATTCCTTATTGTTTTTTTTTTACCAAAATAGTTTGTTTATATACAAAATTATTTCAATAAAAATTATAAGAAATTATTCAAATATGCATACACACATAGAAAATCAAAATATATACATCTGTGTGTGTGTTGTGTTTTGTAAAATTACCTACAAATAAAAAAAATTCAATTTGAAAAACAAACCACAAAAATCGTTTTTTCCTAACGTTAAAAATTTATGGTTATTTTAAACTACTTTCGATTGCTTTTACTGCTTATGTCGATTATTAAACAATGATTGAAAATAAACAACAAAACGGGCTGAATATAATGAAAAATCAGTAGTCCTTTTTTTGATTGTATTTTCGATTAATTTAATATGTATTATGATGTATTAAGGTTGGTGGTTAAACAAGAAGTGATTTATTTTCATTATCATTTATCTTACATTCTTTTGTTTATCACTAACATGACAGTTCTTAACTAATAATAAGGTTTACCTATAGAGATTGTAGATGGTGCTGTAATAGAACATCACTTTTAGATGGCGCTATATCACAACTCCCAACTCAAGTTTAATAATACTAATAAAATAATATTACTTTCTGAAATTCATAAATAAAAGTTTGTATTAAATCTATTTTTTTACAAGGTATAAATACTTAGGAATTTATTTTATAAAAGTATAAAATTACCATTTGCGAATTAATATTTAACAGTCTTTTAGCATTTAAATTCAACCAATTATAATATTAAATACAAAATTATTCTTTATAATTTTTACGTTGCAACAATCTTAAATTTCGAGATCTAACCTCCTCTTGATTCGGGGGAACACTCTGCTGTCCATCACCACCACCCTTAGATGATGATGTGTCGGGCAGTGATAGATCTTGCTCAATTGATTCACCTGGTACTGGATGTTCGTTGTCATTTGATTTTTTTTCTCCGGTACCGCCAATCATTTAATTAACGTGCCTTTTTATAATTTTATTATTACGCGTTAATACACAATTATACGATTGAGGGCCAATACGGTTTTTTACAGTGGCTTTTTGCCACGAAGTCTTATTCGGATCCGAATAATCCCGAACAAAAACATTTTTACCGTCATCAAAAGTAATACTACGTGTTCCTTTATGATTTTTTATGTTTGTTAACTGACTCTCAAAAATTTTATTTTTTACCAAAGGCGGACAAAGCGTACTAAAACGAGTTTTTATCTCTCTACCCAATAGCAACTTCGCAGGAGTTTCTCCTGTGGAGCAATGCTTGGTAGATCTGTAATCAAAAAGAAAAGTATTTATAATCTCATCGAGATTTTCACCCTCACGAAGATTCGTTAAAATTGTTTTCTTAAAAGTTTTAACGAAATTTTCGGCTTGTCCATTGGTCGCCGGATGACCGGGAGCCGTTAAAATATGTTTTATATTATTCCCTTTTAGGAAAACTTTAAATTCTTCGGCGGTAAATTGTCGACCGTTGTCGCTCACTAAAGTGTCTATAAGACCAAACCTTCCAAAAATTTCACGTAATCTGCTGATAGTAAAACTAGCAGTTATATTTTTGGTTTTAAAAACTTCGACCCACTTAGAAAAGGAATCAATAATTAAAAGAAAATGAAAATCTTTTATAGGTCCCGCAAAGTCTATGTGAATTCTAGACCAAGGTAAATTTGTGGGTGCCCACGGAATTAGAGGACTCTTTTCAGGACTTGGTTGACTAACTTTACACGACACACAATTTAAAATTAATTTTTCAATATCATGATCCATTTTAGGCCACCACATGTATGAACGAGCCAAGGCCTTAGTTTTAACAACCCCAAAATGGGAATAGTGCAATTCAGCTAAAACTTTAGTTCGTAATTTGGTTGGAATTACTACCCTATATCCCCATAAAATACAATCATATTCCACCGAAAGTTCGTGTTTACGACAATTAAAGGGAACAAATTCTTCTCCTTCTAAAACATCAATTCTTCCACTTTGAATGGACTCTTTCAATTTTGATAACACCGGATCACGCCTAGTTTCTCTAGCAATATCTTTGAAATTCAAATTTAATTTATTATCGCCACAAATGTAATTAACAAAACCAAAATCACCATTATCTTCGACTATTCTACGCTGGGGAAAACGAGACAAATGGTCAGCGGAATTTTCTGTACCCTTAATATAATTCATGGTATAATTAAAACCGGATAAAATGAATGCCCATCTTTGAACACGAGCGGCGGCCATTACTGGCAACCCTTTATTCTCACCAAAAATAGCTAAAAGTGGCTTGTGATCAGATTCTAACGTGAAATGAATACCTATCAAATATTGCTTTAGTTTTGTAACACTAAACACAATTGCCAACGCTTCCTTCTGTATAGTGCTATAATTTTTTTCCGCTTGTGTAAGCGCTCTTGAAACAAAAGCTATGGGCTTTTTAGACCCATCGGCACACACATGGGATAAAATACCAGCGACTGCGTTATTAGACGCATCCGTCGTCAGTACTATCGGCAATCTAGGGTTAAAATGAACCAGTATTTTGTCCGAAGTCACTTCGCCTTTAAGTGAATCAAAAGCACTTTGACACCTTTTTGACCACTTAAATCTGACATCTTTTCTAAGAAGCTCATAGAGAGGAGCTATTTTATTTGCAAATTTAGAAATAAATTTCGAGTAATAATTTAGCATGCCTACAAAGGCCCTGACCTCCGAAACATTTTTAGGAACTGGCGCTTCCAAGACTGATGAAATACGGTCTCTATTTAGACTCAAACCATTATGATCAATATTAAATCCCAAATAAGACACTTTGTCTTTAAAAAATTCACACTTACTACTATTAAGCCTCAACCCGACTGAATCCAGCTTCGTCAGAACCAACTCAATCGTTTTGACATGATCATTCATACTACGACCCGTGATGATAATATCATCCAAATAATTGGCTACGTTTGGGATACCACGTAGAACGTTTTCAATTGTTTTTTGAAAAATAGCAGCCGCCGGCTTAACGCCAAACGGTAAGCGAGTCATCTTAAAAATACCCAAATGCGTACTCCACGCACACAACATTTGTGACTCTTCATCAAGTACTAATTGATTGTACGCATTAGAAAGATCTAATTTTGTATACAATTCACCTCGCAATGAAGCAAATAGCTCATCTATTAATGGTAGTGGATATTTCACATCCTCTAAATACTTATTAATAGTAGATTTGTAATCTCCGCAAATGCGAATTTGGCCGTTGGGCTTAATAATGGGAACCAGGGGTGTACCCCACTCCGAATTATCCACTGATACTAAAACTCCCTTACCTACTAAGTCCTGTAATTGAATTTCTATCTTAGAACGCCATGCTAAAGGCACAGGTCTAGGTTTACAAAAAATAGGCTTTACGTTTTCAATTAAATTAAGCTTCACCGAACACCCTGTATATCGACCTAAATCCTCTTTAAATACGCTCAAAAAACGTTTTTGTATGCTTTGTACATTTATGTCACTAACTGAATTAATATTTGAGAGACCGATTCCAAATAAAACCATAAAATCCCTTCCTAAAAGCGAAGGACTACGCGTATTTGTAATCACAAAACGTAACTGTTTACTATGGCCCCGAAATTTAACCATCGTAAAAAACTCACCCTCAACATTAATAACATCTCCGCCATATGAACAAAATTGTTGCCTGCACGGACTTAAACACTTTTCATCAAAAAGTTTACCAAATGTTTCTTTTGACATCAATGAACACGCAGCACCAGTGTCCAAAACAAAATCTATTTCTTTTCCCTTTACTTCTATTGACAGTGTGAATGGTACAGAAGAATGTTCACCCGTTACACTATAAATAGAAAAATTTAAATTATCATTAATATTTTGAAAATTTTCATTATAAAGGTTATTTGAAGAATTTCTTTTCGATACTACCACCGTATTTATTTGATTACTGTTGCACACACTCGCTAGATGTCCAACTTTATGGCACTTGTTGCACTTGCTGTTCTTATATTTGCATTTCTCGCTAGTATGATTTTTCCATCCACAGTGTGAACACTTCTTTTTCGTTTTATTGCCGTTATTCTGATGCTGTTTGTTGTTTTTGGTATTCGCCATATCTTCTTTGTTGCAAAACTTTTTAGCACCCCACGAACATTTTTTTACGTAATTAACCTCACTTTCCGGCTTCTCTTTTGCGTACATTTTTGCCTCCATGATCAATGCTTTTCTATACGCCTCTTCTAAAGTTAGACTTTCGTCTTCTTCACACAGCCTTTCAAAAATTTTGCCTTCAAGGCCTGTGACAAATTTATTTAAAACAAATTGCTGCAGCTGGGACCCAAATTTACACTCCATCGCTAACTTTTTAAGTCGTGCATACCAAGCGGAAACCGCCTCATCCTCCTTTTTCTTGGCATCGAGAAAATTTCTTCGCTCCCGAAAAATTATTACTGGAGGTGAATACTGTTGTTGTAACATGTCACATAAGATTTTATATGTTTTCTTTATTGGTAATTCAGGGAAACACAACTCTCTTAATAAGCCATATGCCTCAAGGCCAACAGCCTTCAATAATGTTGACACCTTCATTCGGTCTTCTTCTACTGTAGCTTCCACGAAGTGAGAGTCTAAGACTTCTTGCCAATTACTCCACTTATCAAAACCTGGCCGGAACTCCCTTATGCCAGTTGCCATTGACGTAGCAAACAGACTCTCGTTGTGAGACATCGTTGTATTTTTATCTCCGTTTGACATTTCTTTTAAATTTTTATATATTTTTCACCCAAAAATACAACAAAATAAACCACCAAACTGCACACGATATTCTTTGCACAAAAAAAAAATAAAGCGTTACAAATTTATATTATAAATTTGTATTTTAGTACAAAATGTACACACACATATATTGCAAAAAAAATTAACCGCTCTTTTTGCTTATGTATTTGTAGCTTGTTGCTTTTCTATTTTGTGTTTTTCTTTTTTTCTAAAACCCGTCGCCACTATGATGTATTAAGGTTGGTGGTTAAACAAGAAGTGATTTATTTTCATTATCATTTATCTTACATTCTTTTGTTTATCACTAACATGACAGTTCTTAACTAATAATAAGGTTTACCTATAGAGATTGTAGATGGTGCTGTAATAGAACATCACTTTTAGATGGCGCTATATCACATGTATTTTAGATTATTTTTAACGAAATGATATTGTGAGTGTATATATCACTAATATCCAGGCTTGTTCCACTTCCATTTCGTTCCTTGTATTTAATATTTGAATTCCACTCGTTCCCAGTTCCAATCCATTACGTTCCCCATGTCTAGTATTTCATTTCCACTCGTTTCTCGTTCCCTATTTATGGTTTTTTTTTTCATTTCACTCGTTCCCCGTTCCATTCCATTTTGATCCCCATGTATAGTATTTCACTTTTTCCATTTCATTCCCCTTGTCTAGTAGCGATTTCTTCCTTTTGAGCATCCATTTTTATCACGATCTCGACGAATTAGTCCATTCAACAAAGAACACTCTCCATAGGTACAAATACTGACCGATTTCGTTAAATTTGGAAACAAGATTTATGGTCACATATAACATTCAACCAGACAACTAAGTTTTTGTATGTCTCAACACCATTTAAGCACAATTTAGAAGGGACCTTTTTATAGAAGATAGGTCTACATTTGGATCAATTCTTATAGAATTCAATAGAGCCAAAAGCAACTTATTTAGCAAATTTCATGCTACTACACTCACCAAAAAAAAGTCTGTAATGGCAACTGAAAATTGTGCTGTTATTACGGGAAATTCTGCTAATTTGAGCCCAGCGGTTTTTTTTTGCTAATCTTAGCAACACATGTCTGCTGACGTGTAGTACACTAAAATTAGTAGAAAAATTAGTAGCCGCTACTAAATTTTAGTAGACTTTTTGTAAATTGGAAATAAAAATCTGTTTGCTTAAATCAGCAAAAAAAAATTACTAAATATTATTAATATTAGTAAAAGCTTTGAATTTATTTTTCATATCGAGCATCAAAAATGTTGATTATATTTTTTAAAAACGAATTAATCATTTTGTTTTAATTTGGTAATTTCTGTTTTGAAAAATATTTTGGTCAATTTTTTTTTTTACTTTACAGGTTTAATTTTAATTGTTTTTAGGGCGGATTTTTAGAACTAAAAAACCCTTTTTAGTGCTATTTTAAGTGGATGTCCTCTTTTTAGACATGAGTCGGTATCTTCACTTCCGATACCTTTTTAAATATATGTAACATTTTAAGGAAATTTAAGTTTGTAGGTGTAAGTTTTAATTAGAAATAACATTTCCTTCAATATCCACTTTTTAAAAATTAGTAAAATTTTTTGCTAATTTTAGCAAATCGGTTTTCAAAAATTTGTAAAATGATTTCTGAAATTAGCAACAAAAATTTGTAGATATTCTGTTAAAATTCTGTAATTTGTAAAATGTAAATAGCAAAAAGATTTGCTAAATAATAATTTTTTACTAAAAATCAGTACAAAAATAGTAGAGTGCGATTGAAAACCATTTACAAATTTTTCTACTAACTTTTTTTACTGAGTGTATATTTATAATAGCAATCTTTAGTTTGATCAAAGTTCATTTAATCAAATACCGGGAATGTGGGACTAGGTCCAAAAAAGATCTAATTTTCTTAAAAAATTTAGAAGCATGATAATGATAACACACACAATTCCCATTTAAGGCCATTTTTGAAGGAACTTTTCTATTGGAAGTAGGTCTGAATTCCTACCTTTTTTATAGGCTTAGTCCTTAGAAACCCCAATTTACTTATTTTCTTCATACAAAATATCTTTATATTGGCGACCTGTAGTTTCATTACAAAGTTTACATGGATGGCCGAACGGACAACGTTAAATCAAAAAGTGATTCTAAGACCATTAGTAAATTATAGAGTGAGTCTTAGTCCGACATTTGTGAAAATTACAAACAGCATAACAAATTCATAATACCCTAAACAATTGGTGGTGTAGGGCAAAGTTACCCAGGCAGAAATTGACAAACGTACAAAAAATAGTACTGGCAAACAACCATGTTTTTTGTAAAAAAAAAAAAAACCCACAACAAAAAGAAAAAGCCAAAAGTACAATTAATATTGTACTAGCAAAACACAAATTTAGTTTGTAAAACTAAATTAATTTCTTTGCCAAATTTATTTAAGTGTCCATGCCAATCGTGGAAAGTCCGCTCCAACCAACGGTAGGTCGCTGTTATCAATCGGGTAACAGGACAATACTGTCAGGATTGTTAATTCTACGTAATGCAAAAGCATAAGCGATGATAGCCGACAATTTACCAGCATTGTGCCGATCGTAATTTTCTACCTTTGGTAGATAAGAAAGCGCTATGGAGATGAAAGAATTTTTGGATTTAAAACAATTTTTGTGGTAAAAAAAATGTTTGAGGCGAAAACCAATTTTTGTGGTGAAAACCACATTTTTGGCGTTGAAAAAAATCTTTGAGGTAAAAAAAATTTAGGTGACTATAAAATTTTATTCTCTTTTGAGAATTTGGTAAAAAAAAATATAAAAAGGGTGTCCCCAAGAAGAACGCAATTTTTAAATTTTAAATAAAACACAGATATTTAAAAAAAAATCGTGAAACTTTATTATATCGTAGAGTAGACAGAATGAGGTTATGTATGGAACAATATATCGTGCAGATGGCCGCCGCGGCTTTGCTGGCATGCACGCGATCTTTTAATGAAATTTTCAATGACCGTTTTGCATGAATGCTGCGGAATTTCATTAATGCAGCGTCCAATTTCCTCTTTTAAGGCTTGAGTCGTCGTCGGCTTATTCTCGTAAACCATCGACTTCAAAAAACCCCAAAGAAAAAAATCTAATGGTGTTAAATCGCACGATCTAGGCGGCCAATTCTGATCTCCAAAACGCGAAATAACACGACCGGCAAATGACTGATGCAGCAATTGAATTGTTTCTCTGGCTGTATGACATGTGGCGCCGTCTTGTTGGAACCACATGCCCTCCACATTCATTTCTTCAATTCTAGGCAAGAAAAAACTGGTTATCATTTCACGATACCGAACACCATTGACTGTTTGCGCTTGACCTGCCTCATTTTCATAAAAAAAAGTCCAATGATTCCTCCAGCCCAAAAACCACACCACACAGTGACTCGTTGAGGATGCATTTGCTTCTTGTGAATCAATCGCAAATCAGCATTTTCATGTTGTCTCTCCAATACCCAATTAACGAACTCCCTTCGCTGTCCATGGTCAGCTTGCTTCAGTTCCTGAGTCAATTGAACTTTGTATGCATGAAGATGCAAATCTTTCGTCAAAATTCGCTGCAAAGTGGATTTGGAGACACCAATTTGCTGAGCTCGGTGTCGAATTGAGGTGGATGGAGTTTGAGCGACATCATCACGTACAGCTGCGACATTTTCGGTCGATCGACCTGGTCGATGGCGCGTTGTTGTCTTTACATCACTAACAGACCCAGTTTCGGCAAATTTATCCATTAATCTCTTTACAGTTGACTCTTTTGGAGCATTATTGTGACCCCAAATTGATCGCAATTTGCGAACTGTAGCCGCAAAACTTTCACCATTTTGGTAAAACAATTTCACAATGAGAATGCGTTGTTCATTCGTGTAGCGCTCCATTTTTACTAACCTCGTACCTTCTACTAGCAAACAATAACAATTGTTCAAATGTCAAACAATGACACTTCGAATGTTGCCAGATTTAAAAATTGTGTTCTTCTTGGGACACCCTTTACAAAATATTTTATTCATCGGACGGTACTATAAAATTGTATAAAAATATACCTATTTGTTTGGAAAATTTAGAGGGAGGATTTCACTTTTTCACTCACAACTTTTAAACCGATAAAGGGATTTTGGTTATTTTCCACACCAAACTTCTCGGGAGAATGTCCTGTAAAATGGTTAAAAAATGAACAACCCCGCTTAGGTATTTAACATCGCCTTTTTAATAGTCAGACGGCCAGACACACAAACTTTGCTATATCGGCCCCAGAGTTGCATAAGGATAAAGAATACTTTATGGGATTTTAATGTGAGTGACAAACTCGAAGTATACCCTCATCATATGGAGAATGATATAAAATTGGCCAGATTTCTGTAAATTTTTGAATTTTATCATAATTTTTTGGCAATTTCTTAGTAAAAGTAGCTTAAAAAAAAAAACTTAATTTGTAGTAATTTTTATACCCTACACCACTATGTCGTCAGGGTATAATAAGAAACTTTTAGGGCACGGAAGTTACTAATAAATTAAATTTCAAATCTATTCATATGTAACAACTTATGGTGAATATCTGCTTTAGTAAATGTTTAGAATTTGTTGAATATAAAACCTAACTTAATGTATGATTCAGTATTTTTTTTTTTTTAATTTAAAAAATTACAATATATTTATAGATATTTTTATAAAGTAAAGGTCGCTTAAGATTTTTTAAGGCTTTAGTTTATTATTATTTTAAATCCAAGTTAATTTTTATACTAATGTCCTACTAAAGGTCAAATTAATTAAAATGTCAAAGGAAACAAGAAAAGTTTTTCTTTAAACTTTGTTGAAAAAAAAACAACAACTTGTTAAATAAAAAAACTTAATGTGACAACCTTTCACAAAAAAAAAGGAACACAAAAAACTAATAAATGTTAAAAACGTGTCCTTTTTATTCTTGCAACTACCAACATAGCTACAGTCACCATCTACTACCACCACACTACTGTTCAAAATGAAAGCAGTTAAAGTGAACATACTGTATAAAGCATGTCTTAATTTGAAACAAGACCACATGTTGGCTTTAAATGTAATTTTTGCCAAACCTAGCAAAAACCAACAAACCTAAAGATTAAAATTGAAAAAAAAAAGGAGAGAGAAAAATTGAGTCCTGATAATGAAAGAAATTGTATGAACTTTACAAATGTGTAGGAGAGTAGTAGGAGATTGGGGTATCAGAATGAGTTAATTACCCTTCATTTCAATGGGGTATCAGAATGAGTTAATTACCCTTCATTTCAATGGGGTACCAGAATGAGTTAATGGGTTTTTCTATGGGGTATCAGAATGAGTTAATTACCCTTCATTTCAATGGGGTACCAGAATGAGTTAATGGGTTTTTCTATGGGGTGTGAACTTGATTTAATTACCCTTCATTTCTATGGGGAGTGAACTTGATTTAATTGCCTTCTAGTGTGGCCGTCGGTTGTATGCTTATAATATAAAAGGGTTGTAATACAAAATTTTTATGATCAAGTGAAAGTCATTGATCTACATATTTGTTTTTGGTCTTTTTAAAATTATGTGGTTAGTGTGGCCGTCGGTTAATTCTTTTTATCTCTTGTTATACCCTCCACCATATATGGTGAGGGTATATATCAGTTTGTCATTCCGTTTGTAACATGTCGAAATATAGGTTTAAGACCCCATAAAGTATATATATTCGTGAACCTTATGCAATTTTAAGTCGATTTAGCGATGTCTGTCTGTCTGTCTGTATGTCTGTATGTCTGTCTGTCTGTCTGTCTGTCTGTCTGTCTGTCTGTCAATTTTTACCCAGATTATTGAACATCCTCCCGAGCAGTTTGGTATTTAAATTACATAAATTGACAAAACATATTCATATTACAGTTCATGCAAAATTAAGTATATACGTATATCATCTTCAGCCCCTATGGTGGAGGGTATTCAAAGGTTCGGCACAGCCGAATTTAGCCCTTTTTTACTTGTGTGTTTTTTTTTCTATTCTTTGTTGTTAGTGTTGCTGTCGGTTGTTTGCTTGTAATGTAAAAGTGGTGATTATACAAAAAATTGTCATGTGTGTGTTTTGTTAGAAAGTGTTAAGTGACAAGGATCTTTTTTGAAATTATGAGTGTTGCCGTCGGTTAATTCTTTTTATCTCTTGTGTGTTTTTTTCTATTCTTTGGTGGTCATTGATCTACATATTTGTTTTTGTATTAAGAGGAAATTTGCTTGTAAAGTAAAAGTCATTGATCTACATATGTTTTTTTTTTTGTATTAATAGGAAATTTCTATTTATTCTTTCTTGTGTTTATTTTCTATTTTTGTTTTTATTTTTTTGTGTGTTTGGTATATACATTCTACATGTACAAGTAGGTCATAAATTAATTATTTATTAATGTGACATTTTCATTAATCTACAAATTTTGTGTTTTAATGAAATTCGAATCTGTTTGTTTGTTTTGTTCGGTTTTGTTCGGTTTTGTTTTCTCGTAATAAAGCGGTAATTGGAATCTGTTAGTGTTTTGTTTGTTTGTTTGTTTAGTTGAGTGTAAAATAAAACCAAATACATATAAAACTAATTTTTTGTATTGTTTTTAGTTTACTTTCTTTTGAAATAATTCTTAAATTAAAATCTCATTAAATATTTCTTATAAATTTAAATACGTATAATATAATAATTTCGGTTATTTTTTTTTTATTTAATTAAAAATTTAGATGTTTATGATAGAGATTTATAAGATCGTTGTCTGAATTTTCTCTAAATTTATAGATGATGCAACTACATGTATCAGGTCCTTCAGTACATCTGTCGTCAGACCATATGCAATCCTCAAAATGCTCTCCATGCGCTGAATTAAGAATTCTTTTATTCTCATATAATTCGAAATAATCAGCGTTCTTTAAAAAGAAGTGTAAATCTTCTAGACATATAAACTCCTTATATTCATTAAGGAATTCCACAATTTGTTCCCGCATTGACATCTTAATCGTCTGAGTCGTTCTTTCTGTCTGAATCCAGAAATTATTATTATTGTACCCTCCGCATTTATAATGTGAATATTTAAACTATTTGACAATACTATGAAAATAAAGTGAGCAATTTATTGTAATATCTTTAGGATACATTTCACAATATTTTGAAATAAAGAGTGAAGAATTAATCCGTCTTTGAAAAAAAAAAAGAGAAAAAAAAAAAAAGAGAAAACAAATTTATTCTTTTTTTCATATTAGTCCATGCAATTTATTGTAGTAATTTTAATATATATAACAAGAAGTTAATTTAAAATTTAATTCATGTGAAAGTTTTATTCTTAACAAAGTCTTCAAAGAAACAACAACCATGAGCGCTGTATCAAAATTATTAATAAACAAATTTGATGACCTCAACAACAAACCAATTCTCCATATTAAAGATATGGAGGATCTTAAATTATACAAAATATTGAAAGCAATTAAAATGCAAACGAAATATGGGGAAAGTATCCAGATTGAGGGAGAAAATTGTGTCATCTTTCTGCCAAAAAGATTTAATGCTATAACTGATGATGAGATAAAGGAGTTATCATCTGGCAATTACTTCATCAAAAAATTACCTACAGTAGACGATAAACACTTGCGATTAGAGTTGGAGTTATTTGATATAAATGAATATATTGTTCCTGAAAGTGGCAAATATCCGCTTTGGAGATGAAATTGTAAATTTGTATTAAACAACGAGAAATAAAAATATTAAAATACATTGAAAACAAAAAGAAAAAAAAATGCGTTTTTATTTATTAATAATTTCATACAAAAATTTCAGGCATAAGTGACCACAATTAAATGAATTATATTTTTGATGTCTTCTATAATTGTACACTATATTTGAGCCCAAATATGCTACTAATTCAAGTGGTGGCTGCAAATTTCCAAAACTATCAAAGTACTCCTTATGATCTTTATTTTTGTAGTATGCTACCCAATGAGTGCCTGCTCCAATTGAAGAATCCAGATTAACAATGCCACATTCTATTCGTCGAGGATGTTTGGGGAGTGAATCTCTCATAAAAATACCTCTAAAGTGTGGAATATGTGTGGTAAACTTAATCAAATCGATATCAGTAAGTGGTCTTTTGGGGAGCATCTTAATTAGTTTTTTGACATTTTATCGAATACAAGACCATACCCCTTCTTATATGGTTTAAGATAAAGACCCTTTCCCATTGCTATAGCCTCCATTTTCTTATTATGTCTAGTAGCCTCTTCGAGTTGTTTCTTAGCATCTTTTGCAGCATTAATAGCTTTAACAATAGCTGCTCCACCAGATGAGAGACCACCTAAGGTCCCTAAAGCAGTTAGTATTGGTACTAATGGTAAGAACCCTCCAACTTTTGGTACATTGATAATGCGAGGTATAACAACTTTTGATTTTTTTCCTTTCAGCGATTTATTTAAAACTTTACGAGCAATTTTAATTGCGTCGTTTATATCTTTAGGTTTTTCTTTCTTTAAAGTTGCCGTAGCCATTCGTATTGCTGTGCCAAAAATTTTCTTTCCAAATTTATTTTTTGACTTTAGACCCATGCCGAGTTTGACTTTAGCCTTCATGGCGTTAGTTATAAAATATGAGTTTGTTTTTTTCTCCAATACTGCTGTCTTTTGATAAAACTCGTTCCCAGGCTCGATTTTCAAGTATTTTATCTGCTTGGTGTCGCTTACTGATTTCCTTATTTTGAGAGTAAGCAATATCGTGCTCTCTGCAAGCAGCATCCAACGGATTTATCCCCTTATCACCCCTCTTTAAACGTTTTTCTAGCTTAGTACCTGGTCCACAAAATTCATAACCCGGTAAATGAAGTTCAAAAGGTAGAGAATTTATTACTCTATCTACTAATCCACTCCCAGTGACAGAATGCATATGATTGATAATTCTATGATATTGTTAGACCTATTTATGTAATCTGGAAACTAATTAACAGGGTAATTTAAAACTTTGGTTTTAGTTGTTAAAATGCGGTTGACCAAACAACATAAAAATATAGTTGTTAGGAATGTTGATTCCTCAACAAGTACAGATATGAGAAGAAAACACAGTTCTCTATTGCCAAATTCTATAAGAGCACTTATAGTGGGACCTTCGAACTGTGGAAAGACTAATGTAATGATTAGTTTGATTGAAAGTCCTAATGGATTAAAATTCGAAAACATCTATTTATATTCGAAATCATTATTTCAACCTAAATATGAGTACTTAAATAAACTCGTATCAACGATTAAAGGAATGGGTTATTTTACATTTTCTAACAATGAAAGTGTTATTCCACCAGATGAAGCTAAAAATAACTCAATAATTATATTTGATGACGTTGCATGTGAAAATCAAAATAATATACGTGCATACTTTTGTATGGGTCGTCACAAAAATGTCGATTCATTTTACTTGTGTCAAACTTATACCCGAATACCTAAACATTTGATACGAGATAATGCCAATATGATTATAATGTTTAAGCAGGATGAAATGAATATGAAACACGTCTATAGTGATCATGTTGGAACGGATATGTCCTTTGAACAATTTCGTAAAATATGTCAAGAATGTTGGAGAGAAAACTATGGATTTTTAACAATATGTAAAGATGATAACTTAAATGCTGGTCGATATAGAAAGACATTTAATGTTTTCATTGAAATATAAGGATGTTGGAATAATATGATGATATTAGTAAAGTTTGACCTCTTGAATCGATAGGATTAACAAATTAAAAACATTTAAATAATTACATCCTTTTATGAATTCAGCTGATTCCAAATAAGCTTGCTACATTTTATGGTCTATTCCTGATCTGTTTCTGATCTGTTCCTGATCTGTTTCTGATCTGTTCCTGATCTGTTTCTGATCTGTTCCTGGTCTGTTGCTGATCTGTTTCTGATCTATTCCTGGTCTGTTTCTGATCTATTCCTGCTCTGTTTCTGATCTATTCCTGATCTGTTCCTGATCTGTTTCTGATCTATTCCTGATCTATTTCTGATCTGTTTCTGATCTATTCCTGATCTGTTGCTGATCTGTTCCTGGTCTGTTTCTGATCTATTCCTGATCTGTTTCTGATCTGTTCCTGGTCTGTTTCTGATCTGTTCCTGGTCTGTTTCTGATCTATTCCTGGTCTGATATGACTGAAGTGTTGGAGGAACTGGTCAAGGTAAGAAATGCTTTGAAGAAGAAATTTCGAAGCATAAAAATGGGTGAAGCTAATACTCATGAAAGACTACAAAAAACATTTAAGCCCATAACTAACCCTCTGAAAGAATTTATAAATAATTCTTCTAAAGAAAAGAGAATTTATAAAGATGAAAAAGAAGAAATTAAAAAAGAAATAAAAAATGAAATAGAAAATGAGACGAGTTTATCGTTTAGAAAATTACCAATGAAACTGGGTACAAGTACCCCAAAGAAAGATTATACGAGTGATGAATACAAAACAATTGATGAAAATGATGATGATATTTACTATCAAACTGAATCCCCCGCTGATGTTACAAACGATACAATAATAAACTCACTCGATTTATCGCATTTAGCTCGAAAAAATGAACTGGAAACGCTTTATGGTCCTCACAAAGATTCGAATGGTGAGTGGAAATTTGGGAATAGCTACATTAAGTTGAGTGATGATAAAATTATGCTAGGAAATCAAAATTGGTTGCTAACACCAGGTTTGGTTCAGTTAATGTTTTATAAAACTCCAAAAAATTATGATAAAACAGAATTGGAGATTTACAAAAAGATTTTAATGGAGACAAATGCTCACAAAAGAGACTATAAATCAGACGGACAAATTAAAGGGACAAGGGCCTACAAATATGTAAACATTATCAGCAAATTATTTAAAAATTACAAAACAGGAAGTGGTCTAATGAAATTAAATTCTAATAAACCTAATTATGTATATTGGAATGATCCGAATGAATTAGTTGACCGTCTCAGATTATTAATCGCCTCTCAAGCTGCTGGTCATAACAATCATAACAATGAAATTGTTTCTATTATCGAAGAACTGCAGAAAGCTGATATAATATTATAATATATATAAAGTTTTGTGAGTTAAGGATATATATTGAAAATGTCTGTCGACAAGTTCGGACACTATTACAATTCTAAGCTGAACTATAATAATATAATAAGAAAGAATGATTCGAAAATATTTGGCCCCATTTTGGATAGCGATAAGAACTTTAATATCCAAAACAAAAGAATTAAAAATGTTGCGAGCGACTTTCTACTCTTACAAGTCAACAAAATGCAGACAGACATACTTTTGAATATAGATAAAAATAATGATGTAGTATATAAGAAAATTTCTGATATAAATCATAATCAAAAATCGTACTTTGACAGAGAACTTGAGTTGTTGCATCAACGAATTAAACTTTTGCAGAGTTTACTACTAAAATTGATGCCGAGGGAAGATGTGTTACATATGATGTCTAACACTGATAACATAATAAACTAATATATGTTGTCGATAATGAATACAAAGAGAATTCTGGTAAGAGTTGCATAAACAGGCTCGAAAAAATTTTAAGCGTCGAAGAGTTGTAATGAAAGGCATTGATGATTTATGGCAAGCAGATCTAGTTGAAATGGGTAATTATTCATCGGATAACAAGGACTATCGTTATCTGCTAACGGTCATTGATACTTTTTCAAAATATGCTTGGGCAGCACCTCTCAAATCTAAAAGTTCATCGGATGTTTGCAAAGCAATGGAAAATATATTGAATTTGGGTCGTGTGCCAAAAAATTTACATACTGATGATGGCAAGGAATTCTTTAATAAAAACTTTAGTAAATTGATGAAAAAGCATAATATTAATCATTACTCAACGTATAGTGTAATGAAAGCGTCTATTGTTGAACGATTCAATAGAACTCTTAAAGGTATGATGTGGAAGGAATTTAGCTACAACGGATCATATCATTGGATTGATTTATATAAAGATTTAATTGATGAGTACAATCACAAGATTCATCGTACCATAAAAATGGCACCCATTAATGTTAATTCTACGAATGAGAAAATGTTACTAGACACAGTGTATAATCACTTGAAAATGTACAAAATCTCGAAATTTCATGTTGGAGATTCGGTACGCATCAGCAAATATAAGCATATTTTTGAAAAAGGATACACACCTAACTGGACAACAGAAATTTTTAAAATCAAATCTATAAACAACACTTATCCAGCAACAAATATTTTGGTGGATTACGAGGGAAATAGAATTAAAGGTGCCTTCTATGATGAAGAACTCTCAAAAACTCGACTGCCTAATACATATCTTGTAGAAAAAGTTATTAAAACTAAAGATAATAAAGTATTCGTGAAATGGTTGGGTTTTTCAAATCAGCATAATTCTTGGATAAATAAAAATGATATTTTGTAATGTGTGTGTGTGTGTGTGTGATTACTTTTACGACTATAAAAATTAAGTATAAAAGGATTAAATGTTTTCTCCACTTTTTTTAGTTGAATAAAAAACTTTAGCTTGATAATACATTATATTTATATATTAGCAGGAGGAGAATGGATAAGATTTTTAAGAGCTCTGAGATTAAATATGAAAAACTAAAGTATTGTAATTATTGTGGTAGTAATGATCACAATGAAAATAAATGCAATCAGAAGAAAGATGATAATAAAGTTAATAAATGAGAATCTTCTGGAAAGAATGTTAAAATTTATATATATATATATATATATATATATATATATATATATATATATATATATATATATATATATATATATATATATATAGGTATATACTACATGTACTTTAAGTATTGATATAAAATTATCTAAAATAAATAAAGAAAAAAGCAACCCTTTAAAAAAACAATATTTTGTTTTATTTCCTACATTAGCCATTTGGTAAGCAAAATATCAATTACACTAACATTGAGCGGAAACTCCTCAAATTTATCAGCAAATTACTTTCCTCCAATAAATTTAAACGGCGATTACGAGTGTGCTCTCGTAGATTTTCACACATACAACAGCATACCAAATGTGGACAAATACAATAATTTGTTTCACATTGGTAGTAAAATTATTACAATACCTATTGGATCCTATGAGCTGAATGATATTGTTGATTTCATAAAGGGGGAATATGAGAAAGATGGGTTGGGGAAGAAGAAAATTATTATAGAAGCTAATAACAATACAATGCAAGTCAAATTGTACAGTTCCGAAGATTCGATATACTTTAACAAGAAGAATTCGATAGGAAAATTGTTTGGTTTCAATAAGAATGTCCTCTCTCCTAATGTCCCCCATTTCTCAGATCTACCAGTAAATATTTTTAAGGTAAATCTCGTGCGGATAGAATGTAATATTGTGTAAAACACATATATAAACAATTCTCATGCACATACATTACACGAATTTGCAATAAATGTTCCACCTGGCTATAAAATGGATGAAATACCTACAAATCTCATCTATTTGCCCGTGAATTCCAAAGAAGTAAGTTCACTAACACTACGGATAGTTGATCAAGACGGTGATTTAATTAATTTTCGAGGAGAAGAAATTACTATTCGATTACATTTAAGGCCAAGAAAATAATGATAATTTACAACAAAGAAATTATCTCAAATAGCATTCCTTATACCACATTGTTATCCCCAAAATCCATATTATTGCCATCAGTCAAACCAAAATTAGCGTCCACGCTGTTCTCATCTTCACATTCAGCCAACAATTTAACAGAATCAAATAGAAATTTTCTCAAATCATTGAATTTCCAATTGAAGAAGCAACACCAAAGAGAATGAGATGAATAATTAATGTTTTGGATAAACCCTTATCGGATGAAAGCATTATAAAAAAAGATTATCACACTTATACTCCATACTTGCAATCATTTAAAAATAACGATGAAATAAGAATATCAATACAAAATCAGGATTTGTATGTTTTGCCGAGTGAAAGTTTTATTTACATTGAAGGTTTAGTAGAAGAAGAAAGCGGCGATAGTAAAAAAGTGGTAGCATCTTCTGCTTTCAGATTGAAAAATAATTTTGTTGCTCATCTATTTGATGAAATTCGTTATGAGCTAAATGGCATTGAAATTGATCGCACAAGACACCTAGGAGTTTCAACTAATATTAAAAATTATGTTTCTTTGATGGCAACGGACGGTGCTCTCATGGAAAATGCTGCTTGGAGTAAAGTAGATGACCTAAATGTAATAAATGGACACTTTAACTTTTATGTACCATTAAAAATATTATTGGGATTTGCTGAAGACTTTAATAAAATTATTTTAAATTCCAAACATGAATTGATATTACTTCGTAGCAAAAGTGATGATGATCTCGTATATTCAACAGCATCTGTTCAAAAACCAAAAATTACTATTAAGAATATTTCATGGAGGATACCACATGTACAGCTTTCTGACTTGAGTAAAATAAATATGATAAAAATTATACAAAATGGAACAAATTTACCAATAGCATTCCGCAGTTGGGACTGTCATTTTAATCCTCAATTATCAAGCGGAACTAATCACATTTGGAATGTTAAATTATCTGCAAATAGGGAACGACCTCGCTTCGTTTTGATAGCATTCCTGCGTGAGAATAAATTTATTAATTGTGATTTAACCAACATCAAAGTTCACTTAAACTCAGAGTCATATCCTTATGATGATCTAAACATTAAATTTGGGGAAGAACGCTTTGCCATCCTCTATGATATGTATGTCAGATTTCAACAAAACTACTATATGAGAGAACCTCAACCTCTACTCACTTGTCAAGAATTCAAAAATAAAGCTCCTATTACAGTTATTGATGTAAGCCATCAAAATGAAACGGTTGCAAGGGGTCCGATTGATATAAAAATTATGTTTGAGACTGGCATCAATATACCACCAAACTCATCAGCTTACTGCATTCTTATTCATGATCGTTTAATTGAATATACGCCTTTGACAGGACAGGTTCATAAAATTGTTTAAGCAATGGAAATGCCAAAAATAGTTTTTATTGATCTCCAAGGCTTTAGAGCAGATTCTAATAATTTTATTGCCAAAGAAATTGCATTGGTTTTTAACGCTAAGGAGTATATAAATTTCATCATAAAACCCCCCTTCGATTATAGTTATTTATCACCAAAAAATCAAAAACAAGTCAATTGGTTAACAAAAAATCATCATCATCTGCAATGGGAAGATGGATCCGTATCATTCAAGTCTGTGTGCGAATTTCTCAAATCAAACACAGAGGGTTCTTTAATTTTTGTCAAGGGTTTGGAAAAGAAAAAGTGGTTGGAGAATATGCTGCAGAAAAACGTTTTCAATATAGAAAATATCAACTGCTGTAATTTAAGAGAGCTCGATGAAAAATATCCCGATTGCATCCGTTGTAGTTCTCACAAACATGAAACATGTGCACTGAAAAATGCTCTTTTACTACAAAAATTTTTTAACTTTAAAATAAATGAAGGCAATTTTCCATTTTTATTATCTTTATTAAATATTTAGAAAATACACACACTTAAAAACAATGTCTTAAAATTATAAATAAAAATATGTATTCTTAAAATAGAAAACTAAAATACCAGTGTTTTATTTTGCTTAATAATCAAAAAATTTTAAGAGAAAAATACAAAATATTTATTTTTTCAAGAATCAACGGGGGAATCTTAAACTTATTAAATTATATTACAAAATATACATCAAATTTAATTTAAAGCTATTAAAATACAATGTTTTATTACCTAATAATTGATGCTATTAAATATTTCATCCTCAGAATCATTCTGGAATTGTACTAAGTCCATATTTACTCCCATAATAGTATTATCTCCATCTTCATCAAAAATATAATTCCTCTTGCTACATTTTAGACATTCATTGTCAGGGGTTTTATTATACTGATCATATTCACAATGCCCCCTAGCTACTGTTTGAACCTGATTGTTCATAATTATTCGTTTTTCATCCTTATAACTTAAAACGATTTTATATATATTTATTGTAAAAACATTATGCAATCTAGATGCAAATGAACACATATTATCGCTTACGATTTTACGATTAAATAAGGCAGTTTTATAATCAAACATACAATATTTATTTAAAGCAGACTTCTTAACCCCCTTTGCTTTTTTAATTTCCTTGTTGTCAATAGTTTTAATGGAATACATTTTCGATCTAAGACCAACAAATTCAGTCATAATAGTACCATTATTCTCATCTTTCATTTTACCCAAAACTTTTTTATTCACTAACGGTATGTCGTAACGATTATTAACGGGGTAATCTGAGGTATCAAATTCAGACAACAAATCATTAAGTATATCTTTGTAAAAATCTTCAGTTTTTATTGAATATATAAATGAATCGGTGTCCATATAATTGAGAATTATATTTTGACCATATTTTGACTTCATTAGCCTATAATGAAAATCATACATTTTCCATTTAGATAATTCAAGTACGGCAAAACCTATGTATATGGGCTTATCGTATAATATATCAACTTTACCCATCTGAACTGCAAATAAGTCTTCAGAAAACTTTGAAATGCTTTTAAAATTGGGGCGAGAAACAAAATATCTTGCACCTCTACGATTTCTATTTTCACTCTCCCAGTTTCTTGTGATTTTGACATCCACCCTTTTCTCAACATTTTCCATGGTCTTCCCATAAACAGCGTTATTTAAAAGTTTGAAAAAGTCTTTTTCAAATGTATTTTGAGCCTCTGCTCTATGTTGTGTATTTAAGTTTATATATTTCTGAAGCCATGGTGATTGATTGAATTTTATTCCCCTATGATATTTTGTACAAATTAAACCATTTGCAAGGCATTGTTTAAGGTTTCGATAATGAATCAGATATTTTGTTTTATTAGTCAAATCTGCAATAAGTTTTTTGCATTTTGAGTTTCCAACTACTTTATTTTCAGGAGCAAAAGGAAGATCATTATGCAGTTTATGAAGAGAGTGTGGATATTTTAAATCAACTTCTAAAATGTAACCGACAGGAGAAGTATCAGATATTTTATTTGGATTAAATTTCTTTAAATCGTCCTCGCCAAGCCACTCAAATCCCCCAGCTGGAAGATACTGTGACATTGCCCATCCATATAAATTATTTGCATCTAAGTAAGCTAAATATTCAGATGGCTTACTACTATCATAATCATCTAAATATATATTATTGGCTTTGGCATGTCTCTGTGAACATTGTACGAGACCACCCCTTATTCCCTTTTGTATAAACAGATGCATATCTTTATCTGTGAATAATTCTAATTCCTTCTTTGTCGTTTTAAGCATTGCATCCCATGAAAGACCTGGGGCGGTATAATAATGATTTGGATCTAACTTATATATGGATTTGCAAATTTTTCTAAAGTTTTGAAATATATCTGCCAATAAAAGCACATCCGTTTTTAAATACAATTTTGTATAATCTAACATATTTTTACATCTAAAAGTATTCCAAACATTTTTCGCGTGTTCATAATCTTCTTCACAACATTCTGCGTCAATTAAAACATTAAAAAACTTATCTCGACTGGGGAGCTCAGTTTCATTGAATCTTTCCACAGAATCCATATAAGAGTATGGAAAAACACCTTTTCTCCTAATTAGATTAAAATGATTTTCATCAGAGAAATTTTTGCGGACAATATTTAAATCCTCAACACGTAAATTTTTTGCTAGGGAATCTAAACTTGAAGCCATAAATCTGAACGAATCCAGAAATCTTATTTCGAATTTTTCCTTAGTCGAGTTTTCTTGAAAAGGTAGATATATAGATAAAGATATATATAATTCCTTGTTGAGAGGAACTACACGTATATCACTATCTGGAATACTATTTAAATATTTAAAGAACATATGACAATCATATGAAGAAAAGTTGTGAAAAAATACTGGAATAAATTTAGGTTTTCTATATTTTAAATTACAATCATTGTGAGCAGGGCCTCTATACTTGCCACTAAAATGACAGTGATCTTTAACTTTGGATAAAAATATCACCTTTTCACAAATATGACAAATATTAGATGAATTATGAAAAATTATATCATCTTCAGTCATTATTATTTTAACTTCTTTGTAAATATAATTTTTATAAATGTCTTTTAAGTCCTCAACTAAATCTTTAACAAAAACATTAGGTGCATCTTCTCCAAAATAAATTTTAAACTTGTCTAAATTATCATTAAAGCTACATTTTATAAAATAACTAAAAGCACATGGAATATGTCGTTGTATTTTTGTAGTTTTAGTACTAACCTCTTCACTAATGCTACTTAAAATCGATTCAAAGTCCGCATAGACTGTAAACGGAATATCTAGTTCCTTATGAGCATTCGAATATTTTAGAACCGCATCAGCTCCTTCTGGCATCCTTGTGCAAACTTTATTGCAAGTTTGTTTATGAAGTGATAAATCTCGTTGACTATATTTGTAAGTAAGGCATGCATTACATACAAATATTTTCTCTTTGTGTCCAGTCAAACTGCTTCGAATAAACCTTTTATTTAATAAAAAATAACAAAAAAAAAAAAAAAACAAATTTGAAATATTTCTTTTTATAAAGTTTTACATGTATTTTTTTTGCTACTAACCTTGAAATATCACTTATAAGGATGTAATGCGACCTTTCTTCCTCTATGAGAAGCAGGAGGTTTATATGATATTTCTTCTCCTCCTTCGTTAGATAGTAGGGTCCGACTATATTTTTCTCTTCATATCCGAAGACGTTGACACTTATATCTACATTTTGCCTTTCAAAGTCTTTTAAGCTTTTTAGACTTAATGGAAAGGTGAGGTTTGAAAAGTTTAATTGCAAATTGTTTACAATTATTATGTCGGCAGAAATACTTTTTATGTTGTAGGATGAACATTCCGTTTGTTGACAACGAGACAATTCTTTTTCACAATACAATGAAGCAATTAAACACCATTTGAAGCAGTAGACATCATCATTCTGGATATTTATAAATGCCCGCTTTCTGACTAATTCCTTTGGCAGAGGTATATATTGTGATCCTCTTATAATATTAACTTCATTCACATAAATATTTAAAAATTTTATGGTAACCAAAGACCATCCACTATTCCTTTCTTGGAACTCAGACATTTTATTTCTAATTTCATCAGTTTGCGAGTCATAGATATTATTCAAGTCATCGCTTAAAGTGACCATTGCCATTTTTGTTGAGTGAGTCATTGTAGCTGCAACCATTTCTTGCTCGCTTATTTTGATATAATCACACACAAGCCCCATATTGAATTTAAAGGATATGTGTTTAGCTTGACAATCCTTTAGGAGTTCTATTAAAATAGATTCCTCTTTTTTAAAAAATTCCTCGGGCATGAGAATTTCATCTTTTTCATTTTCTAGCATATAAATTGCTATTCGTTCACTATAATCACTGCTCCTTACAGTGAGTCTAGGGTTAATTGTCTTCATCCCACAATTGCTGCGATGTTGTAGTGTTCGCAAGTGTTGGCTATAGTTTAAGCTACTAACTGCTTCATTGCAAGGAACGCAAAATTTTGATGAGGTGGTTGCATGGGTCCTTTCATGCTCCTTCATTGTGGAGCGCTTAAGGAAAAACTTTCCACACTCAACACAATGTTTATTTTTATGTTGAAGCATGTTGTGTTTGGTGTTGAAAGCAGCTTGGCATATCACGCAGAAAAACATTTTGAGCTAGTTTTTTATTTTTTTATTAAAAAAAATTTCACACAGTAAAAATAACTTCACACAGAAAAAATAAGTGGATAAAGTTCTCAGAGATTTTTTTTTTTTATTAAAAATTGTTTTAACAAAAATTTTTTTTTAAAAAGTTCAACAAACAGGAAAAACCGGATGATGAAGTAAGAGATATATTTGTTTTTTCTTTTTTATTTAAAATTTATTTTACAGACAGAAAAAGTTCAACAAACACAAAAAACCGGATAAAGTAATCTACTTATATGATGAAGTAAAAATAACTTCACACAGAAAAAATAAGTGGATAAAGTTCTCAGAGATTTTTTTTTTTTTATTAAAAATTGTTTTAACAAAAATTTTTTTAAAAAGTTCAACAAACAGGAAAAACCGGATGATGAAGTAAGAGATATATTTGTTTTTTCTTTTTTATTTAAAATTTATTTTACAGACAGAAAAAGTTCAACAAACACAAAAAACCGGATAAAGTAATCTACTTATATGATGAAGTAAAGGATACTGAACTTAATTTTCTGATGGGATTTTCGTCCAACCATGATTCTACATCTTTATTATTCGACTCGCTGCCTGCGTCTCATTCGCTAGTGGCAGAGGAGGGTGGGTGTAATCGTTTGTGTTTCATGTATCACGCTATAAATCTCTATCATAAACATCTAAATTTTTTAGATTTTAATTTAAGAATTATTTCAAAAGAAAGTAAAATAAAAACAATACTAAAAATTAGTTTTATATGTATTTGGTTTTATTTTACACTCAACTAAACAAACAAACAAAACACTAACAGATTCCAATTACCGCTTTATTACGAGAAAACAAAACCGAACAAAACCGAACAAAACAAACAAACAGATTCGAATTTCATTAAAACACAAAATTTGTAGATTAATGAAAATGTCACATTAATAAATAATTAATTTATGACCTACTTGTACATGTAGAATGTATATACCAAACACACAAAAAAATAAAAACAAAAATAGAAAATAAACACAAGAAAGAATAAATAGAAATTTCCTATTAATACAAAAAAAAAAAACATATGTAGATCAATGACTTTTACTTTACAAGCAAATTTCCTCTTAATACAAAAACAAATATGTAGATCAATGACCACCAAAGAATAGAAAAAAACACACAAGAGATAAAAAGAATTAACCGACGGCAACACTCATAATTTCAAAAAAGATCCTTGTCACTTAACACTTTCTAACAAAACACACACATGACAATTTTTTGTATAATCACCACTTTTACATTACAAGCAAACAACCGACAGCAACACTAACAACAAAGAATAGAAAAAAAAAAAACACACAAGTAAAAAAGGGCTAAATTCGGCTGTGCCGAATCTTTGAATACCCTCCACCATAGGGGCTGAAGATGATATACGTATATACTTAATTTTGCATGAACTGTAATATGAATATGTTTTGTCAATTTATGTAATTTAAATACCAAACTGCTCGGGAGGATGTTCAATAATCTGGGTAAAAATTGACAGACAGACAGACAGACAGACAGACAGACAGACAGACAGACAGACAGACAGACAGACAGACATACAGACAGACAGACGGACAGACAGACAGACGGACAGACAGACAGACAGACAGACAGACAGACAGACAGACAGACAGACAGACAGACAGACAGACAGACAGACAGACAGACAGACAGACAGACAGACAGACAGACAGACAGACAGACAGACATACAGACAGACAGACATCGCTAAATCGACTTAAAATTGCATAAGGTTCACGAATATATATACTTTATGGGGTCTTAAACCTATATTTCGACATGTTACAAACGGAATGACAAACTGATATATACCCTCACCATATATGGTGGAGGGTATAACAAGAGATAAAAAGAATTAACCGACGGCCACACTAACCACATAATTTTAAAAAGACCAAAAACAAATATGTAGATCAATGACTTTCACTTGATCATAAAAATTTTGTATTACAACCCTTTTATATTATAAGCATACAACCGACGGCCACACTAGAAGGCAATTAAATCAAGTTCACTCCCCATAGAAATGAAGGGTAATTAAATCAAGTTCACACCCCATAGAAAAACCCATTAACTCATTCTGGTACCCCATTGAAATGAAGGGTAATTAACTCATTCTGATACCCCATAGAAAAACCCATTAACTCATTCTGGTACCCCATTGAAATGAAGGGTAATTAACTCATTCTGATACCCCATTGAAATGAAGGGTAATTAACTCATTCTGATACCCCAATCTCCTACTACTACTTAGGAGGTGTATATATGAAAACTTATCAAGCACAAGTGGGCTTTATTAACACATTTTTTTTTTTTTTTTTTTGCTATGCTTTTAGTATGGCATCACTTTTAACACCAAAAATATAATTCCTACTACTAACTACAACTACTATATTTGATTATTGCGTTGTAGGGTTATAAAACAAAAACTGAAAAGAAACCACAAGGCGTTTAATAAAGGGCGTTTTCATATTGATAACAACCACAGCAACACAATCATAAAAGATTGAAATATGAAAAATATAAAAAAAAAAACAAAATTCTTTATGAACTTTTATTTGGTTTTTAGAAAGAAAAAAAATGGAAAAAATACGGCAATAGGAAAATAGTAATAAAGTGTTTATATGGAAAAAATAAAAAAAAAAAATATAGCAGAAATAAATAAAAACACCAAGAGGAATAGTTAAAGTATTAAAAACGGAAATTAAATTTATACACATACATATATATTTATATACAAAAAGTAAATATACATTTAAGCTGATATCCGCTGCAGACAAAATAAACACTTAAACAAGGTTTACAATATAAGTATGTACTTAGAAATTTATATAGAAAAATAAATGGGAAAACTAAATAAAGGCCAACTTTAATGTAATAAAATTTTAACTGAAGTCAAAAATTTTGCTACAAATTAAAATCTTAGTACAAAGTATAAAAGTATAAAATTTAAAAACAAATATTAATTAAAAATTTATAAAATCCTTAACAAAAAAAAAAAACTTCAAAAAAACTTGGAGTTACCCAGCAAAACCACACATTACCAAATAATGGGTAAAGTAATGTATAGCCATAGTGGCCGATGGATTAATTTACACCTTACTTCATTGATGAATTTTATAGGCGAAGAGCCTCAAAGTAATGTATATACCCATTACTTTAGAAGTGATAATGTAAGGGATTACTTATATGGTTACGAGAATGGAAAAAGTAATGTGTCTAAAAATAGATTTTTAAAAAAGAGGAATTTTTATAAAAACAATATTATTACAAATATTTTATTTAAAGTTTTTGTAATAAAAAATAATGTGGTCTTGATGGGAATCGAACCAGGGAAATCTGATTGCCAGCCAAGAACTCTACCCACTGAGCTATCGACGCATATAGTATTTGATTGTTTTAAACTTAAATGAATTGTTGCGCTTCGTTTTTCCGCTAGTGTTATCAAAACAAACATACATTAGCCTTTTGCTTACAAAAAAAACACAAAGTAATGTGTCTAAAAATAGATTTTCAAAAATATTTTAATTATGACTTTACATTTATAAATCATATATTACGTAATCAATAATGAGTAACTTATTACTTTATGCTTGCAAATAATGAAAAAGGTAACGAGCTATCATTACAAGGTAACGCATGAGAATATCGCACCCATTACCAAAGTTTTGCTGGGCTCCTCTAACTCAAATGAGCGTCTTTAAATTTTTGAAAAATTAATAAACTCTACTTAATGTTAATGATAAAACAAATTCCTGGTATATAGAGAAATATTCAATTAGGCGTGTTGAGCAAACTTAAGATGACAGGTTACATTTATTATTTTTTGTAGAAGATATGTGTTAAGAATGGTACAAATTTAATAATAAATTAATAAAAATATAAGAATAGACAGTAATAAAAAATTAAAAATTAATATTGTAAGTAGTTAATAGAATTTCTAAAGAAAATTATATTAAGAGAAATGAAAAAATTTAGCAAAAAGAAAATACTCTTGAAACAAACGTTGCACAAACAAAAATTTGATTTTGTTTAAATAAGGACAAGCACAAATTCCTTTACCCACAAATTACAAATTCCTTTGACTATACCTTGAAACGGTTATTCTAAAAAAATTCATATCTAACTACTTTCCGAACTAATGTATAAGAAAATAATAAGCAGTAGAAAATTTCTTCCAAAAAAATTAAAATTTGCTCTGGGATTTCATAGAGTAGTAGTTTTTGACGCATAAATGGTATAGGAATTTTATAATAATTTCCCAATACACCAAAAAAAAATAAGTAAAGTATAAAAAAATTCTTAAGAAGTTTTTTTTTTTTTAAATTACTAAAGTATTTTTTAATCATGTTTGAAAAACTATTATCTTTCGCAAGATGTTTTTAAACATAGTTAATAATTGTAAAAATTTTAAGAGTTTCTCATTCTTGTTGGAGAAACTATACTCTATACTTCTTAATATTTTTTTTAACATACTTGTAAAAAGATTATTATTAGCAAAAATCATAACAGTTTCTTAAGTATGTTTGATAAACTATTCTCTTTCACAATATTTTTTCAAACTTTATTTACAATTTTGTTTTCCATGTTCGTTAATATTTCTTCGCCACTTCTCCGTTTTGCTTTTATTTATATTTATAAAACTATTATTCACTATAAATATATATTAAACATGCTTGTCATATTATGCATTTTCTCAACAGCATTGTAAGTATGCTTATAAAAGACTTATTGCAAACAACAATTTCTAAACTCTTTGAAGTCTTGTTCCAGTAAAGTCCCATTAATTTTATCATCGTTGAATATTTTTTACCGCGTGCATTTTCATTTTTAATTTTGCTTCAAGAAAGTGCATATATCTTTTGGTATTTTTTATAGTTTTGTATTTTTTTAAATATTTTTAATTTTTTGAATTTAATTTAAATTTTTTTAATTTAATTTAAATTTTTTTAATTTAATTTTAATTTTTTTAATTTAATTTTTTTTCCATTTTGTATTTTGTTTTAGTATTTTTTTAATTTTTAATTTTAATAAAAGTGAATTAAAAGAAAAATACAATAAAATGTGAATTTTTTATTTGCAAACATAAGCGAATTCTACAATTGTAGGTATAAGCTTATTAAACTATTATTATTTCAGAAATATTTTCACGAGGGTTCCTTTTTGATTTTTCTACAGTAATTTTCAAGCGTTTTTTAATAGTTTCTCAAGTCTTTTTAAAGCTAAGAGCTTATGTTCGCAAGCTTATTATAAATTATTTCTTAAGGGTTTTGGTCTATTGAGTTGGATATTTTGCAGTCTTTTTAGAGAGATAAAATTTTAAGATCACGTTGAAGTTAAAAAGAAATAATTATTTCGCCTGGTAAACGCTCATCAAATTTCCAATTGATTTTCGAGTTTTTGTTTTTTTTTCACATCAGTAATTTTTGTATATACACTCAGAAAACAGATTCATTGTGACAACCGAATTTATTGCCAACTGAATAGTTCGGTTCTCGCAATCAAATGTATTCCTGAATTTTATTGTATTAACCGAATTTCGGTCGGCACAAGCAAATATTTTGGTATGAAACAAATATTCGGTACAAAAATTTTTTTTCAAAATTCCCCATACACCGCTGAACCCCCTCCTCCAACGACCATCTTTAATGAAATCCTTTACTTAAATCTCTAAAATTACAACATCTCTAAATTAAGGAAAAAAGTAAAATATTGTCAACTGTATGTTTTTATAATTATATTACAAAAATCCAAGCATACTTCTAGGCTTCAGATAACATTTTTGATTTGTTTGTTTGGCTATGTTCTCCTCTAGTGTCTCTGCATATAATGGCATATCAAACAAAAAATAAAAAATCTTAAGTATACTTAAGACTAGACAAAATACAACATTGTTGAAATATAACAACAACAGCAACAACAACCATTCAAAATAAATACCAACAAAAATATTATACAAATTTTCCAAGTCATTGCAATACAAGACGTGCGCTAAATTAATTTACTACTTCAACTAAAAGACAATCTAAACAAAAAAAAACAAGCCCTGATAAAAATGCCAAGACCAACAAAATTTAAGCAACAACATTTGACAATAATGACTCCTTCCTAGAAAATAAACAAATTTGCTTAAGAAAATAAATTAATAAAATGAAAGAAAAGAAAAGAAAATAAAATAAAGACAACAACAACATATAATACAAAATATTTACACTATAAGAAATTTTAAGACCGTGCAAAATTTTTTTTTTGGAAAATAACCCAGCAAACATATTGTGTGATGTAAAAATACAATAATATCGTATACAAAAATTAGATAAATTTCTGTGAAAAATTCCCAAAACCCTTGCTGGGTTAGTAAAAAGAATGAAAACAACAAAATTGTTTAGAGTAATTTTACCTAACAAAATACAAAACCTTTTTATTGTAGTTAAACAAAATAAAGAAAAAATCTTGGTAAAGGAGTGAGCCAAAGGAGTTATAAGAAACATATTTAATAAAACCAACATTTAATATTACAACATTTACTGTGTATAAAAGTTAGTATTAGTAATAGCCAGTGTTACAGTGTTAGTGTATACAATGTCTTTATATAGCATGTTAACACTTTAACGAGATTTTATTATTACTCGTATTTGTGCGGGTTTGTATTTAAAATATCTTAAGCAAAGTCCTATGCTTAAGCCTGCTTGCTCTCCACCATAATACATATTTGTATTTAAGAAAATAGGCGTCGTTTGTTTGTTATGGTAATGGTAATGACTTTGGCAAAAAAAGGTATTGAATTTTTAAGACCATAAGGAAATAGCAATAGCAGCTAACAACAATATACATAGTATGTATACATAAATGAAATCTGTTGCCTTATAACCACTTTTGATATTAATGTTGCTATTGCTGCTAACTACTACTGCTAAAGATGTTGTTACTACTACCACCACTACTACTAATACACTTGTTGTTAGCTTGTTATAATAAGGAAACCGGATATTATTGAAATTGTAGCACTTGTTTAACATACAAAAGACAGGTATATATTGTAAAGAGATTGAAAATTTTGTTTTTGTCGTCATCGGTAGGCAGGATAATAATTTAATCTAAATTAAGTTATATTTTTAAGATATTTTTTATATTGAATTTTTATTATAGAATTTATTAAATTTATTATTTCCCTTTATTCTCTCTCTTTTTAGGTAAGTTGAGAGTTATACACAAAGACATCTTAAACAGCATAAGTAGTAAGTTTGTATGAAAAAAAAGATTCTAATTGAAAATTTATTATAAATTTTTAAAATTTAAAATTTTTTTAAGCAGAGGTTTATTTGAAATAAGTTTAAAATAACTGATCAATCATTTATAGAGCCAATAATAGAGCTGTAAATAAATCATTCCTTTTTGATTTAATTTGCGAATTATTCATACACTGAATTGGCAAATTTTTAATTAATTTTTTCAACAAACGAATTGAATGAAATTTGAATCAATTCAAATGAATTGAAAATTAATTGCAATTAATTTTTTATTGAAATGAATTTGGCAAAATTAGTTTTAATTCATTTTTAATTCAAATGGATTTTGGCAAAATTAATTATAATTCATTTTTAATTCAAATGGATTTTGGCAAAATGAATTGCAATTCGTTTTTAATCGAAATGAATTTGGCAAAATGATTTATAATTCATTTTTAATTCAAATGGATTTTGCCAAAATAAATTGCAATTAATTTTCAATTCTATTGAATTGAATTGATTTTGAATTAATTCAAATGAATTAGAAAATTCGTTTTCAAAGTATTTAAATTGAATTGATTTTGAAAAAAGTAGCAGTGTAAGTAAATCTAGATACCCTCATTTTATAATCCAATTGACAGCAAGTATTAATCACGTTATGCCTATCACCTAGAAAAGACGTCTAAAGTCATAGAAAATACACTTATGATACCTATTTTTCCATATGTAGCACATCTGGCGCCCTAAACTAAAAGTAGTAAAAATTATAAGTGCTGAAAAAAAAAATTAAAGGCATTATATGAGGAAAATCAGCGCTTTATACTCAATATAACACTATTACTAATTTTCAATAAAATTATTTCCTCTTTCAAATTTAATTACATTCTTTTGAAATATTTTCAAAGACATTCATTTCTTTCTGCTTGTATCTTTTAATATAAAACATACTTCAAGGTTCATTAATTTTGTCAAAAATCATAACTTGTGTCTAGGCATTACTATATTATAAAACTCTTTTAAACATAAATGAGATATTTTTGTTAACAGAAAAATAAATGATTTTATTTACAGTAGACTCTGCATAATTGCATAGCACAATATTACCCCAAAAAAATGTGTACTCTCTATGGAATTGAACACTTTACCATAGTTCACATAAGTGTACTGTTATACAGTTAAGCGAACTTAGGAAAAGTAAAATATATTTCACTTTAAGGTGATTTAAACAAACTGATAATTCAAAGGATAATTCAAAATACTGTACAAATTTTTATAAAAAATTCGCCAACACAAACAAAATATTTATGTAATATTTTATTAAAAATATTAAGGCAATGAGTATTTTAATTATAATATATTTTTAAAATTTAATGTGATTTGGTAAATGCCAAAAATTTGATTTTTTTTTTTTGTTTTTGAGAAATTTGTATAAAAAAAAAAAAATAAAAAATTAAAATTTTTAATTTTTTAGTTTTATAGTTTTATAGTCTTATAGTAAACTCAATTTATTTTTGATTCCTTTTTTTTACAAAAACAAAAACTTTAGATATTTTCTAGTGATTCAGAAAGTTACAGCGTGTTACTCACCTTCGTTTTAGAAAGAATATTCGTTTAATATTATCTTAAATATTCTATACAAAATGCCAGTATTTGTTCTATGGTTGTATAGAACCACAGTGCGTATGATTAACGTAATATCATTCATACGTTCTGGTGTCATAATGCATTACTAAATATTTGCAATGTACAATATTAAAAGCATATTTTCTCTAAAGCGAAACCATGTAACACGCTGAAACTTTCGTAAACGATAGAAATACATCTAAGCTTTTTTTTTACAAAAGAAATAAAATAAATTTAAAGACATTAGTTGGCCGAATGTGACTTAAAATTGAGTAATCTACGAGAACGGTTTAATAAAACAATCACTTTTTGAATACAAATACTTAATCAGCAAAAAGGCGTTTTATTTCTTAATACAGTCTCTTTTTTAGCTCGATATTTCACCCTGGCTTTCAACAGGGTGCCTTAAAATATAATATTCTGAATTCATGACTCCTCTTCTACCACCATTCCATTAATTAATCGGTCTATCTCGGGTATAAATATAGTTTAGAGATAATTTTAATTACAAAAGATGATCAATTTCAACAAATTTAAGGCTGTTTTATAAAAGAGGCGTTAAGTTTTGAAATTGATGCATTCTGATCCACCCTGTTTTAATACAGAATGTTCCAGAATGGAGTCAAATGCGATCACATTAGCGTCAAAAATGTTTTCAAGTTTTTTAACTTTTGCAAATAGTGAACAATTTCAGTAATATTTACAACAGATTTAGAAAACATATAAAAATAATTAGATACACCCTGTTCCAATACAGGATGTCAAAGAAATAGATAATTTTTTGTATCTTTAATAATATGCCTCTCAATGGCAAAAATTATTTTTATACATATTTATACCGTTAGATATTTTCCTATATGTGACCTTCTCCGAAAAAAGGGACCTAGTGCGTGAAAACGATGTTTTGAGAAAAATTCATTTAAAGTTTCATAACGCATTATCACTGTGAACACACCTTCAGATGGGAGATGCGATTTGGTATGAATAGTTATGATTGGGTGCCGACTTTGGTGACGTCATGCCTATGTGGTGACGTATTTTTTTTTCGCTTTTACTGTGACAATACCTTTGCTATTGGTGCTGCTCTGTTCGTTCTCAGCTATCTGTTCGCTTTCAGCAAAGGGTTGATGTGCGCATACTAATACGAAGAAGACTTTAGAAGACCCTTTAGTCTTGTGCCAACTGTATAACGAGTGTTATCAATATCTCAAAAGATGTTTCGCAATTTTGGTTCTTTTGTAATTTTGTTACTAAGCTGATGTTTAATCTGCGATTAACGGCTGAGCTACGAATTACCTCCGCTCATTGCACCAAACGGTTTATCGTTAGATCGCAAATGGTATTTGTAGGAGAGTGTCAGGGTCTTATGTACTGATTCACAGAAACTGGATTTTGTAGCTCCTAAACCGAGTGAACCCAAAGCGAAAAAAAAATCGAAAATTACTCTGAACCGGCCAGCAAGAAGAAAAAATCGAAGCACCGGGTCACGATAAAAAGAAAGCTGAAGTCAAAGCGCCGAAAAAAGAAAAAACCGAAATTGTCAAACGGAAGAAAATCGAAGTATCAGATCACGAAACACCGAAAAACAAGTCCAAACTCCAAAAAAAAAAAAAAATTCGAAGACTGACGAAAAAAAAAACAATTTAAAACTAAAAAATCAAAAAAAGGAAGGTTTTAATGTTTTTCTTATTTTTATCGATTTTCCCAAGTTCGTTTTGTACGTTTTTATGGGGTAAATAAATTTTTATCAGAAATCTAACTCATTTCATCTTATTCTACACCCTTTTAGGTACCAGAATCCACTCTTAAGTCTTTTAAGATTTTTGACACACTAGGTCCCTTTTCTGGGATAAGGTCACATATTTGTTTAAATATCGAGGATTTCATACAAATTTGTTTTTTTGTATACCAAACCAGGTACAATTAACCGTCTTATGCCACGTATCCATTATAGACCTTCAATTAATTTCATGAAAATCCTTAAAAAAATTATCGTTACACAATTGTTTTCTACACTCAGTACACTTAGCCGTAGTTCACTTATACTCGGAGTTTAATGTACTTATAAATCTAATTTGCATATGAATTGACATTTTATTTTGTAAAACTTATTTAGATTTAAATTTTGCTTCTTCTTCTTTTTTTTCTTGTATTATTACTTTCTGTCTATTCATATTCAAATAAATCTCTACCACAATATTAAAATATACAATGGGATATTTACATATGTAATCAGGCACATCAAATATGAAAAAGCCTGTGAAATTTTGACACCATTCAAGGGGTTCTTCTTATAAAATTCTATAACATTTTAACTTTTCAAACAAATCAAAGTCAAGAAATTGTTAACACCAATACAACAATGTTTTAACACTAATACATTTAGACATAATAATATATTATAACATACATATATGGAAATACAAAAATATACACACAGAGAAAAAATTTGATGAAATTCGATCAAAACTATTAACATTTTTTTGTAAGGATGTTATTTTTTTGGGAATATGTAATTTAAAAGCCATTAATAAAGCAAATATATAAGCATGAGTTTTAATTAATTATCTACGTTTGAGGTAAGAAAAAGTGTTTAGGATCTGGAGGGGTTTCCGTAGGAAAAAAATCCTCAGAATCGTAGAAAAACTTTTTTAAAATTTGAATGTTTTTTCCACAGAAAAATTATCAAGATATTCCCATAGGAAAATTTCCTGAGAATCTAAAATTTTTTCTTTTGGAATAACCACTTAGGAGCTTATGGAAGTTTATTAGAAAAATATCCTTAGAATTCAAGGGTCTTCCATAGGAAAATGTCTATAGAAACTATGGGTTTTTTTCTGAGGAAATTTTAAATATGTACAGGTTGGTTGAAAAGTTCCTGCGCTCGAAATGAAAGAATACTGTTTTTGTTACGAAATATATTTTTTTATTCAATATAATCTCCTAGAAGCTCAATACACTTGTTCCAATGATCTTCCAATAATTTTATCCCATCCCTATAATGGTTTTCCGGAAGCTCTGCAAAATAACCGTCTACGGCTGCTATGGCCTCTTCATTCGACGAAAAATGCTTTCCACGAAGGAATTGTTTGAGATTTCTGAAGAGATAGTAGTCACTGGGAGCCATATGTTCAAGCGATTCGTACTTTAATTCTTTGAATTTAGCCATCGTCAAAACACTTTTGTGAGCAGGTGCATTGTCTTGATGAAAAATTATTTTTTTCTTCTTTAAACCAGGTCTTTTCTCACCAATTTTTTCATCCAGCTGATCCAAAAGGCTGCAATAATATTCAGAGTTGATTGTTTTACCTTTCTGAAGATAAGCAATCAACAAAATTCCTTTTGCATTACAAAAAACTGATGCCATAACCTTCTTTGCTGATCGTTGTGACTTTACCTGCTTTGGAGCTGAACAACCAGCTTCAGTCCACTGTAAACGTTTTTGTTTCAATTTAGGATCATGGTGGTAGATCCAAGTCTTATCCATAGTTATAAAACGACGCAAGAAGTCAGTTTTATTCGGCTTAAAACGCTCCAAATTACGCTGAGAAATTTGTTTTCGATCCAGTTTTTGTTGAATTGTTAATGTGTGCGGCACTAACTTTCCAAACAGTTTTTTCATACGTAATTCTTCATGTAAAATATGGAGTACTCGTTCGTCTGAGATGCCTATGGCGTTAGCAATTTCACGCTTAGTCAAACTTGGATCTTCACTAACCATATTATGTACCTGCTCAATGATTTCTGCTGTGGTTGCAGTTTTTGGTCGTCCTTCGCGTGGATCGTCTTTAAGGCTGGTACGACCACGTTTAAATTCACCAGCCCAAAATTCAACGGTGCGTTTTGAAAGTGAGGACTCCTTATACACTTCTAACAATTGTTCATAAATTTCCTTTGCTGTTAAACCCTTCAAAACAAAGAATCTAATGACTGCAGGATATTCAATTTTTTCCATATTAAAAAAAATCAATGACACGTCAACTTCAAATGGCTTGTAAAGAAATAAAGAATTGACAGAATGACTTGCAACTTTGCATGTGTTCTCAGTACAGTTATACCAACTTGAGAGAAAAAAAAGTTTGGAGCTAGCAGTGCCATCTCTTGGTGAGCGCAGGAACTTTTCAACCAACCTGTACATCAACCCATCACATTCTGAGGAGCTTTTTATAGTGTACATACATTTTCTGAGTGTATATACGCTTATATAGAGAAAATAACATCAAAATGTAAATTAATTCAATTTGTATTAAAATCTCATATATAAAAATACTAAAAATCTTTTAACATTCTAACTAAACCCTAAAAATATACTATATAATTTTTTTTGTTATATATGTATATGAACATACAATTGTATGTATTTATATAAAAACATGTATAATGAACCTGAATGATGATGATGATGTTGATGTTCATAACACTATGGTCATGTTAAACAAAATAAAATCTTTTTTTTTTTCTTCTTTTGTTAACCTGTATCAAAATGTAAATGTTATACAATTTTTTTTATTTTTTTTTTTGCATAACAATGTATTTATATAGTATAAGCTTATATGTACGCTTGTATGTTGTATTCTAAATCTGCCCTATGATGATATTTTCTATATCACTTGTTTCTAAATAAACTAAAACCATATTGACAGCCTACAATGCATAATAATGTGACATGGATATTTTGATGCTAGCCCCACATACATACACTCACAATATATTAACAGTAAAGGTTTGATATATTCATATTGAATATATAGTAAAAATTACATAGATTTTAGAAAGATATTTAACTTTAACTGGTAGCATTTCAGTAAACAAAATACATAATTACGCGCGAGCGAAAACCGCTGGAGATAGAGAAAAATAACTCCTCCAAATACCTTAAATCATTCAGCATAGGGTTACTTAAAGGGGGTTTATTCTCTATCTCTAGCAGTGTTCTCTCTCGTGTAAATTTTTTAGAATTTTTTAAGGAAAATTTTTCCCAGTGTATACATACTTTTTAGATGATATCCTGTAGTTATATGTATTGCAAATCATACTCTATACACAAAAAAAAGGAACATACACAAGTCCTGTGGAGAGTTAAACTTAATGGAAGAGCAGGGAATGTGTAAAAAAAAATACAGAGGATTTTGAATGACAGTTTTGTTTTGGCATGAAATTGAATATATTTGTATTTTCAGAGTATTGATAAAGGTTATTATGGTTAATATAAGTTTGATTGAATTTTTGTTGGTTTTTCTATACATTTTTTACGGATTTGTTTTTAATTAAAAAAAAACAACTTGCTTATCGTATAGAAAAAAAAATTAATAAAATTTTTAGCAAAGCCTTAAAGCATGCTATAGATTTTTTTATTTACCCATTATTACTTATATTTGTATGCTGCTACCAGCTTAGGTCTCTTTTTCTCTGATAGCTAGAGTTTTCTAAAGTTTCAAGCTACAAATAAAATAAATAACCCCACTAAGCCAAGTCGCCTCGACCCACCACTGGAAAAAGAAATAATTCTCATAGATTGGCGTTGGCTAATAGAAGATACCCACTATTTAGAACATTTAGACTCGCTCTATAACTTAAGGCCCTGCCTAACATATTCCTTGGGTTGCTTACAGAATGTTTCCAGGCCTATAAAGGGTTGGCGGGCTTCTGACAGTTATCCCTTTTATTTCCCTCATAAAAATATTTCCATAATTTTTTTTAGAACTGTTAATGTTGCGTTATAACGGCCACAAATAAATTAATATCCACATTTCTTAAGACCAAATAAAATGAAAATGTTTGAAATTTCTAAGGATCCTCCTCTGGTTACTTCGAGTTTGAAGCTAAAATAGCTTTGGTAGAGTGCTTACACATTTAAATTATTTACAACATTAATTTAAGAGAACAAAAAATACTACTGACTTTATATTTCAATTTCAAACACTTTTATTTAATTTTATTCACAACCAAATTCTGCTGGAAAAATGTAGTTTGACTACTTGGGCCTCTGCTTGCTGCTCCTCTGGTCGTAGAATGTGAAACCCATAAACCTCCCGGTTATTTTTCCGGACTCAAAATTTGTCAGATGAAAATCCAACTGTTAGATTAAAATCTAACCGAGAGGATGGTAATTCAACCCACAAAACATTTTTAGGAGGAATATCTAACCCCTTCGTCTTGGTTGTTAAAACAGGAGCATCTTCTATAAATCCAGCCCCAATTTTCCTAATATGTTTTCAGAATGTGAATCCAGCAATTGATGGATGTAATCCTACTCTGTGCTAGTTAGATAGAAATTTAACCGTGAAGGATTGTAATACTCCCCCAAAATATTTGTTGGATGAATGTCCACCCGGTAGCCGGTAGCCTCTTCTCGATGGATGAAATCCGTCACTTATGATTTCTTGCTTAGTCTTCTTAAAAAATACCTCCAGATTGCCTCAATCTGTCGCTTTGTCGTTAAAACTTCCCATAAGCGGGGGGAATCCACTTTTGAAAAGTAAGATTTCTTCCCTATTCATGGAATGTAATCCACTTGATACTCTCGTTTGATAGATGTTACCTATCTTCTTTAACCTCTTCGTTGGTTGTGACCCACTTCTACAACCGTTCTACGAATTATCTTCCATCTCATTCATTTATCCCTTACCAGATAATAATAAAAAAAAAATCCCCAAAATACCTCTTACCGAAATCGCAACGGATGAATGAAAATCCATGATCAAAACCTGTGTGTAATATTTATGATGTCTATAGACAGAAATATATTTGTCCTTCCTCGGTTTTCAAAAATCCCTAAAATCCCCACCGTCACAAGATTTTAAAGAAATAATTAAGAAATTTAAAAAAACCATCCATAAAAGAGGTCTTTCGGAATGGACCCTTAATAAAACTTAATAATAGTAATAGAGAGAAAAACAAGTATTAAGCAGTTGGTTAGAACAAAACTGCTTAATATAAATAGTTTTCAGATACTTAAGGACCCTTCTTAATACTTTTACTATACTAAGAACGATATCTACATAATAGTTCTCTTAGTAGGATTAACTAATCAATTTATTTTTGAAATTCAAAATATTTTAAAATGTTCGCCTGCCGAAATGTGAGTTTAATATTTCTACAAAGAGCAGTAAAAAAAAGAATTAATTTTAAAATATTTAAAAGGCTCGATATTCAAAATGTATAAAATATTTGTCAATAAATATTTTCATTACTAATTTCTACTTCCAAATGAATTTAAAACTATTTTAAGTTTAGCATTTAAATACTTATAAAAAATGTACATAAAAATTAATAAAGAAAATTTAATTTCAAATTACGATATAAACTTTTAACACGTTACAAATCTTTAATTTCTATAACATTTAAAAAAAAAAACATAAAAAACAATATTTTCATATGTTGCGTATGAGTTATATTAATTATGTAGTTTCTGTATTAAAACCAAAATAATCAATAAACACAGCATAGCATCAACATGTAATAAAATGCTTAATTTATTGAACAACAGCATAAAAGTCAGACAACAACAAATTATAAATGTTAAAGAAATATTTTTACAATTTTACTTGGTTGGATCAATCAAATTATAATTTTCGAAAATTTATATTTTATGGAATTATTCCAAAATAGTTTAGTTTTTACACAAATTAATATGGTTAAACTTTAAAAATCATGATATTTTTTACAACGGATATCAAGTTAGCAAATAAACTGCGATTTCTTTCATTGTATTTTTATATTTGACCGATTAAGAGTCATTGTAAAAAGTCAGTGTAAATTTACACCAAAATGAAATAGTATTTATTTATTTGTATATTTTTAATTTCGATTGATTTAAACATTATTTTACTGCTATAAAATTGTTTAAATTAGGATTTTTTTTGTAAGGAGAAGCAATACTCAGGAAATTCTTCCTACTAGATAATGTGTTACTTTCTTCGGAAAGGGGATAGAGAAAAGATGAAAGGTGATGAAAGATGAAGGGCTTTAAATAAGGCAACACAGTAATTGCGCTAGATGATAATTCTAAGAACAGTTGTTGCCCGCTATCTGATGAAGAGTTGGCGTTATTGTTTTGTTATTTTGTTATTTTACTTCGGTAGGGTTAGGTAAGGTAGATGTAGTAGCCTGACAATAAGACTCATTTATAATAAAAAATTATATAACTAGATTCTCCCGTCGAACCATCCCGATTGCCTCAAAAGGCCCTAAGTCAGCCAAAATCGATGTCAGCCAAATCATCCAGGTCCTCAAAGAAACAAGAGCCCAAATGCAGTCGCCTCATGTGAGCCAGGGCAGGAAAAGTGTAGAGAAGGTGCTCCACAGACTCCTCTTCGTCACAACAGCTTCTGCAAGTCACTAGCCGCAACCCTCAACCTAACTGCGTGCCTTTCAATCAGACAGTGTCCCGTCATGACGGACACAAGTAGGGATATATCAGGCCTTGACAGTGACAGCAACCTGTGCGTGCGCTTCCTATCCGAATACAACCACGGACAGAGGCCCAGCTATCTCTTGCCAACCCATAAACACTCTCCCGCAGCCAAAACTAGCAAGTGGCCAGAGGCATGCCCACAGATTCCATTTCGTTTGAAATGTGTAAGGTAGTCTCCGGTCTTGCAAGCTCGTCTGCCCCACCAGTTCCCTGGTATGTCCCTGTGGCCCGGCACACAAATAACATGGATGCTTAACTGCTGAGCCATCTCGTTAAGAGATCTGCGACAGTTCAGGGCTAATGTCGCCTCCAGGAAGACAGAATCCAGAGATCTAATGGCAGACTGACTATCAGAAAATATATTAATCCTCACCGTTGTGATGACATTATACCTAAGCCACTCCGCTACCTCCCTAACTAATGGCTAGAATTACAGCCTGAAAAACACTACAGTGATTCGGCAGTCCCCGCGCAATACTTAGCTGTAGCTCCCTGGAGTAGACCTCCGAAGCCTATCTGATCGTCGAGTTTAGAGCCGTCGGCATAGAAGTCGACACAACGCCCCCCATTGGGAGTTCCGTGTTTCCACGAATCCCTATGCGGTATAAGCGTCTGGTACCTCTTGTCGAACAGTGGTTGGGCCACAGTGTAGTTAATGATGCCTGGAAGTTTGACATCATGTTAAGGATTGCACTGTGACCATATTCGCTGTCCGACTAAAGTGACAGCGCCCTCAACCGGACTGCTGGAGCTGTAGCAGTCTGTGAACCAATTATGTTCAAAGGCAGCAAATGCAAAATAGCATTCAGCGCATCAGATGGGGTGGTACGAAGCTCACCTGTGATGCACATGCCACCCATCCGTTGGACCCTATACAGCATCCCACGGTATGTGGGCCTCTGGAGAGCTCTCCACCACACGATAACACCATACAGCATTATCGGTCGTACCACTGCCGTATACAGCCAGTGGACAATTCGGGGCGCCAAACCCAATTGCCTCCCTATTGTCCTTTTGCACGCATAAAGTGCCACTGTGGCCTTCACTGCCCTGTCCGGTGGGGTTAAATGCTATGAGAACACAGGAGGACGTTGCGTTATGTATAAGAGTTAAAAACTCATACACATTATTTTTCCAAATTTATGTTGTCATAGCTGGGGATCGAACCCCCAACCTTCTGTGTAACAGTCCAACGCGCTAACAATTACACCACAACGCCCACAAGATATAATACAAAAAAGTAATTTTTCATACGTGACGTATGATTAATATTAATTATTGTGTTATTTTACTAAAATGTTTATAAGTTTAAAATTTTACGAGATTGAAATATAAAAAAACTATCTTCAAAGCTTAAAAAATTTTTAGAATTTGTTTAAAAATTATTTGAAAGTTGAAAGTAGTAAAACTAAATTTTTTTTAAAGGCAAATTAAAGGGAAAATTAAATAACCTTTTTATAAGCATAATTTGTTATTTTTAATATTTCTAAAATAATTGCCCAATTAAAAGCTTTTAGTAGAAACTACCACCCCAAAAAACCCTCATTTTATTCAACTCCCTTAAACACAAATTTCTTATAATTAAAGCAAAAATATTTCATCTTATATATATACAATTTTAAATTAAACATTTTACATATATATCCAAATACCATAATAATATTGGTTAAATCAGCACGTATAAGTTTAATTTACAACCATATAAACTCAAACTTTTACTACAACTATAATTGTAATACCCATACAGATACGATAGATATACTACACAACATTTTATGCAAATTGTATTAAAGTGGATGGTTGGATGGGTGTGGAATTGGATGGGTAACACTAAATAACAGGGACACAATTCTTTAATACACATTCAAGCAAAGGTTATCATATAACCAAATACATTCACACACATAACCAAAGCTATAGACCGACCAACACTCTACAACGTAATATTATTGTATTGTTGATTTATTTGTTGGAATAAAGAGTACATATGAAAAATAATCACATTGTAACAAATGTAAGTAAAGTCTCCAAATAACTGTCTATATCTATATATGTGTGTATGTGTATGTGAGAGTGTGTTTGTTTTTTCGATTTTATACCATAATATGTTTATAATAACAGCACTGAATGTGTTTCAGAATTTTGTGCAAATGTATAGATTTGAAATGTTGCATGAATATTGTAAATAGAAAATACTTGATATGTAAAATCTATACAAAATTGATCGAAATTATATTGTAAATTTTCAAGAGAGAAAATTTTCTAATTTAAATTTTTGAATATTTTACAACTGTAGAGAATACATGAAATGAACATGTTGTAATTTTACATGTTAATACAATCAATAAGTAGTTTAAACGAGTAGTTTGAATTATATTTGGGTTGTTGGCAGGCATTTAAGTCAAAACATGTTTTGTATAGAAATTGTAATAAGATTTAAATTTTTTTTTCATTTTCTTATAAATAACAAACAAAAATCGTTGGATTTAAAGTTATTAAACATTTTTTAAGAAATATTAAAATTAATTATAAATACCATATAAAGCATAAAAATATTTTTTCTTTATAGCCTAGAAATTCAACTTTGAATGTACATTTTGCTTAACTAATTTCATTTTCCAAGATATTTTTAGACAATTTTCTATCATTTTTGAAACTTTTGAGATTAACAACTTGGAAACCCATTTTGTTACTTTTTATTTAAAAAATATTATACTTAAAAATCTCTCAAGGTTTTATAATTGTAACTATTGTAGTAAAATAAAACAATAATTAATATTAATCATACGCCTCGTATGAAAAAAAAAACTACTTTCTTTAATATTTGAAAATTTAACCAATTTTGATCATGTTTAGTTGGGTAAAAAGAAAAATAAAAATAAAAAAATACTATTCTATTTTGGTTTAAATTTAACCATCAATCAAGAAAGTCAAAATAATACGAGGGCGAATCAATAAGCACGTGACGAACTCCCCTCGTAGTTATAAGAAATATAACACTGTATTTCCATCGTATAATAGACTTCATTCAAATTTTGAGCAAGTTCCGTCATTTACTTTACGTTTAACAGCTGTTCAAAACATACAACCTCGTGGAGAAGTCCCCGGCCTGACACATAGATGGCGCTACTAGACTTAAATCGATATGATTTTTAGTTAGCCCTAACCTTCAAAAGACAAACACGTGTATAAATTTGACAGCTTTATAGCATTCTGAGTGAAGCAACTTTTGTTATTTTGAAAAAAAAAATGGATAAAAAGGAATTTCGCGTGTTAATAAAATATTGCTTTTTGAAGGGAAAATACAGTTTCTGGTCACTTCCCCAGGAAAATTAACCATCAAGGATTAGTATGCTAAGTTTAGACGTAGTGAAATGAGCACCGAAGACGGTGAACGCAGTGGACGCCCAAAAGAGGTTGTTACGGACGAAAACATCAAAAAAATCCACAAAATGATTTCGAATGACCGTAAATTGAAATTGAATGAATTAGCAGGTACTCTAAAGATATCAACTGAACGTGTACATCATATTATTCACGTATATTTGGGTATGAGAAAGCTCTGTGCAAAGTGGGTGCCGCGCGCGAGCTTACTTTTGACCAAAAACAAGTCAGTGAAAACGAAGGCGAAAATCCATGAATTGGGCTTCGAATTGCTGTCGCATCCACCGTATTCCCCAGCCCCCCAGCGACTATTTCCTGTTCTCAGATCTCAAAAGAATGCTCGCTGGGAGGAAATTTTCGTCGAATGAAGAGGTGATCGCCGAAACTGAGGCCTATTTTGAAGCAAAGAACAAATCGTACTACAAAAATGGTTGGAGGGTCGCTATAATCAGTGTATCACCCTTGAAGGGAACTATGTTGAATAAAAACAAATGAATTTTGCCAAAAAAAAATGTGTTTTAGTATGGTAGGCCCAGGACTTTTCAATTGACCTGTTACTATGGGGACTCTGCACCATCGATTTCAATGGTAAAAAAAACTGGTTTACTAACTTTCGTTGTGGCCTTACAAGCACGGAAGATGCCGAACGTTTTGAACGCCCAGTTAAGGTCTCTACACCCAAAACAATTGAAAAAATTCGATCGAAGATTGAATGTGCGATAGATTGTGGAGAACATGGGCAGGCATCTCACATGGCTCAGTGGTTTCAATTTTGAACGATCACTTGAGTATGAGAAAGCTTTCCACAAGATTTCTGCCGCGCTTGCTCACAATCGACCACCAATGGAATCGTGTGACAGCTTAGTTTGACTTTAAAATATTTATCAGCTTTAAAGTTATAAGCAACTTAATGCGAATAACTAATAATTAATATTAATCATACGCCATGTATACAAAAATTTATATTTGTTTATAAATTTGTTGTATAATTTATTATTTAGGCAATAAGAAATTAAAAAAAAAAATTGTAACATTTTAACTTTTAAAATAAAGTTTTTTATATTATAAAGCATTTTATTATTTTATTTGCTTAAGCGTTTTACAACCCTTCCAATGATAAGTTACCTTTAGAGCTAGTCTTACATCAACTCGAATTTTTAATTGCCTTTAATGGCGAGTTAAGCTTACAAAAAAAGTTATTTTATACAAAAAAAAAAAACAACCAAAACTTCAAAGCATAGTTGTATAATGTACCTTTACAATTGGTTTAAATGTCCTTCTCTAAAATTACTTTGACAGTTTTATTATTTTTTTTTTTTTTTTTATTCTATACAGTCTTCACTTTAATCTTAATTATTATGAGTTTTTTTTACTCGAAGTTAAATGTGTATTTTTTTATAATTTTCTCTTCATTCTATTTTTTATTTTTTTTTTTCACTTTCTACCCATTTAATATTACATTAAGTCTTTTGGCTACATCATAGTCATCATCATTAGTTTGTTAAGTTAATTAAATTGCTATCAAGAAATGTTAAACAAAAGAATTGCTATAAGAAAGAGTTGCAAGTTGTTATAAGAAAAGCAAGCAACGAAAAAAAAACTAAGATTTTGATTTATATGCAAATTGAAAGGCAAATTATAAAGATACTATTTAGCAAATATTCTTGAGTGGGCTATAGCAAGCATTGTACTCCAATAATTTACTTTTAATTAAAATGAAAGCTTTTTCTCTTTTTTGTTTTTTGTTGATGACTATCTTTAATGACACCTTTAAGAAAAATGAATGCAATGGAAAAGAACAAGCATTAAATAAGAAATTTGTTTAAATGTAAATAAGTAAAAGATTCAATTAACAGCAATCACCTGTCATTAGGAAATATTAATTAAAATAAACTATTCAAAATATTCACACAAAAATTTAAATAAATCGAATTTCTTCAAATTGCTTTTTAACAATTACAAAATTATATTAATTAGCGAAAATTTAATTTATATTAAAATATTAATTAGTTTGAAAAATATAATAGTTTTAATAAATTTATGTCTTATTTAATATTAATCATACGTCAGGTATAATATACAAAAATGCCTTAACTTGATTTTTTGTTACTTGACAGGAGAAGGAAAAAACTAAATTAAATACGTAAAATTTTAGATACAAAAAAAGTTTTAATGCAATTTTTAATAAAAATAGGCAACACATTTTTGGAAATTGCCTTAAAACTTTTTTTTAACTAAAATTTTACGGATTTTATTAAGTTTTTTCCTTCTCCTATCAAGTAACAAAAATTCGAGTTAGGGCCTTTTTGTATCAAGCTTTTTATATCAAAAGTAAAAAAACTACTTTGAAATATTTCCAAATAAAAATAATGCCAATAAAAAATATATTCAATTTAACAGAAACCATTAGGTAAATTTACTATTTAATTAATATTCATCACAAGTCTGGTTTATTAAAACTAAAAAATTCTAAATGTTGCTAAAAAGCATAGAATTTTTTTTTTTTAAGAAATGCTTAGGCAATACATTTACAAAATGCAGCAGAATATATTAAATAAATATTTAAAATAATTCAACAAAGAACATTGTTGTTAAGCTTAATCAAATTACAAAATCAAATTAATATTAATTATACGTCAGAGTAGAAATACTAAAACAAAAAATTCTGAGGAAAAAAAACTCCATGGCGTATATAGAATATTCCCTAAAAATATCTATAAGAATTAATTACTTAAAATAATATTTGAAAGGAATAATTGTAATATTTCAGATATTAAGGACACTTAATTACAATATTAATAAATTTATAAATATTGCTTATGTATGGAGGTTTAAACAGTTTAAAGCAAGGGTGCCCCAGCCCTATGCGCTTGGTGCTCATTTGTGTTTGTAAAAGCACTTAACTATAGGCTGTGTGTTTTAATACACATAGAGCACCCAGCACTAGCAATACGTAATACACAAACAACTTTGTCTTATTAGTTTTTTTTTGTGGTTATTTACTGTATACACGCAAGTGCAAAGCAACAACACTTTCGTATGCTTTGCTGGTAAATACCCTGTAGGAAAGGAAGCCTAGGGTCAAGTGCCTACAAGTCACCACATTTGTCGACTATTTTTGGTGACATGTCCCCAAAGCGTCTATACTTTTTACATTCCTTTTTTGCAGCTGCAAAGATGTGCTTGTTCTTGATTTTCTTATTGCTTTATTTTGTTGAAAATACATGTGCATAGCTGCATGCAAAATTAAAATTTTTAATGAAAATATAAAGAAAAACAAGTAAAAAAGGCTTAAATTCGGCTGTGCCGATTTTTGAATACCCTCCACCAATATGCCAAAAAAAATGTTCTCTGGAGTAATATTATGGAGGTGAAAAAATTTTTAAAGGTGAAAAAATTTTTTGGTAAAAAAAAATTTTGGGGTGAAAAAAATTTTTTGTGGTGAAAAAAAATTTTGAGGTGAATACAAAATATTATTCAATTATAAGCGACTGATAAAAAAATATTAGAAAATATATTATGTACCAGCCGCTACTATGAAATTGTACTAAAATTCACCAGTTTGTATGGAAAATTTAGAGGTTCCTTCACATTTTCACTCATAACTTTTTAACCGCTGGACCGATTTTGCTCATTTTCAATAAACTGAGTAAAAATAGGCACCCCCGCTTGCGTCTTCGCGCCGTGATCGCCATTTCAACAGACAGACGGACATCGCTAAATAAACTTAAAATTGCATCAGGATCACGAATATATATACTTTATGGGGTCTTAGACCTATATTTCGACATGTTACGAACGGAATGACAAACTGATATATACCCTCACCATATATGGTGGAGGGTATAATTAATTTAAAAGTTAAATATACAAATTTGAACAAAATATACAATGAGCAAAAAAAATTACAAAAAACTTGTGAAAAAAACAATAAATTTTGTATAAAAATAAAAATAACAAGAAAAAGGCAACAATTTTTAGTGAAAATTGCAACTCTAGAGATTTTGTGGAGCCTGATGAAGATTTTACGGAGCCTGTGGATAATTCTGTACAGTCTTTTAAATATTTGTCTACTCCAAAATTTATTTTTTTTTTTTTACTTTAATGAAATTTATAAAAAAAAAAATTATTATTAATTAAATATCTAATTTAACAAAATAAATGTTAAATGTCTAAAGCAGAAAGCGTTAGCTGGGGCATAATTAGTCAGTAGTACTGGTGACAAAGTCAATAGTGAATCAATACAGTTTCACTAGCGACATTTCCTACAGGGTTCCTACAGGGTATTGACGATAGCGTTCATCAATGTAGATTTTGTTTAACGTATGATATGAAATATTTTTTTTTCTTTTTTCTTTGTATGTATTGGTTTTTAAAAATAAAAAATATTGAATCAAAATTAGTTATTCTTTAAATGTATTGATGTTTGCTCTTTCATTAGGAACTTTTGGGCACCCCTGGTTTAAAGCAATATTTTGTAACAATTAATATTAATATTAATCATACGCCATGTATACAGGTTATTTAAAATTTTATTGTTTTTTTAAACAAAATAAGTTTGCATTATAAAAAGAAAGTAAAATGTACTGAATACAGTAGAACCATTTATCAAAATAGCTTCTTGAGAAAACTTCAATTTTCTCTGAAAAATTTTAAGAAAATTGTTTTAATATTTATTACGATTTCCCACTACACAAACACTTTTCTCTGCTAAATTGAGAAATATTCATTTCAAATATGTGCTAGTAATTAGCGAAATTACTTTCCTTATTAATATTAATCATACGCAGCATACAAACAACTACAGGGAAGGGCAGGAGAGAAAAAACAGTTAAAGCCCAAATTCTTAAAATATCAATTAATTTATCCCCTACAATATTTGTTAAATATGACTATAATATTTGTTAAATATGACTACAATATTTGTTAAATATTATTAAGTTATTCGCGTCACTTTGGTTGATAGAGGGTATTGCAATTGAAAAATTCAAATATTTTTTTGCTGAAATAATTTGCAATTTTATTAAAGTTTTAATGCTTTTTTTAACATAAAACAACTAAGTAAAAAAAATAAGTTAAATGAAACAATATCGTATAATTAGAATTGGACATTGCTATATCTTACTATTACCTTGAATTCGTTCGAACTAAATTATCACAAAAATTGTATGCTGAGACATTTTATCTAATAATTTATATTACTATTACAACAAGAAAGAAAAGAAAACAAAAAAGTTTAAAAATTGATTTAAATTTATTTAAATTTATATTTTTTGACGTCAGATATTAAACATGAGAATTAGTTTCTAAATTGAAGTTTTATTTCAAATGACATCTTTTTTTACTGAATGCTTTGCTACCAAAAACACAATTAATTGAAATTATTTAAAAGCGAAATTGAAAAGAAGTTTTTTGATACAGAGGAACATATGAAAATAGATTTTTACAACATCTGGCACTATTAAAAACAAATCCTACATTCAAGTTATATTGAATTGCATAAAAAGGATTAAATGTCCACTATTGCAGATGCAAAATAGACTCTAAAGCACAATTTTAAAACATTAGAATAGTTAATACCCAAAATCCAAACACTAATTACAGTAGAATATTTTAAAATAGCAGCATTGATTTAAAATTATCCCTCTAATAATTTTTCGTTTTGTTTTTAATCTGCGTATCAAAATCCATTAATTAAATGCTATTTTTTAAGAATCAGGGAAAACGTATTTTATGGGACACACTACTACACAAACACTTTAATGGCCACTTAAGCACAGTTGGATAAATAGTTGTAGAAGCCCACATGATTTAATATATTTATGTAGTAATAATACATGTTTAATAAGCCAATAACTTTAATTTGGTTGATACAGGGTATTGCATTCAAAAAACAAAAATATTATGGTTGATAGAGAAATAGCATCTATTAAAAAAGTACTAAAATCGATTTTTTTTTTCTTCAAAATTCTCTAAGATGTGACTTTCATTTGGCGAACAGTTCTCTATTAAAAACAGATTTACAAGAAATTGGTTCTTAGAGGCTAGTGAACATAAGCTCTTGATGCTGTAAAAATTTTCCAACATTTAGAAAATTTGTTTTCATTTTTAAACAGCACTATAAAGTAGTCTTTAAAACAAAAAAAAAAAAACTCTTTTATAATACCACATTAAAATATTATTTCAAGTTTTTCTCTCTCTTTACGAAAAAGTTTTTTTTTTCCTAATTTTTTTCATGCTTTTTTTCTATACTTTTTTCTATTTTTTTTTCCTGCTCCTAAAAATTGTGGTAAAATGTGTTTTCAAGCGAAAGTGTGAACAAAAAAAAAGGCTTTATGTTGTTTTTATACCACAATCAGAAAAAAAATTTACAAACAACAATATATAGGCTTGGTTTAACAGCAGGCTTAGTGTTTGGCATCACTGCTTTAAATAAAAATAAAAAAAACCTAATGCCAACCTTTACCCATAGTTTCATTTCATTTCGTTGTAGTGTTATGTGTTTTTTTTTTGCCATGTAAACACCACAACCACAAAGTCAAATGCATAAAAACCACACGCAACCATATATAAACATACACATCATATTTACTTAACAGCAACACCACCACCTGCAGCAGCAGCAGCAACAAACGGCAACAACAGTTGTTGGTACATACAAACAAAAAAAAAAGAAATAAATAAACAAACAAACATTAACATTTACTTATATGGTGTTGTTTTTGAAAGAAGCATTGCATTTTGTGTCATGCTGTGTGTTTATTCTTTCAAGCTTTTGTAGATTTTGTGTTATGCACTCGCGTTTTCTTTCACTCAAGCGTAAGTGTAGAAAAATATACGTAAGAAAAGATTCTATGGAGCCGTTATATATAAAAAAAAACATTATTATTATTATGATGGTTGGTGGCGGTTGTTAAGTTAAGAAACCCGTAAAGAAATTTTAAAGAAAGAAGAGGTTTTAACCCAGCGTTGTTATTAAAGCTGTTATATAAATTTAAGGTGTTTTATAAATTTTAATCTATTTTGATCATATTAATTTGAAAAATGTTTTAGTTTTTATTTTTTGATTGATTGTGATTAAATTTGGAGAAAATGGACTACCAAAACTTGTAAAATTTTCTTAATATTACTTATATACAAAGTTGTATGGCTGAGGCGTATGATTAATATTAATTGCTATGATATTTTTTGGAAATCTAAAAACTACATATAATTTACATAAAAAGTAAATTTTATGTAGAAATAAATTAAGTCGAAATATATTATCAATATCATCTGATGAACTTTAATGTCCCATGTAAAAATCGAAATATATATGAACATACATGATCATACATGGGCTTGTATATGATCATACATGGGCATTAGACCGTACCACCTTATAGGCAAAAAAAAAAAAGTTCACCGTACACCCTCAAATATAAACTATTTTAACAAGAAAATTTCGAAAATGTTTTTTTTTTTGGCCGAACGTAGGGGTCGCCATTTTATATTTTTCGTTATATCTTCGTTATTTACCGTCCAATCTTAAAGTGTTGTATATCAATGTGCAACAAATTGGTATCATTGCGACAAAAACATTGATATATAACCCTTTAAGATTCGACTGTAAATACAGAAGATATGTCAAAAAAATAAAAATGCCCTACATTCGGCAACATAAAAAATTAAAAAAAAAATAAAATAATAGTTCCGCTGGAATTATTGGAATTCTTTACTAGCAAAAGTTTATTGCTTTTTTTCGAGCTTTCATTTTAAAATATTAGGGTAGTACATTTAGGTGGTAGCAACTGAGATCTGGTGGGTTAATACTAGAACGGCTTACTTGAGATCAATGGCTCCTTCGAGAAAAACATCGGCCTCCGCGAGACAAAAAACATTGATATACAACACTTTAAGATCGGACGGTAAATGGCGAAGATATAACGAAAAATATAAAATGGCGACCCCTACGTTCGGCCAAAAAAAAAAAAAATATATTTTCGAAATTTTCTTGTTAAAAAACTTTATATTAGAGGGTGTACGGTGAACTTTTGTTTTGAGGTACGGTCTAATGGGCATACATGGTCATATACGTCTATACATGATCTCATATATGACCATATATCTTCGGATCCGAAATTTGAGGGTATGTGGTGATATATGTGCATATATTATCATACATGCTCGTATAGATCCGAATATATATGATCATATATGAGATCATGTATGGTCATATATTGAACAATGTATGGACGTATATGACCATATATGTCCATGTATGATCATATACAGGCCCATGTATGATCATGTATGCTCATATATATTTCGATTTTTAGATGGGGTGTTAAATTAATTACTCTTAGCTGGACTGATACATGTAAATCGATCCGGCCCAAGATCTCCTCAGAAGCCAAAGTTTTAAAAAGAGTTAGAGCCCTCAGAAAAAGGCAGATCTTAAACATAAAGCATTTTTAACGTATATTTTGCTCCATTCTTGTCTTTTTTAGCAATCAAACACGTGCGTAAGTTACTATCCTAACAGGCTTAATGACGTTACTAAATTCTGAACACCAAAAATTTTCTATTTAAAGGAAAAAAAAAGTTAGCTATACTTTAGCTCGTTTTTATATACATGGACATTTACAGTTTGTAATTTCGAAGTTTTAGAAAAGCCAGAGCTCCGCCAAAAGAAGTTACACTCACCAAAAAAAAAAATCAGTAATAACAACTAAAAACTTTGTTGTTATTACGGGGAATTTTGCTAATTTGAGCTCAGCGGTTTTTTTTTCTGGTAATCTTAGCAACACATGACTGCTGACGTAGCTGCTACTAAATTTGAGTAAACTTTTTGTGAAGTGGAATTAAAAATCAGTTTGCTAATTAATATTAATACACAGAGAAAACAGATTAATTTTAACAACCGAATTTCTTGCCAACCGAATGGTTTGGTTGGACCCACCGATATATTTGTTTGTTGCAATCGAAATTCGGTTAATGCAAACGAATTTCGGTTGAAACTAAATATTTTACAACTAAATAATTCGGTTGTTGTCACGATGAATCTGTTTTCTCTGTGTACAATTAAATAAGTACAAAAGAATTAGTAAGCGCTACTAAATTTTAGTAAATTGCTGTAAACTCAATAATTGATAAATAAAGAAAATATTTTAATTTAACCCTTTGACTCTCCCCAAAAAAAAATTTTTTTTTATACCGTACGTCCACGTATATAATCTAGTAAAAATAACGTGCATCACATATGACACACGGACCAATATTTCAACTTTTTATTATTCAAGCGTTCTATGCATCGCATACGATTCATACCATTTTTATTCTTAACTATCAATTTATTTGATTTTCGAGCGCCCCGGTAGGCTAGTTGGTAGCGTGCTAGCTTATCAGTGCGGGGGTCGTGGGTTCGATTCCCACCAGCGGCTCTGGTCTGTTTTCGCTACAACGAGCCGAAGGCCTTTGTAGCTAGTGCTCGGTTAGGGAATTAACATATAATTTGTAATTATATGATTAATAAATAAAAAAATAAATAAATATTTGATTTTCGGTATTGTTTTAACTATATTATAAAGGGTGTCCCAAGAAGAACGCAATTTTTAAATTTTAAATAAAACACAGATATTTAAAAAAAAATCGTGAAACTTTATTATATCGTAAAGTAGACAGAATGAGGTTATGTATGGAACAATATATCGTGCAGATGGCCGCCGCGGCTTTGCTGGCAAACACGCGATCTTTTAATGAAATTTTCAATGACCGTTTTGCATGCATGCTGCGGTATTTCATTAATGCAGCGTCCAATTTCCTCTTTTAAGGCTTGAGTCGTCGTCGGCTTATTCGCGTAAACCATCGACTTCAAAAAACCCCAAAGAAAAAAATCTAATGGTGTTAAATCGCACGATATAGGCGGCCAATTCTGATCTCCAAAACGCGAAATAACACGACCGGGAAATGACTGATGCATCAATTGAATTGTTTCTCTGGCTGTGTGACATGTGGCGCCGTCTTGTTGGAACCACATGCCCTCCACATTCATTTCTTCAATTCTAGGCAAGAAAAAACTGATTATCATTTTACGATACCGAACACCATTGACTGTTTGCGCTTGACCTGCCTCATTTTCATAAAAAAAGGTCCAATGATTCCTCCAGCCCAAAAACCACACCACACAGTGACACGTTGAGGATGCATTTGCTTCTCGTGAATCACTCGAGGATTTTCCTCACCCCAAATGCGACAATTCTGCCTATTGACGAAGCCATCAAGATGAAAATGGGCCTCGTCACTGAAGATGATTTTATCGGCAAAATCAGCATTTTCATGTTGTCTCTCCAATACCCAATTAACGAACTCCCTTCGCTGTCTTCAGTTCCTGAGTCAATTGAACTTTGTATGCATGAAGATGCAAATCTTTCGTCAAAATTCGCTGCAAAGTGGATTTGGAGACACCAATTTGCTGAGCTCGGTGTCGAATTGAGGTGGATGGAGGAGTTTGAGCGACATCATCACGTACAGCTGCGACATTTTCGGTCGATCGACCTGGTCGATGGCGCGTTGTTGTCTTTACATCACTAACAGACCCAGTTTCGGCAAATTTATCCATTAATCTCTTTACAGTTGACTCTTTTGGAGCATTATTGTGACCCCAAATTGATCGCAATTTGCGAACTGTAGCCGCAAAACTTTCACCATTTTGGTAAAACAATTCCACAATGAGAATGCGTTGTTCATTCGGGTAGCGCTCCATTTTTACTAACCTCGTACCTTCTACTAGCAAACAATAACAATTGTTCAAATGTCAAACAATGACACTTCGAATGTTGCCAGATTTAAAAATTGCGTTCTTCTTGGGACACCCTTTATAAGGTATAATGAAATTATATTAAGTTTTATTTTTATTATTATTATTTTTTTGTTATATTTGTAACGTTTTTCAACATGAATATAGTTTATTTTCTTTGCAAAAAAAATATATATATTTTTGTCGCTATATATCCTGGAAATTAGCATTTTTCTCCCACACAAATACTCAGGTCTTATATGAAAAAAAAACATTCTCTACACGACCATAAAGTGTAATTTAAAACCCTGTAAACGGTTTTCTGCTAACTTTTTTTTTTAATTGTAGAGCTTAAACAATAAACAAAAAAACTATTAAAACGTATATTTTGCTCCATTCTTGAGTATGTGGATTTACGTTGAGCATTTTCCAGATTTATTAGTTATAGTTATTTTCAGTTGTAGGAGGCGTATGATTAATATTAATTATGGTATATTTCACCAACTCTTTTTATAGCTGAAAAACTACAAAAGATTTTTTCATTTCATAAATTACCATTTATAAACCACATGTTTAAGAATTAATTACATAAGTTCTACTAAACAAATTACTAACAGATTCCTTAAAATTTGTACATAAATTCTAGATTTTTTCAGTTTTTTTTTTCATTCCTACACTCATAATATATTTTCGGTTACCGTCTGTAGTTTATTTAAAAAGTAATACGTAAAGTTTGTTTTTAAATGAAGCAAAAATTGAAATTTATATAAATATATTTTTTTAACTACAGGTTGGTTGAAAAGTTCCTGCGCTCACCAAGAGATGGCACTGCTAGCTCCAAACTTTTTTTTCTTAAGTTGGTATAACTGTCCTGAGAACACATGCAAAGTTGCAAGTCATTCTGTCAATTCTTTCTTTGTTTACAAGCCATTTGAAGTTGACGTATCATTGATTTTTTTTAATATGGAAAAAATTTAATATCGTGCAGTCATTAGATTCTTTGTTTTGAAGGGTTTAAAAGCAAAGGAAATTTATGAACAATTCTTAGAAGTGTATAAGGAGTCCTCACCTTCAAAACGCACCGTTGAATTTTGGGCTGGTGAATTTAAACGTGGTCGTACCAGCCTTGAGGACGATCCACGCGAAGGACGACCAAAAACTATGTATTTGAATCAGTCATTCAAAAAAATAAACTATAAAAATTTACAGACATTTAGTAGGAGTTGATATTTTCTGTTAAATGTAAAATTTTATGTTTTCTGTTTTTAAAAATTCAAATTCATATAATTCCTTATTGTTTTTCTTTACCAAAATAGTTTGTTTATATACAAAATTATTTCAATAAAAATTATAAGAAATTATTCAAATATACATACACACATAGACAATCAAAATATATACATATGTGTGTGTGTTGTGTTTTGTAAAATTACCTACAAATAAAAAAAAATTAAATTGAAAAACAAACCACAAAAATCGTTTTTTTTTAACGTTTTGTCAGTTAAAAATTTATGGTTATTTTCAATAACTTTCTATTGTTTTTACTACTTTTGTCGATTATTAAACAATGATTAAAAATAAACAATAAAATGGGCTGAATATATTGAAAAATCAGTAGTCCTCTTTTTGATTGTATTTTCGATTAATTTAATATGTATTTTAGATTGTTTTTAACGAAATAATATTGTGAGTGTACTAACTTCAACAAAGTAGCTATACTAAAATCAATTTAACTAGATTTAGCTACATCAAAGTATTTTCCTGCAGCAATTTATTTGCTACGTATTTCTTTTTCTACAATATTTTCTTGTTCTCCTCTTTTTTTATAATCCTCTTCTTACCCAAAGTATATCACTGCATTTTATTTTTTTCCCCTATTTTTTTTCACTTAATTTTATTAGGCAAAGCCTTATAAATACTCCAGTCTATTACAAAGCCTATGTATATAAAACAAAATAAAATTGTAACAAATTGTTTAAGGTAAAAGTAGAAACAAAAAAAAACCAGGTAAACAAGCTATGAATAGAAAATAAAAAAATAAAAAAACAAAACTAGAAATAAAAAGGGATTTAGTTTAATATTTTCTATAGTATTTGCAGCATTAGCTAGAGAAGAGAGACCATTTAATAAAACTATTGGAAATCCTTAAGGTAATTGTGTTTTGTTTTTTGTAACTGCAATTCAAGTGGAATTTTATTTACCTTATTATTGGCCAATAGATTAACTATAAACTCTTAGGGGTTTTAAAATGATTTGTGATTGCTAGATTTAACGAGGAAAAAATTTAAATATATTTACATATTAAAGAAAATGTTAAAAACATTTTTAAGTTTGTATTGCAGATAATCAAGATTTTTATTTTTTTCATGATAATTTATAATGTTGCATGTCATAAGTACCATATAACTTTTTACACATTGCTTTTAACAAAAAAAAAAAAAACCGAAAAATAAACCGAAGAAACCATAAAATTGCTGTTTTTATCATACTTTACTTTGGTTTTTATTACATACTTTATAATTGCTTAAGTAACTGCAAAACCAGTAAAGCTTCTTTACTTAAAACATGACAAGATACTCTCCTAGCCTGGTTGTATTTAAGCAGAAAGCATCTTGGTTATTTTTTTTTTTTTTTTTATAGGATATCATTAAAAACCAAGACATTTTGGCTACATTGTAGTATCCGGTATACATGGTTTTGTTTTACCTTAACCAAAAAAAAAAAAAAATACAAAAAACAACACCGTGTTTTTAGTATTACCACCTGCTGCATTTACTGCTTGACTGCAGTATCTTAAAACTGGTGTTGTCTATAGAAGCATACAGTAGTTAATTTATCCCTAAGCGGTAGTTTTGTGTTATTTTACTACTATATGGTCGAAATGTTGTTTATGCACTTGACTGCCTTTTGGGTGCAATTTTATAAAATACCTACAAAAACAAAACAAAAACTCAAAATTTACTACAACAACAGATACCAATTAAAGTTAGGTATGAACTAAAACAATAAAACGTATCAAGAGCAAATATTTATTTAAAGTGAAATAAGCTTTAAAAGACAAACAATGTAAAGTTTAATATTAAAGAAAATTGAAATTCAATTAAGGAATTAAAGAAAACTTTTAAATTTATTACTACTATTTGGGGCCATGTTTCTTCTAGAAACTAAATATGTCAAAATCCCAAATTTTATTTAAACAAATTGAGACAACAAATTTGTTTTAAGTTGGTCCCAATACAGATTTCAGTCGAAACCGTTACAAAAGTTACTGTGAATCTTATTTAATTTTAAATACTTAGAATATAAAAATTATAGTTTGAAAGTTATTGACGCAATTTTTTCATTAAAATTATTAAAAATCTTCTTACAATATCAAAGTCAATTAAACATTGATTTTTTTTATAGGTGGCGTATGATTAATATTAATTATGAAATGTTTTACTACAGCCTTAAGGGCTAACTATATTATACTTTTGTTAACTTAAGCTACTGTCAAAAATCAACGAAAAGTCTGTCAAATGCTTAATCAATTTATTGAAGACTTTTGGGTGGCTACAATGTACTTTTTAAACTTAAATACTTACTACACTTAGTTGCAAATATTTGTACTGTTGCAAAAACTGTTTTCTTCTTATATTTCAAAAATATATGTGTCTTTTCGAAAAAATATTATTTAATGTGTTCAATTTATAAATATTTTACAATTAACGAGTAAATCTATATTAATTTTAAATAATTTAAAGAAACAAATGAAAACATAAATAAAAAAGTACTAAAAAATGCAACAGTGCTTGCATCTTAATCGAAAAACAAATACAAAACCCACCCCTTTTGTTATACATGCACGTTTGTTTTTTAACATTTTCAATTAAATTTTCTATAAAAATATTTTCCGCGTACATTGCAGTTTGTTTTTTTTTCATAAACAGTTTTTTTAAAAACACATGATTCCTTAAGTAAAGTGCGGTCAGTTTCGCTGTTTGCTTAAGCAAATGACACTTGACGAAACTTAACGAAAAGTTTGTTAAGTACAATATAGTCATACACATTTGATTACATGTATTCGCCCATTTGCTTAAGCTAGCAAAAGTATAATATAGTTAGCTCTTTAATAACTTCAAGACAACAAATTATTTTTAAAATTAAAAAAACCAACCATTCAACACTTTTTGAAGAATATACCACGAAAATTTAAAAACACACACAAAAAAAAATTCACAAATATATAAAAATTAAAAAATAAATATATTTAAAAATTCTCATATAAAATTCCTTTTTAGTCTGGTGCAGGATAAAGGAAAATTTTTCAAATGAAAAAAGAAACTACACTTTTTTTCAAATAATCTTTTGGTTAATGGGTTTGTTTAAGTAATTTTAAGACCCTATTCTTTCTTAAGCAACAATTTTAAATAATTATCAACATTTAGGAAAAATATGATAGGTGGCGTATGATTGATATTATTACTATCAAATATTTTTAAAATTTGTAAAAATCTTACAACAAACCATATCTTAAGGAATGTGATGTATTCTTACAGATACACAAAAAAATTCAAAAACATAAAAAAATATAAGTATATTTAAAAATTAACTTTTTAAAATGGGTTTCGTTAATAACTTTAAGACTCTACACCCAGTTGTTGCCAATTTTCCTTGATTTTTTATCGATAAAAATCATTATAATCTGTAGGCTTTCTATTAAAAAATGTGTCTAAATTTTAGGAATATTTTTTTCCAGATAGCGATTGATTTTTTTTAACACAAAAGTTGTTTTAAAATCATAGTGAAGAAGTAACTAAGCACATTTGCGCCAGAACCAGTTGATAACTGGCAAAAGTACCAAAATTTTGGACTACTATTTAGTGGAAATATTTTCACTTTCTGTTAAGTACTAACAAGGAAGTCATCCCAACCCAAACACTCAGATTTTTATGACATTTTGATATGTGATAGAAAAGAAAAATCTAAGAGCGACGGTTTGGGCCACCTCGGAATTTTTTTTTTAAGGCGGGAAAAGAAGATACACTTTATTCTCTTTTTTTTATTTTTTGCATTTCCATCGAAGATATGGTTTCTCCAAAATATGAAATTGTTGGAAAGGGATTTTTAAGGGCTGCTTCCTGGTACTTTGTGCTTTTTTGGATTTGCTATTGTAAGAATTTTAAAAATATGTAGAATTACACTGCTATGGATGGCAAATTTAAATATGAAATCCTTGGAAAGGGCTTTTTACTGGTACTTTTATTGGTACTTTTTGGCTTTTTTTGGATTTTCTGTTGTAAGAATTTTAAAAATATGCAGAAATACAATGCTATGAATGGCAAATTAAAATATGAAATCGTTGGAAAGGTATTTTAAAGGGGTTTTTCTTGGTACTTTTATTGGTACTTATTGGCTTTTTTGAATTTGCTGTTTTAAGAATTTTAAAAATATGCAGAAATACAATGCTATGAATGGCAAATTCAAATATGAAATCGTTGGAAAGGGATTTTAAAGGGTTTTTTCTTGTTACTTTTATTGGTACTTTTTGCTTTTTTGGATTTGCTGTTGTAGGAATTTTAGAAATATGCGGAAATATGCTGCTAAAGATGGAAAATTCAAATATGAAATCGTTGGAAAGGGATTTTTAAGGGCTTTTTCCTGGTACTTTTATTGGTACTTTTTGGCTTTTTTTGGATTTTTAAAACATATGCAGAAATATACTGCTATGGATGGCAAATTCAAATATGAAATCGTTGGAAAGGGATTTTTGAGGGCTTTTTACTGGTACCATTATTGGTACTTTTTTACTTTTTTTGAATTTGCTGTTGTAAGAATTTTAAAAAATATGCAAAAATACACTGCTATGGATGGCAAATTCATATTATTATTTTTCCTTATTTAATTTCAGCGGGCAAGTACTTTTTGCTGTGCTATTTTGGATTTTATGCTATTTCAGATTTTAACAAATTTTTTACGTAGCCCCTTTTTGATAACCTCGTGCAAAAACGTAGGCATTTTGCGAATCAAACCCCATTTTTTTTTTCTTATATATCGACCTTTTTCTTTAATATTAGTGTTTTTATTAGAATAATCTAAAGTGGGCTGTCAAGGTCATGTTTATTTATAAAGTAAATAAAAGATTATTTATTTTATTATATATCCGACGTTTCGTTGGAGATTCCCAACATCTTTAGGCATATTTTTATTAATAATTGGTCAAGTTTCACATTTCACAATATATTTTCTTTTTCTTGTACTGTTCTTCAAAGTACAACAACTACCTCATTTGAAGAATAAATTATTTTAATGCTGTTTTTATACAGAATTTCCAACGTTTCCGACATGCTGCCTAACAAAAAAAAAAAAAGTACCCAAAAATCAACAAATTTCTTCCCCATATTTTACCCCCTCGAACAACGAGGTAGCCGAAATAATAAGACAGCTTGTTTTTAGATTTCGTTTTTTTTTATCACTTATTGAAATTTCATCAAACTTAAAGTGTTTACGTTGGGCTACTTTCCTTGTAAGATACTTATCAAGTACTTTGGTACTAATTGCGTGTTACTTAATAGTACTTTCGTTCCAATTAAATTCCAAAATACTTCAAGCGACAGCGAATTGGTTTGTTATCCGACTAACAGTTCTTTGACAAATTTGAAAAAATGTATAAGACTTTCTAAACAAATTTTGAGGCATTATTGAAGATTTTTAAGTTCCATAACTATTAAAAATATTTTAGTTTACATACAGTAATGGTAAAAAAATTGTTTGATTTGTCACTAAATTAGTAGTTAAACAAACTGGTTTATAGAAACACAATTTCATTTTAATTTCCTACTTTGTTTTATAACAGTAGCTTGAAACAAAAAAAAAATCTATAGAAAATTTTTGTAATTAACTTTTAATTAATATTAAGTATACGCCTGCCTTATAGGCCCATTAATCTATTAGGTTGTTCACGAGGGGTGTGCTGCGTATTGTGTGTGTTGTATTGTGCTATTGGAATCAATAGATGATAGTACGATACACCATTTGTAACTATGTTTAGTGTGCTAACAAAAAGAAAAGAAATAAAAATGTTAACAACTCTGATTTTTTAATACGACCATACAACAATACCAATACTTAGTAGTACACCTTTGTCAACTCCCTGTATATTTGTAAATATTACAGTAAAAATTAGTTAATATTTTTTTAATTTTTATACCCTCTACACTACCTTATTAGAGTATGTGATTTTTTTTTTTGCCTCTTCCCTAATAACATCAGCAAAAAATTTGCAAACTAACCAAAAATTTTTAACCTTATATGCAAATGAATATTTTTGGAAAAACTTGAATTTTTGCATAATATTGAGACAATTTTTGCATTTCAGAAAAACATAAAGAGCTATAATACCTGTGTACTAACTAACTAACTAACTAAGCCTTAGGCATGAATTTTTACAGCGATGGCAAAAAATACAACAACAATATAAAATGGAAGGTAGAAAGACCAACTGAGATCTACATAAACGAATTTTTAAATACAACACAGTAGTAAAGTTGGCTACAACATTTTGGCATTAACCGAGAAAATTGAACGCTATGACCAAACAAGGTAAAGCTAACTAGCATGTTTATAAATCGATGCATCATCAACATCATCAGTAGCCAACAACAGCAACATCAACAACAATGTTGTGTTTTGTTCCATGGTTTTGGTAAAGAGTTAGTAAAACGAGTATATGAGTGTTTTAAAATCCAATTAAAAAATCCCTATTGGGAGTTTAAATCGCTGTCGTTAATGTTCACGGAAAAATTCAACAACAACAACAACAATTACAATGCACATATATTGAGAACAAAAACATGCTATTGTTTTGTAAATATGTTGTGCCGGGCTTGCTAATGCTGCTGCTGCCTATGAAATGACTAAACAATAAGACCCTTAGTAAATTTTACTTAATTTTTAAATAAAGGTTCGAAAAGCTTTTTAGTGAAAGGGTGTGGGGGAGGGGGGAGGAGAGAAATGAAAACAAAACGTATTAATGAATCTATGAATGTTAGAGGGTTATCGTATTATTGGCGATTTTGGAGGACTAAACAAAAACAAATACATCAGAAAACAAAACATTGCATAACTAAAATGTGTACTTAATGAAAGAGATTAGAGGGTGATTTTAAGCAAATTTCAATGATTTTTGTTGTATAATCTTTAAACAAAATATAAAACTTTTAAAAAAGGAATGTTTAAAATTAAATTGGTAAAAAAAATAAAATTAAATTTAATTTAATGGAACCATATGCATTGGAAAGGGACTTTTAGAGCATTTGTACCTTTTCGGTACTATTTTGCTTTTTTGTATTTGTCGTTGTTAAAATTTTGTACTTTATAAGGATATGCAGGATATCGCTATGGCTGTAAAATTTATATATTCTGTGGACATATATTTTTTCTTTTTTTTTAACATTCGTGCTATTTTAGATTTAAACAAATTTTTTGCGAATGCCCAAGCAAAACTTTGGTAATGGGTGCGATATTCTCCTGCGTTACCTTGTAATGATATCTCGTTACCTTTTTCATTATTTGCAAGCATAAAGTAATAAGTTACTCATTATTGATTACGTAATATATGATTTATAAATGTAAAGTAATAATTGAAATATTTTTGAAAATCTATTTTTAGATACATTACTTTGTCTTTTTTTGTAAGCAAAAGGGTAATGTATGTTTGTTTTGATAACACTAGCGAAAAAAACGAAGCGCAACAATTCATTTAAGTTTAAAGCAATCAAATACTATATGCGTCGATAGCTCAGTGGGTAGAGTTCTTGACTGGCAACCAGATTTCCCTGGTTCGATTCCCATCAAGACCACATTATTTTTAATTACAAAAACTTTAAATAAAATATTTGTAATAATTTTTTTTTAATAAAAATTTCTCTTTTTTAAAAATCTATTTTTAGACCCATTACTTTTTTCATTCTCGTAACCATATAAGTAACCCCTTTCATTATCACCTTTAAAGTAATGGGTATATACATTATTTTAAGGCTCATCCCCTGAAAAAATTCTTCAGTGAAGTAAGTTGTAAATTAATCCATTGGCCCCTATGGCTATACATTACTTTACCCATTATTTGGTAATGTGTGGGTTTGCTGGGGTTATTTGTTCTTAAAAAAAATATTACTCATACGTAGTTTGGGAAAACTACTCTTTTACAGAAACTAAGCTGTTATTTTTTTTTTTGTCTATGCTATAATTTTTGTCTCGATTTTAAGAATTTTATTCTTCCCATTAAAAAAAATTAAAGATCTGCAATATTTAACGTTAAAAAAGAACAGAATTTTAAGACATTTTCTAATTGAAAAATTTGCCTTTTCTAAAACAGAAATTTATATTAAAAAAATTTCGGATATCGAGTTATGATGTGTGGTTTTGCTGGGGCCTTTTTGTTGTGCCTTTTAAAATAACTTTAATATATTATTTTAGTATAGTTTTTTTTTAGAGAATTTCTAAAGTTTTTCGACATAAAGCTGAGCAAAAAATTAGCCAAAAATGTCTGTATTAAACATAAAATTTCCCTTTGTGGAGGGACACACAGCCCTTCTTAAAAATCTATTTTGCTCTAACTAATTTTTTTGTTTTTCATGTAGTGGACTTTAAAAAAGGTCAATCTATTTTTGCTCCATTTGAATATACAGGCTTAACTCATATCTTCCCAGTGTTTGATTATTACAACACTAGGTTTTTATAATTTTTTATTGTTTTTAATTAAGACTCTGAACTACTTTTTTTTGGGGGGGGGGGGGGGGGCAATTATATAGTATAAGGGATTAGCTTTAAATGTAAATATAAAAGTTCTAACCCACTTCCTTCCCCCTTGTATAACAAAGAAGAATAAAACATTAATGTGTTTTAGAATAATTAGTATAATTTAGCGTGTTGTTGTAATATGCCTTTAAAATACAGTGTTTGAGAAATCGAACACCATTTTTCTCAAAAACAAAAAAATCTAAAAAAAAAATTTACTTCAGATTTATGTTTTTTAACTATAATTATAAACTTATAGAAAAAAAATAAAATCTTTGGGACGATATGAGTTAAAACAACAAAAAAATTTAAAAACTCATGGAAAAGTACCTTAACTTGAAAATAGTCCTCGCCGATTACCGATGATTCCATACAATCCCAGACTCGAATATTAAATTTCAATCAAAGCCTTTTGGCAAAAAAAAAAGATTTCTAATTTCCTCCGGTCCAGTGTGCGGTGGTGCTGGCCATTGCTGTTTGGAAGAACAGCAAACAATCTGGTTAAAATTTAAATGGGGTCCTTGAAATCATTATTTTCAAATTCAAATATATTTTTTTTGTAAAAGCCAACCCAAAAAAAAAATTACAACACCTAGTGAATCAGTTTTACCCGCTGGGTGCGACCCACCTGTTGGAAGATTCAACTAAGTAGCACAGCGTTGTATGAAATTAATTTTTATTTCTTGTATATATAATTATAAAATATATTATAATGAATCGATTAAGAAAATATAAAACCTTAAATATCAAACCTTTAAGAAAAATCAAACGAAAATTTAATTAGAAATTATGAAGTGTTGAGGAAATTTAGTGGGTTAGTTTTATAAATTTTAACTCAAAAGGTTTTTGTAAAATTTTCCAAAAAAAAATCTTAAAAGATCAAAAGAACTCCCTAATATGATAATGTCTTTTATTGTCAGATTTTACTGTACAATATATTAGCAAATACTTAATGACTAAAATTGTTGTTATTGGTCATCAGTATTTGTGTATATTATTTTCTTAAGCTAATAAGTCCTTACGTACCATGTAATTAAAAAACAATTTTATTACAATTTTTTTTTTCTTAATTAAAAAAAAAAACTCTAAAATTGTAACAAAATTGATTTTTAATTACATGGAATGTTAAGTTCTTGTTAGCTTAAGGAAATAATATAATCAAAACAAAATAACTACGAATATAAGACCTTAAAATTATATAAGAATTTTAGAATAAAACAAATAATAATTACAGGTTAAGGTTAGACTTAAAAGAAGAGTATCTAAATGGGTCCCCCCTCCGATCCTTATGAAATTTGAATATGTGATAGAGGAGCAAAAATGACACGTATTTTTTTTTAAAGGTCATTCTCACGTTTAGTGGTTAGTAAGTGTGGCCCAAAATAAGCTATTTCCTAAAATTTCAAAAAACTACTGACAAATTTGGTATCAAATGAAAGATTGTTTTGTTACACATCTAGCGGATTATGAATCATGACCGAGCGCATTTACTTTTTCCAAGTGCTAAAATTAGGAATTCTTAATTAATCTTCATAATTAGTTATTAATTATACGCCTTAGAATTTTTTTAAAATTCATATGCCTGTCAGTTGAAGTTCGAGCAACTGTCCCCCTCTGAAAGGACCAATCTTATAACCTGTCCCGTGACCAGTGACAACATGACCGCTCTTAAAGTACCTACCCTGTGACATTGTGATATAGGATCGCTTTGAAAGTGCCGTGACCGGTGAAAAGAAGACTGGACTGAAAAAAATTACATCGTGATTGTTGATAACCATATCATATCGTAGAGCGTTTACCTTAAAAGCAGAACATTTTATCATCCAGCCCTACAAATTCTAACTTTTTTTAAATAAAAATTCCAAGAATTAATTAATTGAAAATTTCAAGAAATCAGATCCCAGCAAAAATAAAGCTGCCAAAGAAGCAATAAAAGCATCACTACTATGGCAAAGGCATCACTTCTTTTCTAATGGTTTCATCGATGAATTTAACATTACCGTGTCATAGGATGGAAGTATGCAAATGTAGCTACTAGCATTACTGATACTTTACTCTAAGGAAGCAATGATAATATAATGATTAGATATTCTAATGAGTGATGAAAATTTAATTCATAAGAATGCAGAAAAATAAGTTTAAAGAAGCCAAATGTAAGCATTGATATACAAATAATCTTTATTAAAACAAATAATTAATTCTGCATTAGTGAAAAAGCATTTTTGAAACATTTTTCAAAAATTTTAATGAATTTTTAGACAAATTTCAAAATATTTTTGGATAATTTAAAAACTGGTTGTACAATTTGGAAACATTTTTAGACAATTTTAAAATATTTTTGAACAATTTTAAATAAATTTTGCACAATTTTAAAACATTTTTGGGCAATTTGAAATAATTTTTACACAATTTGAAAATTATTTTGATAAATTCTGAATTAAGACGGGAAATGGTGTAGTGTTAAATAATAAACATAATGCAAAAATGCACAGATTGCGTCCTCATAAATATTTAAGGCTGAAAAAATGCAAATGACAGGCCAGCTAGTTTCAATTAAAGGTTAAAAAATCTGTTTTCTTGATATTTCAAAACATTTATAAAAATTACAAAACTGCATTAATTCTAATCCTCATGAAATTTTAAACTAAAATATAAAAAATTATTGTATAAAAAAATTAAAAAAAAGTTCATCAGAACTATTTTTTTAATATGAATAAAAACTTTAGATTTAAAAAAATATACGATATACCACAACTTATGCTTCAGAAGTAATGAAGAGTGATTTTTTAAAATATGCATCGGATCACTGCATTTGAAATATGAACACATGAATTCTTTTGGAAGTGCTTTAGAATAACACCGAAAAATCATAAAAGAATGTCAACTGAAGTTTAGGAAGCAATGAAAGAAGTTATAGTCACAGAATGACTACAATTTTTTTGCTGAGATACCATTGTTAGCCCAAAATATTGAGAACAAAAATTAATTTCAAAGTTAACATATGTGATTTAGAAAATGTATTATAACACTTTTAGTACAAAATTATAAGAATTAATATTAATCATACGCCTGAGGTAATATTTAAAAATGTTCATAAAAAACACTATTTCAAGAAAAATATTATTGCAAGAATTTATGCAAAACAATAATTTTTACTAAAAACGAATTATTAATTAAACAAAAAAAAAACCCTACACTCACCAAAAAAAAGTCTGTAATTGCAACTGAAAACTTTGCTGTTATTACGGGATTTGAACGGAATTTAAGCCCAGCGGTATTTTTTGCTAATCTAAACAACACATGTTTGCTGACGTGTAGTACAATGAAATTAGTAGAAAAATTAGTAGCCGCTACTAAATTTTAGTATACTTATTGTAAAGTGGGGTTTAAAATCTGCTTGCTAAAATAAGCAAAACAAAATTACTAAATATAATCAATATTAATACAAAATTTTAAATTTATTTGTTTTTATCGGGCATTAAAATTTTTTTATTTTATTTATATAGGGTCCGCTAAATAACATTTTTTTTTTGAAATGCTAAAAAAAAACACTACTGAATATTTTTTCAAATTTCTTTTTTTATTTGAAAGTACAATCCTTTCGGTTAATAATGGAAAATAATTTCACTCAAATGGCTGCCTCGGCTGGCCGTTACAATCAATGGCGATCGTTATCGGGCCCTGTTGAACGAATTTTTGTTCACAAAAATTGAAGAGGAGGATATTGGCAACATTTGGTGTCAACAGGACGGCGCTACGTGCCACACAGCCGAAGCTACACTCGATGTTTCGCGCCCTGTTTTTGAAGATCGCATTATCAGCCGCAGAGCTGATGTCGTTTGGCCACCTTGGAGCTGCAATTTGACACCGTTGGACTATTATTTGTGGGGTGCCGTCAAAGATAAGAGTTACGCCGACAAGTCAGAGACAATTGACGCTTTAAAGGACAATATTCGTAAAGCCATTGGTGAAATACAGCTGTACACAATCGATAATGTGCTTAAAAATTGGACCGATCGTGTAGGCTACTGCATGGCCAGCCGAGGCAGCCATTTGAATGAAATTATTTTCCAATATTAACCGGAAGGATTGTACTTTTGAGAAAATATTCATTTTTATAGCATTTTTTAAAAAAAAAAGATATTTGGCGGACCCTATATTTTTCAAAAAATATTTTATCCAAAATAAAAAAAATAAAAAAAAAAAAATCAAAGGCTTAAAAATCTTAAAATTTGTTAGACATAAACGAATTTATTATTATTTGTTTTAATTTGGTAATTTCTGTTTTAAAAAATATTTTAGTCTATTTTTTTTTTTTTACTTTTAACGTCAAATTTTAATTGATTTTTAAAACTAAAAAAACTTTTTAGTGCTATTTTAAGTGGATGTCCTAGACATGAGCTGGTATCTTCACTTCCGATCCTTTTTTAAATCTATGTTACATTTTAAGGCAATTAAGGTTTGTAGGTGTAAGTTTAGAAATAACATTTCCTTCAATATTCGCTTTTTTAAAATTAGTAATTTTGTTTGCTAATTTTAGCAAATCGGTTTTAAAAAATTTGTAAAATGATTTCTGAAATTAGTAACAAAAATTTGTAAATATTTTTTTAAAAATTCTGTAGTTTATAAAATGTTAATAGCAAAAAGATTTGCTAATAATAATTTTGTTTACTAAAAATCAGTACAAAAATAGTTAAGTGGGATTGAAAACAGTTTACAAATTTTTCAACTAACTTTTTTTTCAGAGTGTAAGAAATGTTAAAAAAATCAATAATATACTATTAATTGTTTTCCATAAAAAAAAAATATTTTTTACATTATATTAAATTATTTTATATATTTATAATTTTTTTTTTTATCAGGCTCAAGATCATAATTTTTAATGTTAATAACGAATAGTAAACACTAATTTATTTTATTAAATGGAAAAAATTGTAAAGATCAGCGCTAGAGGTCGTACCGAACGACCAGGTCATCTTCAGCCTCCTTCTGAACCACCCAACACAAATAACTCATGGTTTTGAACAGACATTTATATCACACACTCTAAGGAAAATGACAATGTGAAAAGTGTGCACTCCCTCTAGCTCTGATCCTTACAATTTTTTCCATTGATTAAATATATAATTTAAACAGATAGATCAAATAATGTACAAAATTTACTTAAATTATTTTATTTATATTTTCCTTCAAAATTTCCTTATTTAATTTACAAAGTATATTTTTTTTATCTCCCCTTTTTTAAAATTGTATCTTTATAACTGCAGTTTATAAACAATTTTTACAAATATTTATTTTATTTTTATTTCTCTCTATAAAAAACAAAACAAAACACATCGAAACATAAATTGTCTTTCTAACTACTTGATTTCTTTGCCAAATAACACTTACTTTTTGATGCTTACATAACCATCCATAACAGTACAGCAACATAAGTATTTATTTTAAAATTTGTTGTTGGTGTCATTTGTTAAAGAGGCTTGTCAACATAACATTTTACTTAAACAAACAAACATTTATAAAATTATAGAGAAATTTCTATCAAGTATTTGGCAACAATTTCTATCTAACTAACTTACTAAAAAAAAAAAATCAAAAGCCAAAATGTACAGTTTATATAGCAAGTATTTTACAATATTTTATTATTTGTTTTTTCTTTTTCTAGTAATACTCTATATATTTTATACCAAAAGTTTTCTTTTTAAACTAATGAAGCTATTAGCAACAGAGGAGTAGTTGTGGTGTTGTATAAATGCAAACATATCGGGTTGGTTATTTTATTTTATTTATTTTCTTGTCTTGTTTTGTTATAAATGTATGTTTGTCTTACTATTTGTTTATTATTATGTTTAGGACATTTCTTAATTGATGTTTTGCAAAAGATTTATTTAGACAAAAGGAAAAATATATTTTGTACACAACAACAAACTACATACACTAGCAAGAGCAAATGTTAATAGTAAATAAATAACAAAAAAAAAAAAAACTTTGAAAACCAAAAAAATATATAAAAAAATTTTAGAAAATTTATTTATATACAAATTTTATATAAAATTCAATTAAATTTATATTTAATTAAGTTTAAGAAATATTTATTTGTATAAAAGTTTAAATAAACATTTTTGATTTTTGGTTTTTATTTAATTAATTTTAATTAAATTTTAATATGGTTAGAATTATTTTCTAACCACAAAACTGTATCTTAATGTGTTGGGATTTTATACAATTTTATGAAATGTAATTATGTGATATACACAAAAAAAAACTATTATATTTTTAGTAAAATAACTTGACTATTAATATTAATCATACGCCTTAGTGGAGGAGTATTAGAATATTGTCGTACAAAGTGGAACAAAAACCATCATCTGATTTTTGATCGCTATAAATATCCATGAAAACTCCATTTATTTTTTACTGATTATGTTTATTCGTACTTATAAATTTTTTCCGACGTCGATGCAAATTTTGGCTTTTTGATTACTTTTTGATTTCACCCAGATGAAGAAGTCCGGGAATAGGGTGTTATGGTGCTTCATAAATTATGCGTGGATATTCCGTCAGAGAATTTTACTTATTGACTCATGATGAATTTCGATTTAAAATTTCGTCGCAACTACTTTACGAATGTCATAAGCAAACTTACATACGATGGATGTTATTTGCAAAAATGCATACTTTTTAACACTTCTTTCCAAAATGCGTATCAAATAGGAGGGAAAAGTCTACACAGTTCAGGGATAGTGTATGTTTTGATAAAAAAAAAGGACGAAAAAAATGTTAATAGTACAAATCATAATGTATGTGAACGTATGTATATATTCACACACTGGCTGGTTTATGATCATATATAGTCATAAAGCTCCATGCATAGTTTAATATATGACCATACATGATTTCATATATATGATGAATTCGTAATTTGAGGATGTATGACCAAATATAGTCATACATGAGCATATATGATCATATATGATCATATATGGTCATTCATGATAATATATGGCCATTAATGATCATATATGGTCATGCATGATAATATATAGTCATATATGATTATATATGATTGATATATGCTCCTAAATTATCATGAATGGCCATATACGATCCATATATAACCTTAACTTTCGGATCCGAAGATATATGGTAATATATGAAATCATATATGGTCATATATTAAACTATGAATGAACGTAAACGATTGTGTGTGACCATGTATGATCATATAAAAGACCATTTATACCATATGTATTAAAATATACAGGTTAGTTGAAAAGTTCCTGCGCTCGAAATGAAAGAATACTTTTTTTGTTACGAAATATATTTTTTTATTTAATATAATCTCCAAGTAGCTCAATACACTTGTTCTTATGATTTTCCAATAATTTTATCCCATCCTTATAATGTTTTTTCAGAAGCTCTGTAAAATAACCGTCTACGGCTGCTAATGCTTTCCACGAAGGAATTGTTTGAGATTTCTGAAGAGATAGTAGTCACTGGGAGCCAAATCTGGCGAATACGGTGGATGTTCAAGCAATTCGTACTTTTAAATTTAGCCATCGTCAAAACACTTTTGTGAGCAGGTGCATTGTCTTGATGAAAAATGATTTTTATCTTCTTTAAACCAGGTCTTTTTTCACGAATTTTTTCATCCAGTTGATCCAAAAGGCTGCAATAATATTCAGAGTTGATTGTTTTACCTTTCTGAAGATAATCAATCAACAAAATTCCTTTTGCATCCCAAAAAACTGATGCCATAACCTTCTTTGCTGATCGTTGTGACTTCACCTGCTTTGGAGCTGAACAACCAGCTTCAGTCCACTGTTTCAATTTTGGATCATGGTGGTAGATCCAAGTCTCATCCATAGTTATAAAACGACGCAAGAAGTCGGTTTTATTCGGCTTAAAATGCTCCAAATTACGCTGAGAAATTTGTTTTCGATCCAGTTTTTGTTGAATTGTTAATGTGTGCGGCACTAACTTTCCAAACAGTTTTTTTATACGTAATTCTTCATGTAAAATATGGAGTACTCGTTCGTCTGAGATGCCTATGGCATAAGCAATTTCACGCTTAGTCAAAATTGGATCTTCACTAGCCATATTTATACCTGCTTAATGATTTCTGCTGTGGTTGCAGTTTTTGGTCGTCCTTCGCGTGGATCGCCTTTAAGGCTGGTACGACCACGTTTAAATTCACCAGCCCAAAATTCAACGGTGCGTTTTAAAGGTGAGGACTCCTTATACACTTCTAACAATTTTTCATAAATTTCCTTTGCTTTTAAACCCTTCAAAACAAAGAATCTAATGACTGCACGATATTCAATTTTTTCCATATTAAAAAAAATCAATGACACGTCAACTTCAAATGGCTTGTAAACAAAGAAAGAATTGACAGAATGACTTGCAACTTTGCATGTGTTCTCAGGACAGTTATACTAACTTGAGAAAAAAAAAAGTTTGGAGCTAGCAGTGCCATCTCTTGGTGAGCGCAGGAACTTTTCAACCAACCTGTATGTTTCAATTTTCAAACGGGAGCCTCGAAATTATACATTTTTTTCATAATATACTAGTTTAATTCATATTTGTGTCTGTCCCAGTGACATGCATGCACTAAAAAAATCGAAAATATGCGCTTCAAATATGCAGTAAAAAAATGCATAAAATGCAAGTAAAAGGAATATAAAGATATGCTCTAAAAACAGAAAAAAAAATACAAATGTCGAAGTATATGACAACAGAATGTTTCTTCTTTTAGCATGTACTATTTCAATATTTACAAATGCCACCTTTAGTTTTTTCATTAAAACACAATTTAAATTTAAAGAAAAATATGCCAAAAAATATTAAATTAAATGTAAAATATGCAAAAATATACACTAAAGATAATTAGATATGCAAAAGTATGCACTTAAAGTGAAATATGCAAAAATATGCATTCGAGAACCAAATTTGCAACGTTACAAAATATGCATTCGTAACAAAATATGCAACAGCAAATCGATGTCATTTTGTTGGAAATTATCAATTATTAAAAAAGTATTTGGGTAAAAATACTGCACATCGATGGCTTAATATTAAAAGGCCCTAACTCGATTTTTTTGTTATTTGATAGGAGAAGGAAAAAACTTAATAAAATCCGTAAAATTTTAGATCAAAAAAAGTTTTAATGCAATTTCCAAAAATGTGATTCCTCTTTTTATTAAAACATCAAATTTTTTTTTTTTTTGTATCTAAAATTTTACGTATTTTATTAATTTTTTTCCTTTTCCTATCAAGTAACGAAAAATCGAGTTAGGGCCCTTTTATATTAAGCCATCGATATGCATAAAATTCGCTGTTGTGTTTATGACATAATTTTGTCTTTGTAAAAAAATTAAAGTTTTTTTTTTTTAAACGCAGACATATAATTTATATATTATTTAATTCATATAAAATTTTTCAAAATATTCTAACCATTTTAAACTTTTATTAAATCAACATTAATAATTAATATTAATCATACGCCTTAAAGCAATAATGCAAAATCTACAAACAAAGTTTAATTAAAATTTGAAAAAACAATAGTTTCTTTTCTTTATCAAATCTATAAATATGATCTACTTCAAGCAAGTTAAAAATTTTTTATTCAAAAAGAAAAATCAATTGCCTTTTTAGGTTTTGTTCAATTTTAAACAAAATTTTCAATATATTATTTGTTTATCAACGCATTATTTTTTGTTTGTTTCTTGTTATAAATTGCTTTTATGATTTTTATGAAAAGTTTTATCGTCCCTTTTCAAAACAACAAAAAAAACTCATTGCTTGTTTAATTGCAATTTCCAAATTTAACTTTATTTTCTTGTTTCCATTTTAAGATTAAACAAAAAAAATACCAAACAAAAATATTTGTTTTTATTTTCGTTACTGTATCTCATCATAAAAATGTCATCAACATGGTATTATTGTTGTTTTTAACCCTTTTTTTGTTTTTTGTCTGTTATAGTGTGTATATAAATTTATACATGTATATTGTCCTTTCAACTACATCAGCATACTTTTGGCAAATTTTTTTTATAAGTTCTTTTGGTTTTTTTTTTTTTGGTTCATTTTGTATGCATTTGTTTGAAACACTGTAAATACAAATATTGCCTCAAACGTTTTGACCAAAATCTCGGTATGTTGAAAAAATCAAAAGAAATAAAAAAATACACAACAAAACAAAACAAGAAACAAACGCAATAAAAGAAGTGAAATTGTTAAAAATGAACAACAACATGATGTCCATTCAACATAAAAAAAAAACACAGAACTAAAAAAAAACATAACCATTATAAAGCTTTTACAGGCATCAGAATACGACGACAGAAAAAATCCCGTTGAAATGAGTATGGAAATGTAATTTCCAACGTTGTTCCGCGTTAAACAACCGCCAACTACAGTTTTATAAATGTATTTTTTTTTAATTTTTTGTTATTGTGCTGTTGTAGCCTTTAGGGTTACAATGACAATACAGAATCACCATCACTTCCACTACCATTAGCATCATTTTGCATGTACTCTTACTCATACATTTTATTTCAACGAAAGCGCAAAAAATGGCCAGTTAAAGTTGCTATAAGTTAGTTAAAAAAAAGTATCAAGCTCCAAGGCATATTGTTTCTTTTTTTGTAAAGGGTCAGCAGCATCAGTTAGTAGAAGTAGTGCAAATTTTAAAAATCGTTTTTGAATTGCAAGTAAATTCTTTATGAAATTGCAAAAAAAAAAAAAAAAATTTTTGTCTGCAGGGGTGGGAGGGGCCTTAAAGAAACAAAAAAGTTTCCAAACAAGTACTTAAATTTAACTGAGATTTTTTTAAAGCAAATATTTATATATAAAAATTTATTAAAACCAACGACAAAAATTAAAATTTGATTTTAAAATAATTCAAAATAAATTTTATATAAAATCTATATTTTATTTATTTATTTTATTAAACATATAATTACAAATTATATCTTAATACCCTAACCGAGCACTAGCAACAAAGACTATCGGCTCGTTGTAGCGAAAACAGACCAGAGCCTCTGGTGGGAATCGAACCCACGACCCCCGCACCGATAAGCTAGCACGCTACCAACTAGCCTACCGGGGCGCTCTCTATATTTAGTATTTTTAGTAAAAATTTTAATAATTTACCGATATATCAAAATTCATTTAATATCCCATTTTCGAATTAAAAAAAAACGGAAATACGTATTTTGGGATTCTATATAAATGGCTTATTAATGAAAACTACAAAAATGTTGAGGATTCGCCAATTTTTTTAAACTGTTTATATTTTTCCTTACAGGACGTATGATTAATATTAATAAAAAACAAGTAAGAGCGGCTAAATTCGGCTATGCCGAATCGTATATACTCTTCACCATGGTTGGGAAAAAACTGAAGTTTATATATGGACATACATCGAATGGACAGATTTATATACGGACGCCTTAAGAGGAAATTAACCATTTAGTTTGGTGATAAAACTTGGACTCGGGAAGATTTATGGTTCCAGAAAATAGGTATTTAAGAAAAATTTATGTTTTGGGCATAACTTTTTTGCATCTGAACCAATATTTCCGAGTTTTTTCAGCAAATATGTTATACTAAAGATTTTCGATCTTTTGCTATATAAGACGTATCCATAGGTCATATTACAGCTCTAGAATAGTGTTTGTTGTTTGTGTATAAAAGGTGAAGAGGTGAAAGAAAAGAATTTCAACAAATCGTTAAAAGAAATCACTAAAACTGCATGTGTTTTATTTCTACAAAAACGTTTGATTTAGCTGGCAAATTTGCATTTGGGATTTTATTTCGCTTTTTTATTCAAAAATTATTTTTAATTTCTTTAGCTTAATTTTAAAAAATTGAAAGAAAATAGTTTATAATTTTTTTTTTTATAAATTATTATAAGTTCTGACCTAAAATAGTTGCACTCAAAGGGAAATTATGTATAAAATTTTCTTAATATATAAGATATAAAATGGTTTAAAAATCTGTTAATAAATTCTTTTAAATCGGAGCAAAAAACAGAAATGAAAACGTTTGTATTTTGTTTGTATCAGAGGGTTTTTATAAAAATTTTGATGTTTTTAGCCTATTTATGGATTATTTAATTATTAATATAAAATTTTATATAAATTAATTATTAAATGTTAAAAAAAACCAAAAAAAAAAGTCTTAAGAAAATAAAAAAAAATTTTCAAAAAAAAAGTGAATTGACCGGGATTCGAACCCGCGGCCTTAGAGAAAAAAACTATTTGTGACATAGCGTCTAGACAACAGAGCTATTGAAGCTCACACAAATCATCGTTAATAGAGGTACATATATAAAAAGTCTTCATTCATTAGAGATTTGTTTGGTTTTTATTTAAATGACAAATCTTTGTATGTGTTTGTTCTTTGTGTATAAAAGGTGGAGATGAAAGAAAAAAATTTCAACAAATGGATGTGTTTGTTATGCGTAAAATTCTACATACATATTAAACAAAGGGATTTTACGGAAAAAATTAAAGGTAGTCCTGGTTTTTTGCTAATATCTCAGCCATTTATTAACCGATCTGTCTGTCAATAGCAAACAGAAATGGATCACATTTAACAGAAATAAACAAGAATGAAGTCCACATCATGTCTGGGTTCTTCGGAAAACCCTTTTCAACACACAGACGGACAGACGGACAGACGGACATCGTTAAATAAACTTCGCTCTTCATAAGGACCCAGAATATATATACTTTATAGGGTCTAAGATCAATATTGTAGAAATTACAAACGGAATGACAAACTTATATATACCCTTCCACCTGTGGTGAAGGGTATAAAAATTATTTTATAAATGGGCCTAATAAAATCTTTCTTAAAATAAAGATAACATTTCAAAAGAAGTAAAATACACGATTTGCAATTTTTTTTTTTTTTTTCAATCAAATTTAAAACTGGAACAGTAGGCGTATGATTAATATTAAATAAGTTCTTATTTTACCCATACCCTTATAAAATTTTTTTCTAGAATTCCTATTAACACACCATAAATCAATTCACAACAACGAAACTGTACTATAATTCTATAAATAATAAAATTAAACATAACATTACGTTTTAGTATAAATGTTTTTACCTTTAAATTCGAAATTTTTTACAAATAAATAAGATTTTTTACAAATCTCTTTCCTTACATTTGTTTCGACTTTATACAAAACTTTTATTTTATGTTTATAGCAAAAATAAAAAAAAAAAATATAAACTAAATTTTTACATATGTTTATGTTTTCTTTTTTCCTCCCCCAAAGGACAATTATTCTTGATTTAAATTGAAAGCCTACAATATAGTTATGAACACTTTGAAAAGTTTACAAAACAAGAAAATAAATAGGAATTTATAGCTGTTTTGAAAACAAACAACATAAAATGTATAAACAGAGTTTTTTTTTGAAAGATATTGAATTAAAAAAATATATATATATTTAATGCTGTGTTTGTTTTAAAGCATACCCGAATTGAAAAAAAAAATAATATGGTACAATATGTAATCATATCCAATTTTATATTCCTTAATATCTTATTTGATCCGAAAAATGGCAGATTAAATTAAATCCAGCAATACATTTGAGGATTTAGATGGATCTGAGATGATCCAAAAAAAATGGCAGATCAAATTAGATCCAGCAATATATTCGAGGATTTAGAAGGATCTGAATTGATCCGAAAAATGGAGACCAAATTAGATCCATCAACATATTTTATGATTTAGAAGGATCTAAATTGATCCGAAAAATGGCAGATCAAATTTGAACCAGCAATATATTTGAGGATTTAGAAGGATCTAAATTGATCCGAAAAATGGCAGATCAAAGTAGATCCAGCAATATATTTGAGGATTGAGAAGGATCTAAATTGATCCGAAAAATGGCAGATCAAATTAGATCCAGCAATATATTTGAGGATTTGGAAGGATCTGAATTGATCCGAAAAATGGCAGATCAAATTAGATCCAGCAATATATTCGAGGATTTAGAAGGATCTGAATTGATCCGAAAAATGGCAAATCAAACTAAATTTAGAAGGATCTAAAATGGCAAATTAAATTAAATCCAGCACTATATTTGAGGATTTAGAAGGATCTGAATTAATACGAAAAATGGTAGATTGTATCGGGTTAGATCCAACAATATATTCGAGGATTTAGAAGGATCTGAACTTATCCGAAAAATGTCAAATTGTATCAGATTAGATCCAACAATATATTATAATATACATGGAAACTAGTTAATTAAAAACGTTTAAAAAATAAAAAAAATTTAAATAAAATATTAAAATTCTAAAAAAAAAACAATGACTTCGTCAGGATTTGAACTCGGTCGTTGATGTAAACACTCAGCTACTTTATTTTTCGTACAATTGTGATATAAAGGATGGTTAAATTTTAAGGGCCGATGTTGAATGTGAACCACACCTAAACGTCAAGTTTTTTTCTGCATTTCATTTGACATTTCTCAATTTCAGACTAACTCAATTTGAACCATGGAAAGATACACAATCGAGCAACGCGTTAAAGTTATTCAGGCTTATTATGAAAATGGGCGTTCAAATCGAAATGCATATCGTGCACTTTGTGATTTTTCGGTCAATTTAATCATCCAAATGGGCGTACAATCGGAAAAATCGTACAAAAATTTGAGCAAACCGGGTCTGTAGGAAATGTGAAAACACCAGTGCATGCTCGTAAAGCTCGTACTGCAAAAAATATTGCTGCTGTTCGCGATAGTGTGGCTGAAGAGCCGTCCACCTCAACTCGTCGTCGTGCCCAACAATTGCACCTCTCACGCTCGTCGTTGATGAACATTATGCATAAATTCTTGCATTTACACGCTTAAAAGGTGCAATTGACTCAAGAACTAAAGCCTCTTGACCATTCCAAACGTCGTCAATGGTCAGAATGGTGGCAAGAAATGGCAACAGTGGATGATCAATTTTCAAAGAAAATCATCTTCAGTGATAAGGCACATTTTCACCTCAGTGGATTCGTCAATAAGCAGAATTTCCGCATTTGGGCGAATGATAATCCAAGAGTGATTGTCGAAAAATCAATGCACCCACAGAGAGTGACTAAGGTGGTGCGGTTTATGGGCTGGCGGCATCATCGGGCCGTATTTTTTCCAAAATGAGGCCGGTCAGGCAGTTACTGTGAATGGTGTTCGCTATCGTGGAATGATAACAAACTTTTTATGGCCCGAATTGGAAGATATGGATGTGCACGATATGTGTTTTGAACAGGACGGTAGTGCCACTTGCCATACAGCTAACGAAACAATGGCTCTTTTGCACGATAAATTCAATGGCCGTCTTATCTCACGTGGTGGCGATGTCAGTTGGCCAGATGGTCAGATGGATCATCTGATTTGACACCGTTGGACTTCTTTCTTTGGGGTTATTTGAAAGAAAAGGTGTACGTCGATAAGCCAGCAACAATTCAAGAGCTAAAGGATGAGATAATTCGGCACATTAACGGCATAGAACCTCAGCGTCATCGAAATTTTGGACCATCGGATAAAGGTGTGCCGCCGAGGTGGCGGCGGCCATTTGGCCGATTTTTTCTTCCATACATAATTGAACCGTACCATATTATCATAATAAAAAGAAATGACAATAATTTCCTGAAAAATTCGTGTTTTATTCAAAATCAACATCGGCCCTTAAAATTTAAATTCACCGCTTATATCCTATCAAAGTTCTCTAGTTTTTGTGGTCCCGAAATGGTTTAAAATTTAAAAGTTTTGTAAAAAAGAAACCATTGACGTGGGACCACATTCAATTATATCAAATTATATCTTTCACTATATCAAAAATACTCTAGATAAGGAAAAATATCTCAAATATGTTTGCATATATTGTAGAATATATAAAACTATATCTTACATCATATCAAAAAATATTTCTTATATTGGAACATATATAAAACTATATATACGAGTAATTATATCTCACACCATATTAAAAATATTTTTGATAATGGCCCGTATATTATTTTATCTCAAATACTGGATAGCATATATAATTATAAATGGTTCTCTATAAGCGATATATATATACATCATACACAGCCTCATGCAACCCATATATAATATAAATAATAAAGATATGTATATATATGACAAAATATAAGGTTATTTTTATATAATTGTATATGCTTATGCATACTGACATATGTATTTAAATATGATAATATATTATTAGATAAGGCCACATATGATTATATCAAAAGTTTTTTACTCGGGTATGTTATTACACCAACTTCACACGAAATATCATTAAAATACGATACTTTTACTTCAATATACTTTAAATTAATAATTTTTATTACAAACCCTGCCGGATTTGAGACGTCCTTGATATTTAATCAAGCTAAAGTTTTTCTTAAGAAATTTTTGTCTTGACTGAAGTCGGGCGGTAATGAAGAAATGACAAGTGTTTAGAGAAAAGGAGTGGCCTGATTCTCGAACCTACATGAGAGCGCATTACAAGCCGACTTTCGAGCTTAAGTGTATATCCTATTTTAGAACATCAGTCAATTGTGAAGAGTATCTTCAATTCAGATTCCTCTTATCCAATCCTCCCGCTATAAAATATAGTATAACAGGTCAATTGAGAAGTCGCCGGCCTAACACATAGATGGCGCTACTAGACTTAAATCGATATGATTCTTAGTTAGTGCTAACCTTCAGAAGACACGTGTATAAATTTGACAGCTGTCGGATCATTAGTTTGTGAATTATAGCATTTTGAGTGAAGCAATTTTTGTTATTGTGAAAAAAATGGATAAAAAGGAATTTCGCGTGTTGATAAAATATTCCTTTTTGAAGGGAAAAAATACAGTTGAAGCAACAACTTGGCTTGATGACGAGTTTCCGGACACTGCCCCATGAAAATCAACCATCAAGGATTGGTATGCTAAGTTTAGACGTGGTGAAATGAGCACCGAAGACGGTGAACGCAAAAGAGGAACGCAAAAGAGGTTGTTACGGACAAAAACATTAAAAAAAATCCACAAAATGATTTCGAATGACCGTAAATTGAAATTGAATGAAATAGCAGGTACTCTTAAAATATCAACTGAACGTGTACATCATTCATTCACGAATATTTGGGTATGAGAAAGCTCTGTGCAAAGTGGGTGCCGCTTGAGCACACTTTTGACCAAAAACAATTCAGTGAAAACGAAGGCGAAAATCCAAGAATTGGGCTTCGAATTGCTTCCGCATCCACCGTATTCTCCAGATTTGGCCCCCTAGGGACTATTTCCTGTTCTCAGATCTCAAAACAATGCTCGCTGGGAAGAAATTTTCTTCAAATGAAGAGGTGATAGCCGAAACTGAGGCCTATTTTGAAGCAAAGGACAAATCGTTCTAGAAAAATGGTATCGAAAAGTTGGAGAGTCGCTATAATCAGGGAAGGGAACTATATTGAATAAAAAAAAAAACGAATTTTGCCAAAAAAAAAAAAAATGTGTTTCAGTATGGTAGGCCGGGGACTTTTCAATTGACCTGTTAGAGCAAAATTATTTATCAGTCTTTTCAAAAAAATAAAAAACTAACAAATTTTAAATAAAACCCTGGAAAACTACAAAGTTATTAATAATATTATAAACATGTGACTAAATAAAATAAAATATTTACTTTAGTACACACAGTGCGTATGATTAATTTTAATTAATATTAAACTTTACAAATTATGACATAACTTTGTTACTATAAGTAATTTAAAAAAGATTTAAACGGTCTTCGATATTCTAAATTCTGTGAAAACTTTTAAAGTTATTCAAAAATATATAGTTAAAGAAATAATATTAGAAAATAAATTACAAAAATTCAAATACAAATTTTCTATACATACGACTTGAGATGACAACTAATTTGTGTTTTATCTATGCAAATTGAAAAAGCATGTTTTTTAGCCTATTTTAATTTAAATTTTTAACCACTTAATTTATTTAATTTATTTTTTTTTTTTAATAGAAAACAAAAATTGTTTCCTTTTATACATACTACTTTAAGCTGCTGTGAAAATGAAAACAAACATTCCAACATTTCATTATTCATTTAAGCTGTTTGGATAACAAAAACACTTGAAAACATTATAGAAAAAAACAAAAAAAAAAATGAGAGAGAATAAAAAATAAACACAGAAAACAATCATTTCAAAATAAACAATACAACACGAGTAAAATAAATAACAAAAACTCATTCAAGTGCTAAAGTACTTAAAACAGTTATTTAACTGACTACAAAAGCTTTTTTGGCAACAGTTTGTTGTTAAGAGAAATATTTATTTAAATAGGAAGTGGCAACAATTTTAAAACGATTTTTTCAAATTCCCCATCCCAATCCACAAATTGAATTTTAAATTAAAAAAAAAAAAACAAAAAAATACACCGTCATTTATTTTTTTAAACATGAATATAAAATTAAAATATTTTTTTTTTTCAATATTTAAAATTTAATTGATATTTAATACTCTTTGGTAGACCATGATTTAAAAAATAAAAAAAAATTTTAAGCTCTACTGGTTTATATAAATTTTAATGTATGTTTAATTGTACACAAAGAAAAATAAAGAGTCACTTTAAGTGAAAAGTCTGTTTTAGTTGCTACACAACTAATGACTTCTAATAGTAAAACCAAATTCAAATGTAATTACTGAATATTTTGCCTGCTGCAACTAAAATTCAACAAAATTCATTTTAATAAAATTAACCAAATTTTGTTGTTAAAGCCAATATTTGGTTGAATTTTAAGTGATTTAAATTATAATTTAGTTAGAAATAGTATTGTTTAGTTGCTTTAAATATAAAATTCAAATGTGACTCATAAATATTTTGGGCGTTTTAAGTAAAATTTAACAAATTTTAGACCATTTTTTTTTTTGTTATAACCATTATTTGGTTGTTGCAAACGGTTTAAATTTAAAACCATTGGTATTTTTTTTTCTCTGTGTACTTATAGATTATATATTGTAAAATAATTTCTTTTTTTTTTCAATAATTGTAAAAAAATTATTAATTTATTTTTAATTGTTTTTATAATATTAAAATATTTTATATTTTTTATTTTATTTTTAGGTTGTGCTTTTGTAAAATTCAGTTCGCAACAAGAGGCTCAATCAGCCATAACCAGTCTACACGGTAGTCAAACTATGCCGGTAAGTTTAAAACTTAAATATTTTATTTGCAAAGTGAAAAGAAACAAATTTAAAAATATTTTTATTTATTTTTATTTTTTTTTTTATATTAATCATATAATTACAAATTATATCCTAATACATTAACCGAGCACTAGCAACAAAGGCCATCGGCTCGTTGTAGCGAAAACAGACCAGAGCCTCTGGTAGGAATCGAACCCACGACCCCCGCACTGATAAACTAGCACGCTACCAACTAGCCTACCGGGGCGCTCAATTTAAAAATAAATCGGAAATTTTTGTATAAAACTTTCCATAATTTAAAGTGATTTGAAAAATTCTGTTAGTTATTATAAATTCTCATATAAATCTTCTTCTCTATTAAAGTTTATAAACGAAAGTTTTTAGTTTTGTTCTGAAATATTTTTTAGTTTTTTTTGTTCTTTGTTAAAGTGTGTTAAAACGAGGCCAACCAACCATATTTCAAAAGGAATTTGTTTTCCTTTGCGTAAAATTTGCATGACACTCAAGTTATTTTGCACGTAAATTGGTTTTCATCATCTTGATGTTGAAGACAATTTTTTGTGATAAAAAGCTGAAAATTTCAATATACTATTTACAATACAACCAACCTTCTTCCCACCCTTTAATACAATCATCATTGTTATTTTATTTAAACGAAGGTATAAATAAAATGTATGAAGTTCTTTTTTCAACAAAAAAAAAAAAAATATTTTGATGAAAAAATCTACTCAAATTGATTGCTATATACGCAACAACATCAACAACAACATCAACAACAAAATAAAGAAGAATTATACAAGAAGAGTTGTTTATCTTGTACGACGACATTTAATTTTCGCCTTGATGTTATTTATTTCGTGTTTATTTCTAAGTATTTGGAAAAGCACTTAAAAAAAATTAAAATAAATTTATTTAAAATGCTCAAATATAACAAAATACAAATTGAATTAAACAAAAAAAAAACCTTAAAAATTGTTGTCGTAAGAAGTTCAATTCTCAAAGCCACAAAACACCTCTGGTTTGCTGAAAGCACTTTTCGCGGCCTGAAAGGCGCCCAAGGTGTATTCATTAAAAGAGGTGAATTTTTCGATATAATAAATAACTGCCCTAAGGGCTGAGTCCACGGATTTGCCCAAGCATGTTGGCCTCCGGAGGATATTTTTCCCCTAATGAATTTGTCCAAAATACTGTGAACTGTCTTTAGCTTAAAACAAGAAGCACTAATCGGCCTACAATTCTTCACCGTAAAATTTTAAAAACTATGTCATAAGCTTATTAGCTCGTACACCAAGGATTACATATTTTAAACTTCAGGTTTTTAGCTAAAGCGGTGATGCAGGGCATTAAGCAGCAGATTTTTCTCTTTTTTCACACAGTATTCCTGATTGGGGTGCTTTCCTAGTAAGAATTTTTATATAAGAAAAAGTCCTTAAAACCTGAATATATTTTGTGAGGAGTGAGTAGAGAGACCCCTTAGAATACAAATTTATTTTTCTTAAAGAAAAAATCCTTTGCATCTTAAAATTTTTATCGAACATTACAGTTCGCAGAATCAGAGAATTTTTTTGGTTAAAAAAATACAGCAAAATCTGAGTTTTTCTTTGAGAAATAGTCCATAGAAATTTTCCATAACAATTTTTCTATCAAAAATCATAATAAAGGGTGTCCCAAGAAGAACGCAATTTTTAAATTTTTAATAAAACACAGATATTTAAAAAAAAAATCGTGAAACTTTATTATATCGTAAAGTAGACAGAATGAGGTTATGTATGGAACAATATATCGTGCAGATGGCCTCCGCGGCTTTGCTGGCATGCACGCGATCTTTTAATGAAATTTTCAATGACCGTTTTGCATGAATGCTGCGGTATTTCATTAATGCAGCGTCCAATTTCCTCTTTTAAGGCTTGAGTCGTCGTCGGCTTATTCGCGTAAACCATCGTCTTCAAAAAACCCCAAAGAAAAAAATCTAATGGTGTTAAATCGCACGATCTAGGCGGCCAATTCTGATCTCCAAAACGCGAAATAACACGACGGGGAAATGACTGATGCAGCAATTGAATTGTTTCTCTGGCTGTATGACATGTGGCGCCGTCTTGTTGGAACCACATGCCCTCCACATTCATTTCTTCAATTCTAGGCAAGAAAAAACTGGTTATCATTTTACGATACCGAACACCATTGACTGTTTGCGCTTGACCTGCCTCATTTTCATAAAAAAAGGTCCAATGATTCCTCCAGCCCAAAAACCACACCACACAGTGACACGTTGAGGATGCATTTGCTTCTCGTAAATCACTCGAGGATTTTCCTCACCCCAAATGCGACAATTCTGCCTATTGACGAAGCCATCAAGATGAAAATGGGCCTCGTCACTGAAGATGATTTTATCGGCAAAATCAGCATTTTCATGTTGTCTCTCCAATACCCAATTAACGAACTCCTTTCGCTGTCCATGGTCAGCTGGCTTCAGTTCCTGAGTCAATTGAACTTTGTATGCATGAAAATTCGCTGCAAAGTGGATTTGGAGACACCAATTTGCTGAGCTCGGTGTCGAATTGAGGTGGATGGAGTTTGAGCGACATCATCACGTACAGCTGCGACATTTTCGGTCGATCGACCTGGTCGATGGCGCGTTGTTGTCTTTACATCACTAACAGACCCACCCAGCAAAAAATTTCTGAAAAGGTAATGAGGTTTGTAATCAAGCATTTTGGGCAGAACGCATTCCCTACTAGATTACCTACTCGATTCTTTTAACAAGGCGTGAGACTAAAATCATTGATTCTTCATAATTGATTATTTTTTTTTATCGAAGAACTATTTACATAATATTTTTAGGAATTACATACATTTTTTATAAAGAAATAGTTCCGTAGTAAAATTACGAACTGCTTACATTAAAAAACAATAAACAGTTCCCTAGAAAAAATAAGAAGTACTTACATTTTTAAAAAAAGAAATAGTTCCATATTAAAAATAATAACTATTTCTTTTAAACACATTGTAACTAGTTACAATTAAAAAAAATAAGTACTTCTAATATTATTTTTGGAACTAATTTATTATTTTTTATCTTCGTGATTTAAAAAGTATTTACACTTATATTTTTTTTTTTGTAATTATTTTTATTAAAAAATACTTATAAATAATAATATAAGAAAATAACATAAAATAAACTTAAATCAATTCACTTGACAAATACTGTATAAAAAATAATATAATAGAAACTTAACAGAAATTTTTCAAATATTTGGAACTCCGAAAATTATTCGAAATCTTCTGACTCTGTAGTACTTTCGGTTCTCTTGCGCTTAAGGCACTTTGCTTTATGGAACTTATTTTTTGCGCATTTAATTGCCTTTCTTAAAAGCCCCATAAATTCAAGCTCGGTGCCACCATCAGAAACTGTTGCCACTGAAAATATGTATACATAATTTTAATATATATTAGCTTCAGTTAAAAAGTAATTATTTTTCGACATAAGGCTTCTCCAACAATCAAATCACATTTGCTATGAGCACTCAAACGGCGACGTGTAATAAAACAATTTTAGGAGTGAACTTGTAGATTTGGAACAAACAAGTTGTATGTTTTTTTTTTGCAAAATAGAAGTTTAGTGTAAACATCTAAATTTTAGTTTATGACAAGATAATATTTTTCATTAAATTTTAAACAAATAAGTTTCGAATTAGCATGTAGTGCGTATTGTTAAGAAAATTAAAGACAAAATCTTTAAAAAAAAATATTGAAAAGTCTAATTCCACATCGTTTGAGTGCTTAAATTAGCAAGACACCTAATAAAAAAAAGTTGTATCAATGTTTATACTTACAAAACAAAACATTCATAAGTTTTTTAAAATCCATTAGTCGCAATTTTCCTTGTAAACCGCGAAGATTAAACTCCTGTATTACCTCAAGGGAAAATATGTTACAAATACCTTTTTGTAAACCTTTGGATCCCAAACCCGTTTTATTGATGAAACCTGTAATAATGTAAATATAGAACTTACACTTGATTAACTCGTTAAAATTTTTTATTACAATGGATAAGGAGTAGATTCCGAAAATTAAGGTAAAAAATATATTGTTAAACATAGAAATAAGATAAAACTTACAATTTCACTTTTGTTGTCATTATTTATGATTTCTTCAAAATCATTTAAATGTTGTACACTTAAAAGTGGAAAAAATGTTGTAAATTTAGGCGTCTCAAAATGAGATTTGAAGGATGTGTTGAGGGCTACAATTTGCTTAGATAACACGTCAGTTAAAGTGGTGTTTTGATTGGTAATGATATCTAAAATTATACAAATAAAATTGGTTTTGAAGCATTAGGAAATTTGAAACGTGTTCGATATTAAATCTACCTTTTAACTCATTAATACCAACATTAATTTTGTTATTAAGAATATTTTGCTCTTCCACTATATTGTATATTTTTGTATTTAACTGGTTTTGTGTATTTAATAAAACTGCAAGAAAAATAATTAAAAATTATAAAAAATAGTTTGGTATTAAGTAATCAAAATAATTTACTTTTAATTTCTGCTAAAATAGTTCTATTAGACGTTACATCTAATCCAGGTTGCTGGTAAGTTTTTTTAACAAACGAAGTTTGTGTATCCAAGTCATCCAATTCAGCTTCCGATTCAGCGTTGGATTTATTATCCGAGGAATTTTGAGAGGATACCATCATGGTATCCTCGTTTTCCTTTTCACTACATTTTGTTTTTTTAGATTTGCTTTTAACTAAAATTATATTAAAAATTAAGTTATAGATTTAAGTTATAATTTTTTTATTATTTTTATAAATTATATTTATAAATTAAAATTAATAAATTATAAACTATAATTAATAATAAAATATTATTAATAATAAAAAAATAATGATATATTATAAATAATTTAAACATTTACTTACTTTCAGTTTTAGCTGAAGAAATTTTTGAGTCAGTTCAATTATCCGTGCTCTCTTTAACTAAATTATATTTGTTTTTCTTTAACTGTTTGTTTTTATAAATAGCTGAAAAAATAAAGAAAAAAATATTAAATTGATTGCGAATAAAAAATTTTTAGTTTGTACATACTTTTAGTTTTTTCGGTATCCATGGTGATATCCGGGTTTTCGGTTGACATTTTTTTTTTTAAGGTTAATTTTATCTAAAAAAATTTATTAATTTATAAAAATTTAGTTATAAAAAGAATGTAGTATTGGAATTAAAACCAATTTGTTTTCGAACGGTAGTGACATAATCTTTGATTTTATATTTGAAATATTATATATTTGTTCAGGAGCAAGATCGTTTCTGTAAACAATTGAAATACCAATATCCAACGACTTTATGGGTTCTTCAAAAAAATTTCGTGGGTTGTAAAAAGGTCTTCCAATAAAAGTCCCATCACTACCAAAACTTTTGATTGTTATAAAATTATTTGAATTTAGTAAACAAAGATTGTTTGGAGCATTAATTGTTAAATATGATGTTTCAGTCTGATACGCAATTATATTTCCTAACAAATTTAATTTCGGTCCAGTATTTTTTGCTTCTTTTACATTAATTTGGTGGTCGATAAATTTGTTAAATATCTGCTGACCTATGTGCTTAGGCATTTTGATTTTTTGCTTTATTGTTTTCATAAAGTTTTCGAATTTGTAAGCAGATATACTATTTAAATCTCCGTATTTTTGAACACACTCAACTAAGTGCAGTAAATTATGAATATTGTACGAAACACTAGAATGTCCATAGAATTCAGGAAATTTTTGAACAAATTCTTTAATCATAATATCGATTTCTTCCAAGTTTTCTTGACAATTATTTAAAACTACTAATCTTCTGTAGGAAACATGTAAAAGAACGAAATGACTATACATATCTTCAGGAATAAACCTTTTTAGAACCACGATACCTGTATATAATACAAACTGACGAAATTCGATAGATTTCCATCTACAAAATTCGTCAAAGCCTCTAGGCTTTCGAGCAAATTCTTTGGGAATATATGGGGATAATGAAAGCAGAGCTGCAGACATTTCTAACTTTTCCTCATTTCTCAAATTAGTTATTCGTTTATTTAATATATAATTTAAAATTTTTTTTGTGACGCCAAGGTCAACCAAATGCATGGGATCGATTGGGAATTGTGAAATCATTTGAATTCCAATTTCTTCCATACCTAATTTTCTATTAAGGTAATACTTTTGATGAAAATTTGGGTCCAGCCTTTCATTAAAGCTATAATCAGTTCTTGGTAATGCTTTTACTGTGCTATATGTATTAACGTTATCAATTCGCAAGCCGGATTGGTAACATTTTGTGCAGCCATTAAAGGACGTATGTCCTTTAACGCCACACATATATGCACGGGCTGGCGAATCACAAATGAAAGCTCTAATTGTACAATTAATCACTCTGTCGTTTACAACGATTCCATCTTCATGTAGTTTTTTGTAATCACCCAAAAAATCATGAAGATAAATGTCTACGTTATGGGGTTTATGTGCTCCTATATATGTACCTATTATAAAGGCATCAATATCCTCTTTGTCCACTATTTTTCCTATTATGGGCCACAAACCTATACCCGAGCTTTTAAATAGTGGGAGCCCGTCCACCCCAATATCAATAAATATTTCATTAATATTGTTATCAAAAAGATGTAGTATTTTTTTCAGTTGTACTAAGAGTCCAATGTGGACAACTGTTCTTAAAACACACTTTTTTTTACCTCCTAGTAAAGTGGATACACTTAATGGGACGTTCAAATTTTCCTCCCTTAAAATTCGAAATAACTCCCTGCAAGAAGCAACAGATGGATTAAATTTTTGCACCCATGGTTTTAGTTTTGATTTTAAATCTAAGCTGGGAGGATTTCCATCGGTCTCACGTTCTTCGACTGAATTGTTATTAGGCGTCACTAACAAATTGTCATTCGCGTTGGATATTTGTCCCAAAGTAAATTGGTTTTTTAATTTTTCCTTTTCTCTTTTTATATTTTTATAATATTGGGACTTACTTTGTGCCATTTTTTTGATGTTCTTGTATTTTTTCTTTTATTTAAATTGCTTTTAAGCTTAAATTTACTCTTCGATTTTAAACACAACCGATCGCTTTTATTGCTTTTCAAATATTGAATTTTGCATGACGTTGCAAAAATATTCTTTCCTTTTTTTCTCAGACGTGCTTGTTTTTTAATATAAATATATTTATGGGGTGGTTGTAAAAAGAGAGACGAAAATGTAGTGGGAACAAAAAAAAAAGAGATTAATACGGCAAGTCTTTCATGTTTTGAATGTAATTAACATTGATGTTTTGTCAACTCGCTTACATTTCAAAAAAAAGAAGCGAGATTGAAAAATTGACAAATCTCTTTGTTTTTGTTCTCACTACTTTTATTTTGTTGTCCGTTTTTTTTTGTTAAAAAAAAACACAAAAAATAACGGCATATTTTCTTTTGATGAATAAAGAAACCTTAAGAAAGCTTAATTCTTTTTTGAATTATCGTAAAATTGAATTATGAAAAAGTTATCTATATAAGTTATTAGTTGAATTCATATTTGATGTAATTTTAATAGAACTTAATTCAGTTTACACAACCCACTGTTTAAAAGATATCAAAACTAAATTTAATAAATCAAATTTAAGTTGTGGGGTCACTCTTAGACTTAAAATCTAAATTAAAATTAAGGAATTCATTCTTTAAAAGTCCACAAATATCACAGAAGTCAATATGTTTACTTTTCAAATGAATGATGCAATAACTCAGTTTATTTTGTATATGTTGTAAAAAAATTAATATCACTTCATTTGAAAAATAGCAAATTCATTAAAAATTAAAAAGAAATTACCTGTATCAATTAAAATTTTAAAAGCATTAACTGATGTTGAAAAACTTCTATTTAAAATTAAAAAAAAATCTATTTAAAATACAGAAATAATTTAAATTCTAAAACTTCCGAATACAATTATTTGCTATTATTTGGTGTATTTGGAATTTAGATAACATCAATTGAAATTCAAAAACTTTTATTTAAAGTTGAAACAAATATTCAATTAAAAAATAGCTGAAATTCAAAAAATTTTATTTTTAATTAAAAATCTCTATATAAAAAAAATACTCTTAAAATTTAGAATTCGTTGTGTTAAAAATCAGAAAATATCAATAAAACATGAAAAATCATCATTTGAGAAATATTTTAAATTCTTAAACTATCATTTGGAATTTAAAAATTTGATTTAAAACTCAAAACTTTATTTAAAATTTAATAATATCTACACACAGAGGTTTTTATAGGCCGAAAAACACTGAAACTTTTTATAAAATAATAAGTTTTTCCTTAGGAAATATTAATAAAAGTTTCATAATTTATATGAAACATGATTTTTATTGAAATTTTTCATTAAATGTATTAAAATTATCATAATAAGCACGCTCGCTCACGAGGGAATAATTGCAATCACACCAACTTTGGAGGATTTTTTGCACAAACTGACGTGAGTAAATTCAACTTTTACTCAAGCGTAATTTCCTTGAATCAGGCAGTTAACGAACAAAACTTATTAAAAAAAAAATAAAATTAGAAAAGGAAGATAAATAGTGAAAGTAAAACATCGAATTGCTATGGTTTATCACAATTTTGGGGTTATAAACCACGAAAATATAAATTTTTCAAAAACAATTAAAAACCGAAATTTAAAACCAAAAATATGACATTCGTATACAACACTCATGCTATTGTCAATTATTTAAACTGTAACCCCAGTTTAACAAAATTTTAGCAACATGCTAACTCTGATTTAAGTATTATTTTCTTGAAAAATATATTTGTTTTTTTTTTTGCAAATATATAAGATACTTCTTTTTTCAAAATGAGGAACTACTTCCAATAATGTCTTTTAATTTCGAAAAAGTATATGATTACTTCTTGAGTACAAAAAGTTGTACATATAAGTGAATAACATTGTTATTCCTTTTAAGTAAATAATTACTTTGTTATTGAGTTCAGCCTTTCTAGTTTTAATTAAAAGATTTGCTTACAATACTACTTGCTTTTTTACTGTATCGTTGGAATGTGTTTGGTATTGCAGTTATGAAATTTGGCAATGAGATATGTAAGCGAGTATGGGCCTCACCTTCTTTTTGGAATATGTAATTTTTTCCTGGGCAGTTTCGGCAAATTTATCCATTAATCTCTTTACAGTTGACTCTTTTGGAGCATTATTGTGACCCCAAATTGATCACAATTTGCGAACTGTAGCCGCAAAACTTTCACCATTTTGGTAAAACAATTTCACAATGAGAATGCGTTGTTCATTCGTGTAGCGCTCCATTTTTACTAACCTCGTACCTTCTACTAGCAAACAATAACAATTGTTCAAATGTCAAACAATGACACTTCGAATGTTGCCAGATTTAAAAATTGCGTTCTTCTTGGGACACCCTTTATATTTTTCTATAAAATAAAATGCTCAAAATTTTAAATTTTTTCTTTTAGAAAAGCACTCGTACACTCTCCAAAAAAAAGGCTGTAAATTTTGCTGTTATTACGGGAAATTTTGCTAATTTGAGCTATCGCTGGGCTAATCTTAGCAACACATGTCTGCTGACGTGTAGTACAATGAATTTAGTAGAAAAATTAGTAGCCGCTACTAAATTTTAGTAAACATTTTGTAAAGCTGAATTTAAAACCGGTTTGCTTAAATCAGCAAAAAAAAAATTTACAAAATATTGTAAATATTAGTACAAAATTTAAAATTTATTTTTTTTTCGAGCATCAAATTTTTGTTTTTTATTTATTTTTTATCAAAGGCTTAAAAATCTTAAAAATTGTTAAAACACAAACGAATTAATCATTTTGTTTTTTTTTTTTTGTGGAAATTACTGTTTTAAAAAATATTTTAGACAATATGATTTTTTATTTTAAGGTCAAAGTTCAATTGTGTTTAGGGCTGATTTTTAAAACTAAGAAAACTTTTTAGTGCTATTTTAAGACATGAGTCGGTATATTCATCTCCGATCCCTTTTTTTAATCTATGTAACATTTAAAGACAATTTAAGTTTATAGGTGTAAGTTTTAATTATAAATAACATTTCCTTCAATATACACTTTTTTAAAGTTAGTATTTTTTTTTTTTTTGCAAATTTTAGCAAATCGGTTTTCAAAAAATTTGTAAAATGATTTTTGAATGGGCAACAAAAATTTGTAAATATTCTGTAAAAACTATGTAATTTGTAAAATGTAAATAGCAAAAAGATTTGCTAAATAATAATTTTTTTACTAAAAATCAGTACAAAAATAGTAAAGTGGGATTGAAAACCGTTTACAAATTTGTCTACTAACTTTTTTTCTGAGTGTAATATTTTTTTAATTTTTTCTTTAAGAAGATGCTCGTAGAATTCTAGAATTTGTTTTTATAGGAAAAAGTGTAAAAAAAAACTAATAGTGGTCTCAGAATCTGAGAATTTTTTTTATAAGAATTAGCCGCTTCGAATTTTTCTTTAAGAAAAAATCCTCAGCATCTACAAAAATTTCGTTATGTAACTTTTTCTCACGGACCCTCTGAAGAATTTCTACTGGCTGACGGACCCCTAAATTTTTCTGCTTCAATTTCAATTTTAAAATTTGTATCTAAAATTACAGTTCGCAGAATCAGAGATTTTTTTTTTTGTTAACAAAAAACACAGCAAAATCTAAATTTTTCTTTAAGCAAAAGTCCTTGAAAACTAAGAATTTTTCTATCGAAAACCCACAAAATATTTTTCTATAAAATAAAATGCTGAACATTTTTAATTTTTTCTTTTGGAAAAGTTCTCATAATATTTATAAAATTTTTCTTTTAACAAAACCACGTCGAATTCAAGAATTTTTTTTTTATAGAATAAAGTCCAAAAAACTACATTTTTTCTATAAGAAAAGTTCTTTTAAATCTGAGAATTTTTCTATAGCATTTTCGAATTTTTCTTTAAGAAAAAGTCCCCCCAGCATCTACAAAAATTTCGTTATGTATTTATTTAGATCAGCAGTTCCCACTAACTTTTTCTTCGCTGACCCTCTGAGAAATTTCTACTGGCTGACGGACCTCTAAATCTTTACATTTTTTATATTTTAATAAATGCATTCAAATTCTAAGATAAAAAGAAAATGGAATTTATACATAGATGGGAAAACGTTTTTATTAGATTTTTTCTGAAATTAAGATATTTACCAGATAAATATTTTGGTAGAATCTTTCAATTAAGTTAGAAACTTTTCTATAAAAGACTTCCAAGGATCTGTAATTAATAGGAAAAATTAAATCTCAAACATACTTATACTCAGCTAATGTTTTGGAAAAAACAATGCGAATTCAATTAAACCAAAAAAAGTGCGGGAGTCTGAAAAATCCTAAGAATTGGAATACCCCATATACATTTACCTGACTTTTTATCACAATTTCTTTTTAAGCTTAAATTCTTACTCCATTCAAAAAATTTTCAAAATCGAGCTATGTTCATTATTTTTGTATTTTTTTTTTAAGTACAATTATGGCAACTGACTTTGGAAGATTATTTATAATTACCTAGACTAAGAGTCTTGAAGAAATTTTCTGAACTCTTCGCAGACCCCTTTTGAATGCAGCTACGGACCCCCAGAGGGACGCGGCGACCCTTCATTTGGGAACCGTTGATCTAGATCCTATTCGTATTTATTTATTACTTTTTCTTTTTTATAGAAAAAAACATTCAAATATATTTATTAATATATTTTACTTTTTCCATTAATAAAATAGTAATCCTGTGAGCTTTATTTTTGCTTTTAAGGTTTTAAACGCCCCTCATATTTTCTCGTATATTCCATTACAGCACAAACCGCTTAAGCCGCTTAAACAATTGTTGTTATTTTAGAACAAAAAAAATTATAATAATAAACTTTTTTTTTTTTAATTTGACTTAACAAAAACCACTCATTAAAATGGAATTTCTTTATTGTGTTAAAAAAATATTTTCATAAAAAATAAATCAAAAAGCTAAAGCATAGTGTTTTTTTCATATTAACCTTTGAAAAAATAAGGCAAAACATTAAAAATACAACAAACTTTTTTTTATACGTTTGTAAAATTAATGTTGGAAAAAAATGTGTTAATCTCTTAACACCCAACAAAAGAAGGTAAAAATGTTGTTTAAAATGAATTAAAAAAACAAAAAATAAAGTTAGTGGAAATATAAACAACAATGTGAATTATAAAGAATTATCAATTAAGCCTTAAAGTAGACTGTAAAGTTTTTTTTTATAAAAAAAAACACTATTACTATAATTTTAATATTTTAATTATTATTTGTGTATACATACACAAACAAAAGTTGATGAAAGGTTACAAAAGATTAAAAAAAAATTTAATGGAAAAATAGAAGCATACTTTAAGGGACTGAGTTTTTGTTTTATAAATCATAAAACATAATGTTGCTGCTTAAATTATTTTATAAAATTTGAATTAAACAGGTTTATATTAAAAAAAAATAATTTTCTATTTTTAAGGCTTTTTCAATTGCAATACCCTCTATCAACCATAGTGCCGCGAATAAAGAAAAATATTTTATTATTCTTATACATAGGATTCGGTTATCATTTTTAACATTTATTCTAGAAGATAGATTAATTTATGCCTTAAGAATTTGGGCATAAATCAATTTTTTGCCTCCTCTGAAAAAATGTATTTTGGTTCATAGAGGGTATTGACTATATGCTTTATAAATATTTTGAAACTTTAATAAAATGGCAAATTATATCATTTGATTTACCGTGCAATACCCTCTATTAGCCAAAAAAATAATAAAATTTTTCAATTCTATCAACCATAGTGCCGCGAATAAAGTAAAATATTTTATTATTCTTATACATAGGATTCGGTAATCATTTTTAACATTTATTCTAGAAAATATTTTAACTTATACCTTAAGAATTGAGGCATAAATCAATTGTTTGCCTCCTCTGAAGAAATGTATTTTTGTGTATAGAGGGTATTAAATATATGCTTTATATATATTTTGAAACTTTTATAAAATGGCAAATTATATCATTTGATTAACCGTGCAATACCCTCTATCAGCTAAAAAATATTTTAATTTTTCAATTGCAATACACTCTATCAACCATAGTGCCGCGAATAAAATAAAATATTTTATTATTCTTATACATAGGATTCGGTAATAATTTTTAACATTTATTCTAGAAGATAGATAAATTTATACCTTAAGAATTGGGGCATAAATCAATTTTTTGCCTCCTCTGAAAAAAATGTATTTTTGTTTATAGAGGGCATTGAATATATACTTTATATATATTTTGAAACTTTAATAAAATGGCAAAGTGTAGCATTTGATTTACTGTGCAAAACCCTCTATTAGCCAACAAATATTTAAATTCTTCAATGGCAATACCCTCTATCAAACATAATAGTGTCGCGAATTAAGGAAAATATTTTATTATTTTTATACAAAGGATTCGGTAATCATTTTTAACATTTATTCTAGAAGATAGATTAATTTATACCTTAAGAATTGGGGCATAAATCAATTTTTTGCCTCCTCTGACAAAATGTATTTTGGTTCATAGAGGGTATTGAATATAAACTTTCTATATATGTTAAAACTTTAATAAAATGGCAAATTGTAGCATTTGATTTACTGTAAAAAACCCTCTATCAGCCAAAAAATATTTAAATTCTTCAATGGCAATACCCTCTATCAAACATAGTGCCGCGAATTAAGGAAAATATTTTATTATTTTTATACAAAGGATTCGTTAATCATTTTTAACATAAATTCCAGACCATAGATTAATTAATTCTTTAAGAATTTGGGCATAAATCAGATTTTTGCCTCCTCTGAAAAAATGTATTTTGGTTCATAGAGGGTATTGAATATAAGCTTCCTATATATGCTCATTTAACAAAAATTTAATTTTCCTTTTTTTTTACACAAGTGTGTGCTTTTAGAATTTTAACGGAAGTTTTGATGATGTTTTTGTGTTTACTTCTGTTTTTCTGCAGATTGTTTTTTTTTTTTTTTTGTTTGTGCCTATGGCATACAATTGTTGTTGTTTTTTTTTTTTTTTGTCTGTTTTTTATCTAAGACTCATTTATATTTACATACTCCTAGAGCATTGAAATGATTATTGAAATTTCCTTTAAAAACAATCTTTTTTTGTTGGTGTTGTTGTTTCCTATCATGCTGTATTTTCGTTAAGCTAAATAAAAATATTTCTCTTCACCCTATTTTTAATTCATTGTTAGAAGAGATTTTTATCACGGTTTTTTGTTTAACTCTTCCATTTTAAAGGAAATGCTTTAGGCTGTAGAATTTGTTTGTTCTGTTGGAGCATTAAAAACTGCTGAATTCTTTTTTTTTAACATTTTTTTATTCCACTTTTTATTTATCTACTTTATATGTTTGATTTTCTTGAATTTTTTTTTACATTTTTTATTTCCGTTTTTTTGTGAATTTTCTCATGATTTCAATATGAGTGTAATCTGGATTTTTTTTTTTTTAGCAAAGAATTTTTTTTTTTATTTATATACGCTGGTAAACATGTGTTTTGCATGTTAAGCATTAAGCTATGCTGTTTAACAATGATGTTGTTAAGATTTTAAGTTTTTCAATATTATTTTTCTTTTTGTTTTGTTGCGAAAAAAAAACAAAAATATAAAACTTAATGAAGCGTATTTTATAGGAAATCGATTTTATTGCTAAAAGAGTTTAAAGTGAGAAACAAAGTGTAAACAAAATATTAAAAATTTGTTTTTTTTTTGTTTTTATTAGCAAATATTTCCTCTGTAAAACAATGAAAAATTTTTTTTTTTCAAGTTATTATTCTTTAGAAAGTATCTGTTCATAATTAATTTAAAAAATATTTAAATATATTAAAGTTAAGATATTATAAAAGTTTTCATATGTAATAACAGTATTAATATTAATCATACGCCACTGGTACTTTAATTTAGGGAAATGTTCATTATAAATCAATTTTAGTCAAACTTGTTGTCGCCAACAATAAATTAATAATTATACAATAATAAAACCAAATAATTTATTAAAAAGTTTCAAGAAAATTATTGAAGTATGAAGAAAATAGGAAAAAAAATTGTATATAAAACTTTTTGTTTTATTAGCAAATAATCTGTAGTTAAAACCTTACATCATTTCTCGTTAATTATATTTATTACTTTTTGAAAAACTTTTATTCATACTTGCTGTTTAAAATATTTAAATATTTACAGATGAAAAATTTTTCGAGGGTTTAGTATAATAACTATTGTATTAATATTAATCATACGCCACAGGATCTTAATTTTTGAAATTTTTATGATTTTTGAAATCTAAATGATATTTTAAAAATATTTTTGTCAAACATGTTTGAGATCGACAAGAAATTTTACAAGTGTCAAATCGAATAAATTATTTAGAAAAAAAATCTTTTTTCAAAGAATTTTGTTTTCATAAACATTAATGTTTTATTAGAAATTATCTTTATTTAAATAATTATTTGATTTCAATAATTTTTTTAGACATCTTTAAAGTGTTTTATTCCAACTAACTTTTTAAAATCTTTAAATATTTAAAATTCAACAACTTAAAATTTGCCAAATTTTTCTCGGTTCCTTTCGTGTTATTTAAAAAAGAACTATATTTTGTAGCATGCTTTTAGGATTGCGCTTGAATATTTGACTTTAAATCCAAAACTCATAAATTTATTATTCAAATACTTCACCGCAACTCCGCATCAAAGCAACAAAACAAACATTAAACGTTTTTTAAAGAAAAATTACTTATTAAATAAATGTGTTATTTTTTGTTTTATACAGTTTTTTTTTTAAAAGTTAAAAACAGAAAATAAAAAACAAAAATAAGAAAAAAACAAGCAAAAAAAAAAAACTTCAAAAAAACCAATAACTAAAAAAGATGCCTATCGGGCATTCTCCACCAACAACAAAGGAAAAAATCAAATTAATATGCTCACCCGCGCAAATCGCAAGTTCCCCTCTGTACAACGAAACCGCATGGGCCATACAATGCAAAACACCACCAACAACAAGTATAAATACTTGTTCAACATTAACATCACAAGCATGTACAACAACTACAATCTCAACTTCTTCAAACCCGTTATCAACACCAATAATGTCAGTATGTAATTCTCTCTTTACTAATACTCCCACTAATACACGTAGTATTACTGCACAAACTAACAATAATAAAGAGCAAACAAGTGAAGCTCTTAAAAATTCTCTTTCACTAAACATACAAACTAATGATGCAAACCCAAATGAGTCGGTAGTGGTCGCTTCAAAGGGTGCTATACCTAAAACAAATAAACTGAATTCCGAAAAATGTAACGACAAACCATTAATAGGGATTGATCGATACTTTACAATATTAAAAAGAAAGCGTAGCCCCAACTCCTCCAAAAATAACCCCACTCCAAAACAAACAAAAAAAACAGGTAATGCTAAAACAATGAGCCAAAATCGTTTTTCGTTGTTAGCTACCAACGATGTCGAAGAAGATACAGTTGAAGTGGTGAAACAGCACAAGCCCCCAGCAATTTTCTTACGTGAACAAAACTCCAACGTTTTAGTGAAGTCCTTAACAGCAACAGTCGGAAAAGACAACTTTTTTGTAGAATCTCTGCGCAGAGGAAACGTTCTTGAAACGAAAATCCAGACATTTACAGAAACAAATTTCCGTAAAATTGTTTCGTATCTCGATTCGGAAAACAAAAATTACTATACTCATCAGCTAAAAAGCGCGAAAGGTTTATCAATCGTCATAAAAGGCATTGAAAGCAACGTTCCAACTAGTGAAATAGCAAATGCTATAGAAAACGAAGGCTACAAGGTAAAGTCTGTACACAACATAACTAATAAAGATAAAATACCGCAACCACTTTTTAAAGTCGAAATTGCCTTTGAGTCCAGCAAACTAAAGGGAAACGAGCCTCACCCAATTTATAACCTTCGTTATCTCCTTCACCGAAGAATAACGGTAGAAGAACCACGTAAACGAAAAGACCCACCACAATGCTTAAACTGCCAGGAATTCGGGCATACCAGAAGTTATTGCAAGCTTCCAGCAGTATGTGTAATCTGTGGTGATGTGCATAAAACATCTGAATGCACGAAAATTAAAAGCGACCCCAGAAATAAAAAATGTAGCAACTGTGGTGGTAATCACACCGCAAATTACAGAGGATGCCCAGTATTTATACAAATAGCGCAAAAAACTTCTAATAAACCTGCTTTTCGGCGCTTCCAGTCAAATGACTTCCCATATTTATCCAATAATAATAATGTCTCCTCACAACATGGGCCTTCTGCTCAAACCAACAACAACCACGCCAAATTCTCTGCCAACCCACTCCCAATTTCTAATAATAAAATGTCGTATGCTCAAGCTGCCCAATTCAGCAGTATTCCTTCTGTACGTACAGCCGCTCAAAAAATCTCAGAACCTAGTTCTCCTAAAGAACCATCCCAGAAATCGCCCTTAGAAAGCTCAATAGAGCTTCTAATACAAACAATGAACAATTTCATATCCAATATGCAAGTCATGATGCAGGAACTTTTAAGAAACCAGGGTATGCTGCTTCAAGCATTCGCCTATAAAAAATGAACCAGATAAGATTATGTTACTGGAATGCAAACGGCTTAAGCCAACACAAAATTGAAGTGGAATGTTTTCTTAAATCTCAGTCTATTGACATATTGCTGGTTTCTGAAACACACTTTACAATAAAAAACTGTTTTAGAATAAAAGGTTACTCCGTATACGATACAAAACATCCCAGTGGCAAAGCATGTGGTGGTGCAGCTATAATAATTAGGAATCAAATTAGTCACTTCCCAATGCCGGAATATAAAACTGATCACATTCAAGCCTCATCAATATGCCTCTCGGCCACAAACATCACCATATCTTCTATATATTGCCCCCCCAGACACAAAATTACTGATGATCAATTCGTTACTTTTTATAAAACGCTAGGCAATAAATTTATAGCGGCAGGAGATTACAATGCAAAGCACACGTTCTGGGGCTCACGACTCACTACTCCAAAGGGCAGACAGCTATTAAAAGCTATCTCAATTCTTAAACTTGATGTTATATCTGATGGACAGCCCACTTATTGGCCCACAGATCTACAAAAGACTCCTGATTTAATAGATTTTGCAGTCATTAAGAACATCAGACGCGATCAACTTTCTACAATCTCTTTGTTCGACCTGTCCTCAGATCACTCTCCCACTATTATATCAATGCTAAATGGCCAAAATATCGAAAACCCTTTTTGTTTCCCCAATAAACATACTAACTGGCTCAAATATAAAAAGTATGTAAGCTCCCACGTATCGCAAAATATTTCACTTAAATCCTATAACGAAATACAAGATGCTATAAACGAATTCTCTGAAACATTATCAACTGCAGCTAAAGTAGCTACACCTTTTAAATATTACAACTGCACTAAAAATAAATGCTCAAAAACTATTCAAAATCTTATAAAGGAAAAGAGAAACCTTAGAAGACAATGGTAACTACACCGCTCTCCTACCTTGAAAACTCAACTAAACCTCTGTCAAAGAGCCCTTCATAGTGCTCTTTTGGAGGAGAAACAGTCAGCTCTAAGGGCATATTTAGAAGGTCTAGACACAACAAAATCAACGGATTATAGTCTTTGGAAAGCCACCAAACGACTTAAAAATCCGATTAAATGCGAGTCTGCTATTCGTTGTAGTGATGGTAATTGGGCTAGGTCCCATAAAGACAAAGCTGAAGCTTTTGCCGATCACCTCGAAAAAGTGTTTACGCCTAATATTTCTACCTCGGACATAACTTTACCAGCTATTGAAGACCGTGTTGTTTCCCCGATGAGAATTCGTTTCTCATCTCTAACTGCAGCAATTAAAAATATTAAAACAAATAAATCCCCTGGCATGGACAAAATTTCAGGAAAAATGATCCGTGAACTACCAACACCTGCCCTTAGGCTAATTTTATTCATTTTTAATTCAATCCTGCGAACGGGTTGCTACCCTAAATCATGGAAAACATCAGAAATTATAATGATACCTAAGCCAGGCAAGGACGCTAGCCAAGTGTCATCTTATCGCCCGATAAGCTTACTTTCAATTTTATCAAAGCTCTTCGAGAAAGTATTTTTAAATGCGTTGACTCCATATCTAAACGACCACCACGTCATTCCCGTTCACCAGTTTGGTTTCCAAAAGGATCATGGCACCATAGAACAGGTTCATCGCATAGTAACTCTAATCAGAAAGGCTTTTGAGGACAAACACTATTGCTCAACACTCTTCATAGACATTGCTCAAGCCTTTGACAAAGTCTGGCATGATGGGCTATTATATAAAATAAGCTCTTTGTTACCCCAAAATACCCACAAGTTGCTGCGAAATTATTTACTAGATCGTTCGTTTGTAGTAAAGTATAAAGACCACATCTCAGACTCAAGAGAAATTGCAGCAGGAGTTCCCCAAGGCAGTATACTTGGTCCTTTAATGTATATACTTTATACCTCAGATATGCCCACAAATAACCTAATACATACGTCAACTTTTGCAGACGATACAGCTTTTATAAGTGTACACAGAAATCCTGTAATTGCTTCTAGTTATCTGCAGGCTCATATCAAAGAACTCGAAAAATGGCTTAACAAATGGAAAATAAAAGTAAATCCGGTAAAGTGCGCACATGTTACTTTTACCTTGAGACAGGGAAATTGTCCCAAACTGAGGATAAATAACATCGATATCCCCGAGCAAAGTCATATAAAATACCTTGGTATACACCTTGATCGACGCCTTACCTGGTCTCAACATATTGATTCCAAATCAACACAACTTAAACTGAAAACACTACAGCTTCAGTGGCTCCTTGGTCCCCATTCTGCTCTCAACCTAACCTACAAGGTTCTTCTCTACAAAGCTATTATTAAGCCAATATGGACCTATGGTATCCAACTATGGGGAACAGCTTCTGCATCTAATATAGAGAAATTACAAAGACGACAAAACAAAATACTGCGACTTATTACTGGGGACCCGTGGTATATTAGAAACGCGAATATTCACAAGGATCTTAATACTCCATTTGTTCGCGACGAAATTAAAACCTTCTGCTCCAAATATGTACGAAAACTGGCAACGCATCCAAATCCTCTCGCACAGGATCTACTGTATTATAATGGACATACTCGCCTAAAGAGGGTCGACACATTGGCTCTCGCCGAACCGCAAGAAAGATGAACTCTATCGAAACAAAAAATGGAGTTTCTATTGCAAAGGCAATAGACCCAGAAATTATTCATTAATTTAAGATTTTAATACTTATTGTTATTTTCTTTTATAAGAAAGATCCAATAATAAATTAAGTTATAAAAAAAAAAAAAAAAATACTTCACCGTGCTACATAATTCACAAAAAAAAACGTTTGGAAAAAGGGTTTAAAAATATTTTTCCTAAACTATACTATTTAAATAATTTTCCTTTAATTTAATTTAAATTATATATACGACAATAATTGTGATGATGACAAAAAAAAATACTAAGCAACATTAAACTAAGCAGCCCCCTTCTCAACATTCTGCTTCTTCTCATGATAACAAAATACAATTTACCCTAAAGCTAAAATTCTGCACGTCATGCTATATATTTAAAGATAATTTCTGGGAAAGAGTGTGAGAACATTTCAATTGTGTTACTTTTAGCTTCTAGCAACAGCTGCAATTTTTCACCTGAGCTATTCATACTACCTTCAAGATGAGCTATTAACTAACAAGGATTTTTTTCTTTGTACCTTATTGTTGTAGTAAGTAAATTCTGTTGAGAAAGAAATTATAGAATGTAGAAAATTAACAATTTTAATGCAAATATTGGCTAATGTTTTATACGCAAAGAAAAAACATAAGAAACTCGTTATTTTAGAAAAAACAAAAAAAAATCAGTAAATGGTTTCAGTTGTAACACTTTGAGGTAATTTGTGTTGCTGCTGCTACTTTTACTTTGTTTAAAGGTATACAAATCATGGCGCAAAAAAAAATAAACGTACAAATTTAGTGGATTTTTTTTCTTTATAAAACTAAGGGCTAAAATATATTTTATTAATTTAAAAATTAAATTTTTCATACAAATTAATATCATTTTTGGGTATAAAATAATAAAAGAAAAAATTAACTGAGTTTTCTCGATCCGTATTGCCTAACCTTGGCTACCAAATGGAATTTTGAGAATACTTTATACACGGGTTATAAATTTCAACGCGGAAAAAATCAATCTTTGATCAACAAATATGGCGCCCAACAATTATTATAAATTTCGTAGCCAACATCAAAAAAAAATTTGTCTACTTTGCGATTGGTTATTAAACTAAATTTGAGCAACCAAAAATGGCGCCCAACTTTCTTGTTTTTCTAAAAAAAAAAAAAATGTGTAAAAATTCAAAGGCATCTATGTTGAATTAAAAATTCTACACAGTATAAAATTAAAAAATTCTGTTTGTAATATTGAACATCTTCCATAGAACATTTTTGAAAATACAAAAAAAAAATATTTTTTCTAAACTTAAATTTTTATTTTCAAAAAATTTTTATATGAAAAATAACAATTTACAAACAATTCAAACAAAAAATTGTTAGAACTCGAATTTGAATTTTAACAAATATTTTTAATCATTTAAAATTTTGTGATACTTTTTTCTGTGTAAAAATCAAATCAAAACGGCGCCCAACATTGTGCTTAAAAAATACTAAAAATTTACATTTAAACTCACAACTCAAAATTTCACTAATTAAAATAATTATAATCATAACTGAACATTTACACGCAGAGAAATAATGTACTTAAACATAGTTGGTGGATTATGAAGATTATGAGCCTAGTGATCATAAATATAATTCTAAATTATCACATTATCATCACTAAAGATAATTTTTATCAATATGAGCATATTATGATAACTGAGAGCATTTACACGTAGAGAAAAAATATATTTAAACATGATTGGGGATTTGAAGTTATTATATTATGAGCCTAGTGATCAAAAATATGATTCTAACTTATTACATTATCATCACTGAAGATAAATTTTATCAATATGAGCATATTATGATATATGGGATCATTATATGATAATTACAAGTTCCAATATAGCATATCATGATAAAATAATGGTTATTTTATTATAATTTGATAACTTGTATTATTTTTTTACTACTATGGTTGGCACAATTATAAACCCCAAAAATCTAGGATGCTCTTTGAATATGATAACCATGTTTTTTATTTTTTCTTTGCCTGCATAATTATATCATCTAGCCCATAGTTTGTACTACCTAAATTACTTAACAAGTACTAGCATGTAAAATGTTTTCGCTTTTCTCTTTGTTATATGGCTCTAAGGTAAAGATTTTTTTCTGCTTTTATTAATTACTCCAACTAAATGTTGTTCTTTATACCATTTTTTTTTATATATCAAAATATATGGTTAAATTAAAAAACGTGCCATATAATTTTTTTTTCTCTACTACCTGATAACTGTAATGCTTAGTTTTAAATTAAAATACTCCCCTGAGTAATTTTTTACCGTCATAATTTTTTTTCTTTTTTTTATTTTTTTTTTTTTTTTTGTTTGGGTTTTAGTTTAAGGATTTTTTTTTTATTAAACTCATTTTGCGTACGTTGCTCTTTTCACCTCTATGCATTATGACTGTGTTTTTTGAGTGTAAAGTAATGTGCATTATAAATGTAAGACCATAAAAATGTGGATTTTTTTTTACTTCCATTCTCTGCCGCATTAAACAAGCATCGTTTTAATGAAAAAATTCTCAAGAAAAATTAATTTGCCAAGTATTTTTTTTTTTGTAAAAGATTTGTTGGCAAAAATGAAATAATTATATAAAAACATAGTTAAGCCTGTAAGTATGCTGTAAGCTTTTTTTTATATTAAAATATATGAATCTTTAAGGCCTATTTGTGAGGTTTAATTTAAAGCTAGTAATATTTCTATATTAAATATTTTAACAAGATTAATTAACAAAAAATTTAATATTTTAACCAAAGATATTAATTTATTAAATGAAGAACATTATTTAAAACTATTACCCAATAGATGGCGCATCTGAAAATAAATTCTCCCTATTAGGCATATTTTGCTACAATATGCAACAGGGTATTATTGATTTTCTATTCCGTTCGTAACATAAAACAATGTTTGCCAGAAACTATACAAAAATATATGTTTTATGTGTATATTATACTTATAATAATTTTTTAAATCAACAGTTATTTAGATGTTTAAGAACACAGTATTGCAATTTATCGTATGTGTATTTATTTATTTTTTTTTTTTTGAAAGAAAGAATTAACATTAATATGCAGTTTGCAATGCCTCAATACTTTAAAATTATACGAATTTACCGAAAAAATACCATTTTGATCTATGAAAATTTTTTTAACATAAAAATGTGAAACAAATACTTTTATCACATCGAACATTTCAAAAATTGACTTTAGTATTTTTAATAAGTCTGCTAGTGACAGCTTAATGTACAAGAATTTGAAATATGTATTAAATGTCACATTTGTGGTTCCTAAGATAATTAAAAGTCAAATCCAATGCCATGCCGACCTAAGCATGGCGCAGGGTATTGTTTTTTATTTACTTGAGCGCCATGTACTTCAAAGTATAGACACTAAAGCAATTATGCATATTGCTCTATCTTTATATAAACATTTCTTTGATTTTAACTATAGAAAGTTTTTATATAAAATTGATTAAATAGTAACAATAAGAGTAAGTTTTCTTAGATAATATAATAAATTATTTTACTTTTAAAATAAAAACCAGAACCCAGGAAAATATGCATTTATAATTACATACTTATGATGCCTTTAGCTAGGCAATACTTTTCTTGTTCAGTGAATAATTTAAAATTATTGTTGCATATTTTTAGGGCTCGTCATTATTATTCAATTGTGTAGCACATTTTTGAGTGCTATATAATTTGTGAAATCTTTTTCTATTCATAATTTTATTACAATTTAAAAAGATATATATGCATTTTTAATATTTCTACGCCAGCTAACAGGTCAATTGAAAAGTCCCCGGCCTACCGTACTAAAACAAATTTTTTTTTTTGGCAAAATTCGTTTGTTTTTATTTAACATAGTTCCCTTCAAGGGTCATACTCTGATTATAGCGACCCTCCAACTTTTCATTACCATTTTTGTAGTACGGTGTGTCCTTTGCTTCAAAATAGGCCTCGGTTTCGGCGATCACCTCTTCATTCGACGAAAATTTCTACCCAGCGAGCATTCTTTTGAGATCTGAGAACAGGAAATAGTCGCTGGGGGCCAGATCTGGAGAATACGGTGGATGCGGAAGCAATTCGAAGCCCAATTTATGGATTTTCGCCTTTGTTTTCACTGACTTGTTTTTGGTCAAAAGTGAGCTCTCGCGCGGCACCCACTTTGCACAGAGTTTTCTCATACCCAAATATTCGTGAATGATATGATGTACACGTTCAGTTAATATCTTAGGAGTACCTGCTATTTCATTAAAATTTCAATTTACGGTCTCTCGAAATCATTTTGTGGATTTTTTGATGTTTTCGTCCGTAACAACCTCTTTTGCGTTCCTCTTTTGCGTTCACCGTCTTCGGTGCTCATTTCACCACGTCTAAACTTAGCATACCAATCCTTGATGGTTGATTTTTCTGGGGCAGTGTCCGGAAACTTGTCATTAAGCCAAGTTTTTGCTTCAACTGTATTTTTTCCCTTTAAAAAGCAATATTTTATCAACACGCGAAATTCCTTTTTATCCATTTTTTTCACAATAACAAAAGTTGCTTCCCCCAAAAATGCTATAATTCACAAACTAATGATCTGACAGCTGTCAAATTTATACATGTGTCTTTTGAAGGTTAGGGCTAACTAAAAATCATATCGATTTCAATCTAGTAGCGCCATCTATGTGTCAGGCCGGGGACTTCTCAATTGACCTGTTATGTATATGGTACGCGTTCATTTTTAAATATTTCTTTGCGCCATCTTTACCTGTTTATCTACCACCATATGTTGGCATTTAAAAAAATATATAAATTTTTTCACTGCCGTTGTTATGTATTTTCGAATTTTAAAGCACCTTGATTATGCAAGCATAAACAACAAAGATGTAAACGTAACAACATTACAAAACAACAGCAACAATAATAACAATAACGTTACTGACAATAAAAACAACTATGTAACAGTAACATATGTTACACTCTCTGTCAATATAAAAATATTACAGTTAAATTAAGTTATTACGAATTCCTACGGTTTTTCTAGTTTTACTTTGTTATTAAGAAAATCCAGAAATAGTATACAGAGAAAACAGATTCATTGTGACAATCGAATTTCTTGCCAACTGAGTGACTCAGTTACAGCCACCGATATATTTGTTGGTGGCGTTAGAAATTCGGTTATTACAACAGAATTTCGGTTGGAATACCATATTTCATTTGGCCCAGGCACACACTTGATTAGGACAATTCGTTTGCTGCAACCAGTTGGCAAGAAATTCGATTGCCACAGTGAAACTGGTTTCTCCGTGAGGTTTTTTTTATTCTAAGGAAAATTTTTAAGGTCTGTGATTTTTTTTCTAAGGAAATCTGTGTTTTTTTAAGGGGATTATTCGCATTAACTACACTTTATTGTTAACACTACACTAACAGCTATAACGTTGGCAGAAATACATTGTTTTATACATATTTACCGAGTTTGAACGGAAATTTAAATTTCAAATTCATTTTTTTTTTTTTTTGTATTTACCAAACGGTTTTTTAACATACTGTGAAATTATAACGAATTTTATATGGTAGAAAACAGAGATTTCTTTTTTGTTTTTTTTTTTTCAAATACAAAAACAACAAAATCACGATTTACACAAGGTAGCTTAGCTTAATAAAAAGAGAAATCTACACAAAAAAAATTAAAATTCTGGTAAAATTTTAAACACACAAAAAGTAAATAAACATGTCAAAATTAAATGTGCTCCACATATTTTGTTCTAGCTAAGTAAATATTAAAAAAATGGGGAAAAAGTTAATTCAATGAAAAAAATCTAGTATTTAAAGAATTGTAAGCTTTTTTAAATTCAATATAAGTTATTTCTAGGTGCTAAAAAAAACCACAAAATGTCGCAAATAATTAATTTTAATTGCCATATCATCAGCTAAATATCTTTGGATTTTCAAATAAAAATTAGGAAATTAATTTATTGATTGACACAATTTAGGTAAATTTCCACTCAAAATATTCTGCTTTTAATCAATTCAAAACACTTTTTTTTATATATTTACTTTAACAAATTTCTATTCTTTAAGACCACCAGATCATATTCGTTTTATTATTTTTATATAAAAAATACCTCTCATAAACAAACAATAAGTAATTCGATTTACAATAAGAGGGTGTTAAGTTATCGTAAATCAAAACTTAATTATGTCTAATATTAGTGTATATCAGTTCAGTGGAAAATAATAAGCGAACAGGTAGTACCGTAGAAATAAAACCCTTTAAGGCAGAATTAGTTTGTACAGGTTCTTCTGAATCAGCTGATTTGTTTTTGGTTTATGAAAAACCGAGTGTCTCGTTAGTCTAACGGTAAATGCAATGCTACGTTCCGGAAGAACCTGCTAAAAGGATAATTTTCTGTACCACGTTAAGTGACAAAAAGAACAGCTGATTTTACTTACACTAGATAAGTTCATTTTCGTGAACGCTCTTCCTAGTTCAATTTACTAGTTCACTATTTTAGTTCAATGGGATAAAAAAAAACAAAATTGGAATTTGAATCAAAATATTACAGAGCAAAATGTTTAATGGAAAAAAATATTTTCATGATTTCATTTTTTGTATTCAAATATTATTTTAAATTTATTTAACAAAAAAAAAAAAAAAAAAAAAACTGTTTAAAATTTGAGGGGAAAAATCACAATAAATATTAATAGAGTAGATATGTTAATAAAATAACGAAACTTTTGCATCAGAAGGATGGAAATTAATTAAAAAGAAATAAAATTTTCTCCATATAAAGATAATAAAATGTGCGATTAATAGTGAACCGGATCTTTTGCTTAATTAAACTAGTTCGCTCACGAACGACACTAAACTCTAAATAATTTCTGTTGAAATTTACCCAACTTATAGTAGGAAAATGTACTCCTACTATACAGGTTGGTTGAAAAGTTCCTGCGCTCGAAATAAAAGAATATTGTTTTTGTTACGAAATATATTTTTTTTTATTCAATATAATCTCCTAGAAGCTCAATACACTTGTTCCAATGATCTTCCAATAATTTTATCCCATCCTTATAATGGTTTTTCGGAAGCTCTGCAAAATAACCGTCCACGAAGGAATCGTTTGAGATTTCTGAAGAGATGGTAGTCACTGGGAGCCAAATCTGGTGAATACGGTGGATGTTCAAGCAATTCGTACTTTAATTCTTTGAATTTAGCCATCGTTAAAACACTTTTGTAAGCAGGTGCATTGTCTTGATGAAAAATGATTTTTTTCTTCTTTAAACCAGGTCTTTTCTCACGAATTTTTTCATCCAGCTGATCCAAAAGGCTGCAATAATATTCAGAGTTGATTGTTTTACCTTTCTGAAGATAATCAATCAACAAAATTCCTTTTGCATCCCAAAAAACCGATGCCATAATCTTCTTTGCTGATCGTTGTGACTTCACCTGCTTTGGAGCTGAACAACCAGCTTCAGTCCACTGTAAACGTTCTTGTTTCAATTTAGGATCATGGTGGTAGATCCAAGTATCATCCATAGTTATAGAACGACGCAAGAAGTCGGTTTTATTCGGCTTAAAACGCTCCAAATTACCCTGAGAAATTTGTTTTCGATCCAGTTTTTGTTGAATTGTTAATGTGTGCGGCACTAACTTTCCAAACAGTTTTTTCATACGTAATTCTTCATGTAGAATTGGATCTTCACTAACCATATTATGTAACTGCTCAATGATTTCTGGTGTGGTTGCAGTTTTTGGTCGTCCTTCGCGTGGATCGTCTTCAAGGCTGGTACGACCACGTTTAAATTCACCAGCCCAAAATTCAACGGTGCGTTTTGAAGGTGAGGACTCCTTATACACTTCTAACAATTGTTCATAAATTTCCTTTGCTTTTAAACCCTTCAAAACAAAGAATCTAATGACTGCACGATATTCAATTTTTTCCATATTAAAAAAAATCAATGACACGTCAATTTCAAATGACTTGTAAACAATGAAAGAATTGACAGAATGACTTGCAACTTTGCACGTGTTCTCAGGACAGTTATACCAACTTGAGAAAAAAAAGTTTGGAGCTAGCAGTGCCATCTCTTGGTGAGCGCAGGAACTTTTCAACCAACCTGTAAGTTGGGTACGAAAAAAAGTACACACATTATGCGTAAGTTTGTGCACACAAAATGGGTAATTTTACATCGAAAAAGCGTAAAAAATTAAATGAAATTTTAAAAATAATTCCCAAAATTATTAAAATTGTGCTTGAAAATATATTTGAAGTTTAAATATACACATGAAATGCCTTAAATGCATTTCTAAATGCGTAAAAATACCAAAAAAAATGCGAATGTTTACCAACGCAATGCTTTAAATTAAACTGCACAAAAACATTTAATTTATAAGATAAAAAATTGATTTTTATTTCATACATTTATGATTTATTAATAATTATTTAAAATATAATACAGAATGCATTTTGCTATATTTTCATAATTTAGCGCAGCTTTCGAATGGTCATGTGCAATAATGGTCACCCCTTCAATTTGAAGTTTGCGGCATAATTTGTATCATCTTCCATTTCAAAGAGCAACCTTTGCAGATATATAGATTTTAGTTATCCGTGCACTTACAAAGTTGGCTGTTGTCTTGAAAATATGTGGACCATGTATTTGAAAATTGTATTTTAGATTTTTGTTGTATGGTCGAAGTATAAATGAATTTGGTATATTATACGTTTTTTGCTTTTTTAATTTTTTATATTTTACAATTTTAAAATGTCAAAATATTTAGTACCATTATAATTTAGTATAATTACAAAAGTTGTGCGTAAAATTTTTGTTTTTATAAAAAAAATACTAATTTTAGACACAAAGTGTTTAATTGTACACATATTATGTCTAAAAATACTTTTTGTGTGTATTATTGTATATGAAAGTGTTCACAAAACAGGTTTACGTATTTGGTGTTTGTATTTACCGAATTTTTGTAATATTACATAAAACTTTACCCATTTTATTCTAGTAAATTTACAACCCAGCAAAACCATGGTATCAACTGCTTACCAGCCTATTTACTCTCTTAATTGCTTTTGTTCGCGATGAGCCCAAAAGTAATAAGTGATCATTACCTTCTCACTTACAAAAAGCACAATGTAATGGGTGGTGTGTTACCCTCTCGCTTACGAGCAGGCAAAAAAATAATGAGTACCCATTACTTTTGGGCTCATCGCGAACAAAATTAATTAAGAGAGTAAATAGGCTGGTAAGCAGTTGATACCATGGTTTTGCTGGGAAACATTTTTTAGTGTACTCTAACTTCATAAAAAAAATTCTTTTTTAAATTTAAAAATCTAATTTATTAAAATTACCAAAGAAAAAAAATTGATTTTGTAATTAAAGACAAACCAATAATTTTAGTTCCTGGAAATTAACTTTCAAAAAATTCTTTCTACTAATTATTGTGTTGCTTTCATTGAAAAGACCATAGAGGAAGCAAGAAAGGTGGGGAAATATGAAGGAAGGGCTTTATAGATGGCAACAGTGTTATTGAACGAGGTGTTAATTCTTAGAACAGTTTTTGCCCACCACCTGATGGAGTGTAGGCGAAATTACTGCAACTTTCATAGTTCATAGCCCAGTTATATTATTTTCCTTTGGTTAAGTGCTGTGGCAGCATCGTAAAAGGACATTGCTACATACATGTATGAGGAATAGAAAACTCATACTTGGTATTTTTTCTAAATTGATATTGCTATCGCTGGGCGTCGAACTTGCTACCTATGAAAAAAAATCTCAAAAAACTGCCACTAAAAGTATAAGAGTCAAAAATGTCGCAGAAAAATTTTTTTCTTTAGAAGAAATGGGCAACTAATGGGGCAAATAAAGTGGGCTTTCCCCTTTTTCCTTCTTGTAAAAAAAAACTTCAAAAACTGCACCATAGAGGATGTTTACGCTGAAGGAGAAACCCACCCACATGGCAAATTTCAAGTTTTTAACTCCAGCGGATTGAGCTGCATGATTAATAGGGCAATTTTTCTCTTTTGAACTCCATTTCGTTATTGAAAGTTCTGTACTATTCCCCTTGATACCCCTTCCAATGAAAACATTTAAAAAAAAAATCCGCTGAAGGAGAAACCTTTATGACTAATTCCAAGTTCTAAGCTCTTACTGTTAAAACTGCGGTAATTTTTTTATTTTGAACCAACGACGTAAAGGGGTATACTTTTCCCTCTTATTCCCCAATCATGTAAAAATTTACAAAAGTTTCGCCATAGGGGATGATTGTGAATGATGTTATATTTTATTTATTTATATTAATCATATAATTACAAATTATATCCTAATACCCTAACCGAGCACTAGCAACAAAGGCCATCGGCTCGTTGTAGCGAAAACAGACCAGAGCCTCTGGTAGGAATCGAACCCACGACCCGCACTGATAAGCTAGCACGCTACCAACTAGCCTACCGGGCAGCTCAAAATTGTGATTTGTGAATTAGCCTAAAAAATACAAATTTTAAGGTTAAGGGGCTGACTTTCTACTTTTAAGCCGTGATTTTTGGCACAATATTGGCAAATATATTAAAAACAACTTCAGTCGTGAACTTAATTTCACGTTTGTAGCCAAAGTAGTTTCATCAGGCCTTCAGGAAGTAGACTTTAACCCCGATGAAATTGATAAAAAAAAATTACGTTGAAGGAACTTGCATGCCAAGTTCCTAGATCCAGCGGTGTAGTTTTGGTGATGTTGAGTGTGAGTGAATTAGTAAGTCAGCGGGCAGGCAAGAAAGTCAGACAGCCAATTAGTCGCCTTGCTTTTTTATAGATAGAAAATGATACTTTTTTTCTTGTAATCTTAATACACAGAAAAAAGTATCACAAAATTTAAAGTAATTAAAAATATTTGTTAAAATTTAAACTCGATTTCTAACAATTCTTTGTTTGAAATATTTGTAAATTGTCACTTCTCATATAAAAATTCTTTGAAAATAAAAATTTAAGTAACAAAAAACTAACAAAAAGTTTTTTGTATTTACAAATTCCATTGTTGGTGCCTTTTTAAAAAATATTTTTTTTGTATTTACAAAAATGTTCTATGGACGATGTTCAATATTACAAACAGAATTTTGTAATTTTATTCTGTGTATATTCTTGCCGAAAATCAACTTTTCCCTTAACCAATACATCGTGTTCCTAAAAATATGCAAAACAATTTTCTGAGTTGTTTTAGTATTTTGTTCGTTCATTCTTTTACAAAGCAAATGTTTTCCTTTAGAAAACCACATGCTGCATCAATTACTTTTTTTTTCATATAAAAAATTACGAAAAAATAAAAACTTTACGAAATAATGTTTATATTGTTGTTATAATGTTGTTGGTGTTGTTTGCTTAACAGTTGTTCCCCCTAGTTGAGATGTAATGTTATGTTGTTGTCAAATTGTTGTAGTTGTTTTTATTTTGTTTTGTCTTTATAACATAAGAACAGTATACGTCAATTTTCGTCAAAAATGCGCTTAATATGACTTGACAAAAAATGGCGCCCAAGATTGCGTCAAATGATTGTTAAGTAAGGCAAGAAAATTACAAGGCAGGGCAAGGTGTGTAAGGTGTGGGTGGCGTGGGAGCACATACAAACAAAAGATACAGTATTCAAGTTAACGCTTCGTGAACTTTTATAAAAACGTATTTGGTCTTTTTGTATACCTATTATACAATATAAAAAATAAACTGGGTTTTTGTTAAGTATGAGAATGTATAGCAGATACGTTACGGTGTTAGATCTTTAAGTTTTTTTTTTTTTTTTTTTAGATTGTTGTTAGTCTCGTCACCTTTTCTTTTCAATATCTACTCTGTTCTTCACCGCTCACTTAGCTCTCGTCTATATTTCCATTTTGTTGTTATTTTAATGTTTTGTTTCTCCTACATCAAAGTTATTGTGTTAACGACTTTATGTTGTTGTTTTTTTTTCTATTTCTTTTTCATTTCTTAAGGAAAAAAAAACTTTCACACCATTGTTATTTTGTGGTGTGTGAAATGTGGTATCCTTAGATTGTTTTCCTTTCTTAACATTTCTTTACAGTTAAAAGGAACCACTAGTTTACCAATACAATCCTAGGGAAAAAGGTTTCGACACCAGGTGCTTTCAATAGCTTTATGATGACTGTGTAAAAATCATTCCAAGTTAACAATGACAATGTTCGTTGATATGTTTGCTGTATCTTCTTCAAAAGCAAAGTAGTTTGAGGATAGCAAAAAGAAGATGTCATCATATTGATTGTAGTGTTATTTTATTATGAACAAAAAAAGAACGAAACCTAAGAAAACCCCAAAAGTATGCTAGTATTTCTTACTTTTTTTTAACAATTTCTTTTAATGTTTAAACTCAAAGCGTTTGTTGTTGTTGCTATGTACTGTCACTCAATTTACTTAGTCATTATTTTCCCATTTTCTTTTCCCGGATGAAGATGTTTTAAGTTTTCTTTTAATTTTATTGGAAAGAAAAATATAAAGTATACTTTTAGGCTTAAAGACTGTTGCAATTGGTTTGCCTTGTTTAACTTGCTATAATGGTGTTGTGTATTGGAATTTTATATTGAAAGCTCCAAACTAGTAAGAAAGTTTTTTTTTTTTTTATTTATTTTATGTAAAATAAAAACAAAAAGTTTTTTAATAAATTCTCTAAGAATTTGTAATTTTTATAAGTAAAATCTGTTTCAAAGTTAATGGTTTGGAAATAATAAAAAAGATATTAAATATTTAATTAAAATAATTAAACAACGTTAGTAGAATTTATAAACTGAAGAAGAAGAAAAGTAAATCACCACAATTTGGATTCAAGTTCTGGGATAAATATTACCAGGATTATGATTCATATTCTTAACCATATATTAGGTAAAATATTTTTCTTACAATGGCTTTATAAAGCTTAAAAGTCAGGGTCAAATAGTAGTGGAATTAAAGTTTACATTCTGGATCATATAGTACCGAAATTATAGTTCAAATAGTACCTACATTAGGAATAAGACTGAAAATCGAATAGTATTTCGGTTAGAATTCAAATTCTGGATCATTAAAATACTAGCAAAATAAAGGTTAAACTTCAGTATCAAATGGAATCATGATGAAGTATTCAAATTCTGCAGCCAACAGTTAAAATCCCAAATAGTACCAAGACTAAAATTGAATCATAAATTACATGGTAAAGCGATTGGGGTTTTCAATTCTGGCCAAATAGTGAAACAATAAATCAAATATAAAATTTAATTTCAAGTTCTATTACAAATAGTTCCAAGTTCTATTACAAATAGTTCCATGTTCTATTGCAAATAGTTCAAGTTCTATTACAAAAAGTTCAAGTTCTATTACAAATAGTTCCAAGTTCTATTACAAATAGTTCTAGTTCTATTACAAATAGTTCAAGTTCTATTACAAATAGTTCAAGTTCTATTACAAATAGTTCCAAGTTCTATTACAAATAGTTCTAGTTCTATTACAAATAGTTCAAGTTCTATTACAAATAGTTCAAGTTCTATTACAAATAGTTCCAAGTTCTATTACAAATAGTTCTAGTTCTATTACAAATAGTTCAAGTTCTATTACAAATAGTTCAAGTTCTATTACAAATAGTTCCAAGTTCTATTACAAATAGTTCTAGTTCTATTACAAATAGTTCAAGTTCTATTACAAATAGTTCAAGTTCTATTACAAATAGTTCCAAGTTCTATTACAAATAGTTCTAGTTCTATTACAAATAGTTCAAGTTCTATTGCAAATAGTTCAAGTTCTATTACAAATAGTTCAAGTTCTATTACAAATAGTTCCAAGTTATATTACAAATAGTTCAAGTTCTATTACAAATAGTTCAAGTTCTATTACAAATAGTTCCAAGTTCTATTACAAATAGTTCTAGTTCTATTACAAATAGTTCAAGTTCTATTACAAATAGTTATTGCTAGTTTCATGATTTGAATTCAAATTTTATACAAAATACTACATGGAGTGAAAAATACGTAGCATCACATAGAGATGGAGTGAAAAGTGCCAGTATTTTTTTTTTTATTGAGTAGGGCCAACTGTTCGAAAAATTGTGTCAAAACTTCATGACATTTTATTAATTAAAAAAAAATACCGTTATAAATATTATGATACTTTTAAAGCTTGAGAAAAAATGGATTTTAAAGAGTTTCATGTGTTTATTAAACCTAATTTTTTGGTGGAAAAAACTACTGTTGAAGTCCAAGAATGGACTGATAGACATTATGGTGAATCTTCGTCATCATATTCCAAACTTAAACTTGGTCATACGAGCACAAATGATACAGATCATCCTGGTCGTCCAAATGAGGAAGTTACCGAAGAAAACGTAAAAAAACTGCATCCGATTGTATTGGATAATCGAAAGATTAAAGTAAGTGACATTTCCGGCATCATAAAGATATTAACAGAACGTGTTTAGCACCTATTACATGATCATTAAAATATGAAAAAGCTTTCTGGTCGATGGCTGCCGCATTTTTAACAGCTGTACAAAAACTGAAACGTGTTCATGATTCAAAGTTCATTTTGGAACTAATTAAAGTAAATTCAACAGAATTTTTATAACAATGTATGAGACGTGCTTTTATTATTATACACCAGAGTAAAATATTTATTGATTACTTGGAGAAAGGAAAAACAATAACTGCTAAGTACTATGTTGAGTTATTGGACAGATTGAATAAAGAAATTACAAAATAAAGGACCCCACATAAATAAGAAAAAAAATCTTGTACCAACATGACAATGCTTTGGCTTGAGAAAAATTTAAGTCTTTACAATACGAATTGCTTTCCCACCCCGCCGTATTCTACAAATCTGACCCCAGCGATGATTATTTGTTTCCAGACTAGAAATGAAAGAGATTTTCCGCAAATGAAGTAGTCATATAAGAGACGGGAGCCTATTTTGAAGAGTTTGACAATTGAGTTTTTTCATGGATTTCAAGATATTAAAGGATCGTTGGAAACAGCGCATTTCACTTAACGAAGATTACGTTGAAGAATAAAATTGATTTCAAATCCAAAAAACTTGTTTTTGATTGTCAGGCCTAGGAGTTTTCATTCAATGTAGTACTGTATTTAATGATGAAGTTCTGAATGAATAGTACCGCGTTTTATGATCAAATTCCGGGCCTAATCATACAACGGTTTAATTACAAATTTTTGATTAAATAGAATCATAAAAAAATTTCGAGTTCTGGGTGAAATGGAAGCGCGATTAAAGTTTAAATTCTATATCAAATAGTAATTAAAATAAAGTTCTAATTCTGGGCCAAAAAGTATCACAATTAAACATCAAATTTTGGGACAAAATGTACAATTACTACAATTAAAATTTTGGACCAAAACAGTACTTCATTAAAAGATAAAAATTGAAAACAAAAAGTACCACGATAACAATTTAATTTAAATACTACAAATTTAAAATTATGGGCTAAATAACTAAGTTCTAGATTCCGCGGTAAATACTGTCCCAAATAAAGTTTAAAATCTGGACAAAATAAATCGATTTTAACTTCAAAAAGTTTCCCGATTTGAATAGAAATATTGAATAGAGTAGCACCGTATTTAATGGCGGTGGGTTGACTACACTTTTTTTTAACGATTTCGCTTCCTGAAATTATTGTTCTTACGTGTATATCAACTAAATTATTTTAATTTGTTAAAAAATTGGTTAAACCCTAACAGAACTTCGTTAAATTTATGAAAAACTTTAGCAAGTTGATTTAAAGTCTGGGTGTCTAAGATTTTCTACTTTTGGGCATTGACGTGGGCAAAAATATAATAAAAAAATCACAAAATTATTATAAAAAAAAACACAAAAAAGGAACAAAAAAAATTGAATGTAGAAATTAAAAATGCCAAAATTTTTGTAACAAAATCAAAGCATACTTTCAGGCATATTTTAATTTTAAAAAACTATAGCCTATTTCAAGGGGTTAAATTTGATTTAAATCAAGTAGGTTAAGAAAAACTTCAAACTATGTTTTATATTAATTTTTTTTTGTCATTTAAATGCAGTTTAGTAATTAAATAAAATTTTATACTTTTCATAAAAAAACGGTCTTCAAGACGTGTTTTGCTGTCATTATTATTAATGTTATTTATGAAATTATTAGATTAGACTTAAAGAAGTATTTCTCTGAGTGCACTTTAAAGCATTTAAAATATAAGAAAATCTACTGCATATTTAAAGCCTTAACCCAAAAATAAACTTAAAGACGTTTGTTTTAAAATTGAAACCATTTTGCAACAAATTTTCAATTTAAAAACTTTTTAGATCCAAACCATAAAAACGTGACAATTTTCACTTTAATACTATGTTTTTTGTGTTTTGTCAACAGCATGTCATATTTTAAAAAATTATAAAGCGAAAAAAAAACACCATTGGAGAATTCCTAAAATTCCATTCCTTTTTATTTTTCTACTCAATGTCTTTGGTCTTTAACCAAAGAAAAAAACAAGACCTTAAAAAATATAAAAAGAAAAACGGAAAAAACACAAAACTCAAAGCTTTTTCTATAGTTGTCTACAATTTCAATAAAATTTTATTAACGAATTCCGTTTCGGTATTTTGTGATATTCAATCGATATTATTATTACTACAATGGCACCAATGAACAACAAAACAACAACAGCAGTAGCAGCAGCAAAAAAAGCAGTGGCAGCAGCAATAATAAAAACAACGTCTTCGTTTAAAGTCAATGGCATGAGTTTAAAAAGAAAACAAAAAAAATTGATTTTGTGCGATTTCTTAACTAGAGACTGAACCCAAAAAAAAAAATCTAATAAAAGCTTTTGGCGGTAAAGAATTTTTTAATGACCTACACAAAGGAAATAATTTTTTTAATAAAATTAATTTCAAACAACAAACAAATTTCGAGGAGAATATAAAATATTATTTAACTTTAGATATCTTTTAAAAAAGGATTACTAAAAAGCTCTAATGAAATGCACTATTTCTCCTGAAAAATTTATGGTTCCACTAATAACTTTTCAACCTCTCGACTGATTTTGATCAATTTCAATATAAAACTGCTGAGGACTCGGTGTCCTCATATGTTGGCCATATCAAGCTATCATGGTTTTACTTTATAAGCCACTTTAGATTAACTTTAGCATCAAGATTTTATAAACTTTTTACAAGGACTTCTAGGAATATTTTTTTTTATTTTGGAGCGAACAATTTCTGTCTACCTTCTTGCACCGTGTAAGGTGTAGGGTATTAAAGTAAGAATTTTAAGATGTTTGTTGCTGGCGTTAGCAATTGCTGTCAGTTGTTATCGTTAAATCTAAGAATATATAGATTTTTTTTTCATTTCATTTCGATTCTATTCTATTTTTTTCCTTTTGACTTAAAATGTATTTGTTAGTATTGCTTGTTATTTTTTCTTTTTACTTCATTTATTACCAAATGCTTAGTATTTGTTTGTCATTACTACCAATTTAACTTTGCGTATTTATGTATGAATGTTTCCAATAAGAATTAAAAAAAAAAAAAACTTCAAATTCTCTCAGGCTTTATTTGCTATAGATCCGCTTGTATTTGTTGATAACAGTTGTGTTGTTGAAGTTTTTTTTTGCTGTTTTTTTTCATATTACTTCTGCCAATTTTTATTATATTCATCTTCATTTTTGTTGTAGTACCAAAACTGCCATCAATAATTGTATTTATGTCAAATTTTCTACGAGTGTTTTTTTTTTTTCTATTCATTTCATTTCAAATATTAAGTAGGAGGGTGGTAATAATGTGCAATGAGTATCATTATCAATAATTCATTTGTTTTAAAAGAAATTTTATAAACTTAAGGGAATTTTTTATTTTTTCTATCTTTGAACACGAAAAAAAAAATGTTTTTGTGTTTTTCTTTAACAAATTTAATGAATAAAAACAAAATATGTAATAGAATGGAAATAATTTGTTTTGATAATTTAAACATTTTTTTTGTATGCGCCTTAAAGTATGCTTGGTTTTTTTTTTTTTTTTTTTACGAAAATTAATGTTTATGTTTTTTGTTCACATCTTGTTTATAAAGGGTGGTTAAATTCTAAGGGTCGATGTTGAATGTGAACCCCGTCTAAAGGTCAAGTTTTTTTCTGCAGTTCATTTGACATTTCTCAATTTCAGACTAACTCAATTTGAACCATGGAAAGATACACAATCGAGCAACGCGTTAAAGTTATTCAGGCTTATTATGAAAATGGGCGTTCAAATGCATTTCGTGCACTTCGTAATTTTTTTGGTCAGCTTAATCGACGAAATATGTCCACAATGTGGGCAAATTTCAGCAAACCGGTTCTGTGAAAACACCTGTGCATGCTCGCCTAGTTCGTTCTGCAGAAAACATTGCTGTTGTTCGCGATATTGTGTCATAAGGTCGGCCAAGCATTTACCGTGAATGGGTTTCGCTATCGCGAGATGATAATGAAGTTATTGTGGCCAGGAATTGAGGATATGACCCTGGACGATATATAGTTTGAACAGGACGGTGCCACTTGGCACACAGCTAACGAAACAATGGCTCTTTTGAGCGACAAATTCAATGGCCGTGTTATCTCACGTGGTGGCGATGTCAATTGGCCGCCAAGATCATGTGATTTGACACCGTTGGACTTCTTTCGTTGGGGTTATTTGAAAGAAAAGGTGTACGTGGATGAGCCAGCAACAATTCAAGAGCTAAAGAATGAGATAATTCGGCACATTAACGGCATAGAACCTGAATTATGCCTCAGCGTCATTGAAAATTTGGACCATCGGACGGAGGTGTGGCGGCCATTTGGCCGATATTTTGTTCCATACATAATTGAACCATACCATATTATCATAATAAAAAGAAATGAAAATAATTTCCTAAATAATTTGTGTTTTATACAAAATCAACATCCCTTAAAATTTAACCACCCTTTAGTTTTATGAAAACTTTATCTATTTTGACTTATGGCGTGGTTTATTAACGGGAACTAAAAAATGTTGGCCTTAAAATAATTTTTAGTAAAATCTAATTTCCTGAGTTTTTTTTTTTGAGTCCTTGGGACATATTTTTAAGCTTTTGTCAAAAATTGTGTTTAAAATCAATTTTAAGATGATTATCATTCTAAACTAGATTTATACAGTAGGAGGATACGCAAGGCGAAACACGACCTTTGAAGACTTTTTGTAAACAGACAGGGAGTTTCTGTTAATTATTAATGTCTTTTCAGAAAGGTTTAATTTTTTTTTTAGTAAATTTTTTGAAATTTTATTTGAATTAGCAAGTTTATTTAACGTTCGGGTGTAAAGGATTTTCTACTTTTGAACACCTACGTGGGCAAAAATAAAAAATAAAAGTTCGACTTTAGCCTTATTTCGCTTTTAAACCCTACACTTTAGCAAAGAGTTTAGAACATAAAGAGAATACAACCCTCTCAGTTACTGAGAAGAAATATATACTAAAAAGTTTGTCTGCAAATACACAGAAAAAAATTACAAAATTCTTTCATACAATATATTTGGAAATACAAATGAAATTTTTTCTTAAAAAAAAATGCACCAACATTGGAATTTGTAAATACAAAAAGTTTTTAAAATTTTTTTTTTGTAACTTAAATTTTTATTTTTAAAGAATTTTTATATGAAAAATAACAATTTACAAAAATATCAAACAAAAAATTGTTAGAAATTAAATTTGAATTTTAAAAAATATTTTTAATTACTTACAAATTTTGTGATACTTTTTTCTGTGTATGAAAAAAAAAACAATTTTCAAACATTTCAAACAAAAAATTGTTTGAAATCGAATTTTAATTTTAACAAATATTTTTGAATTACTTATAAATTTTGTTATACTTTTTTTCTGTAAAGAAATTGAATTTTTTTTCGTCATTTTTTTATAAACAAATTTATATTTTTTCATATTTTTACCCATAGTTTTCATCATATTTAATATAATTTAATCAATAAATTTATCAACTTACCCATAGTGTTTCTTAAAAATTTCCCGTTTTCAGTCAGGAAACTAAAAATATATAAAAAAAAATATGTTTGCTATTAAAAAAAATGTTCATTTCTTTATTAAAAAGTTTTTATGAAACGAATAATAACACACAAATATAAGTATCGTGTAATTAATGAATTAATTCATTCAATTATTCCTGACTTTTATTTACTGCTTAACAATTGCTAAAGAAAGCTTTATTTATTAGGGGGTTAAGCAGCATCTTACTTATTGTTGACATTTTTTGCTCTTACAATAAATTTGTATTTTTTTTTTTTTTTTTTTTTTGTTAGTCTTGGGAATAAATTCATTGCCATTGAAAACTATATTTGGATAAATGGAAAATAAAAGTTTTTTATTTATATTTATTGAATACAATAATGTGAGCTGCGAGTCTATGCATTTAGGTTTGAACAAGTTAAAAGCAAACTTTGACAAAATGACTCCCTTAACAATAACGAAAAGAAAACAAACTTTAGTTGGTAATTGAAATTTTTGTTTAAAATACAGATAATTTGTTTAAAATTGTAGCATATTTTCAGGCTGGGTAAATTGTAGAATACTAAAGGTTTTTATTTCTTTAGGAATATATTGCATGATTTTTTTGTTCCACTAAAATATGTTTTTTTTTAATACTAAAAAAACTTTATATGCAGAAATAAAAAAAAACATGCATTTTCAAATGAATGCTAAGCCGTTAAAATAGGCTAGAAGAAAATAAAGTATTAATTGTAGTTCTCTATTACAAAGCATATTTAATATTTATATTTAAAAATGCATAAATTCGTAATTTTTATACACAAATTATAAAATGAAAACAAACAAAAAACAAATATGCATATTATAATATGCAATTATATGCATTTTTAAAAATTATAGAAAAATATGCAAATATTAAATATGCACCAAATATGCATATTATGTAAAAAAAAAAAATTTTAAAAAATCGAAAAGTACAGAAAAAATATACATAAATAAGCAGATGTGAATGCATTTTATGATAATATATGCATTTTTGAAAAATATAAAAATATGCACAAATTTGCACAAATGAAATATGCACTAAAAAAGTAAAAAATTATATTAAAATATGCAATTATATGCATTTTTAAAATCTATAAAAAAAAATTATACAAATAAAAAATATGCATTAAAAAAGCACGAAATATGCATATTACGAGTATATAAAAAAATTAAAATATATGCATTTTTGAAAAAAAAAAAACAGAAAAATATACACAAATATGCAGATATAAATTAAGCATTTTATAATAAAATATGCATTTTTGAAAAATATGTACTAAAAAAGCAAAAAATAAGAATTTTATATTAAAATATGCAATTACAAGAATTTTTAAAATCTATAGAAAAATATTCATACATTAAATATGCACTAAAAAGCATTTCCGAAAAGTTCACAAAATTATATACAAAAATGCAGATGTAAATTATGCATTTTATATTAAAATGTGTATTTTTGAAAAATATAAAAAAATATGCACAAATTTTCACATATGAAATATGCACTAAAAAAGTACCAAATGTGTATTTTATATTAAAATATGCAAATATATCCATTTTTAGATGTATAGAAAAATACGCACAAATATGCAAATATGAAATATGCACAAAATTTAGATTTATTCCAAAAAATATAGAAAAAATATAAAGAAAAATTATGCAAAAATATGAAATATGCATTTTATTTTAAAATATGCATATAAATGAATTTTTGAAAAATATAGGAAAATATGGAAAAACATGCACATACGATATATGCAGCAACAAATATACATTTTGCATTAAAATATGCAAATATATGAATTTTTGAAATCTTGTGAATCGATAAAAAATATTAAATTTGTATCGGTTTGGGAGTGTCAAGAAAAAACATGCCTTATATGAAATATGTGTATGTGAATTCCTTGCCCTAGCAACCATATATAGAGCTTTCAGTAAATACCCTCTATCAACCACAAAATTGGATTTATTGGCAAATCCTTTAAATATGAATTAATTTATCTTGTACAATATTTGTCAAATATGACTACTGGTTCCCACATGCAAAAATAAATTAAAATTATACGTATTTCGCGGTCGTATAGTTGATAGAGGGTATTGTAATCGAAAAATGTATATTTATTTTGCTGGCACGATAAAGAAAATTATAAAATTTGTAATTAAATTTAATTTCCAATATTTTCTTTAAATTTTTCCCACATATTACAAAACTCGAAAATGATTTTTTTTTTTAATTAAAAAGTTGTATTTCAAATAACAACTTTTTAACTGAATAGTTTGCTATAAAAAAAAACACATTGTAATGAAAATTTTTTGGAGAGTTATTGAAAAGAAGTTTTTGATAGGAGAGCTTAAATGAAAATAGATTTTTTACAACATTTGGAACAATTTAAAATTAATACTAAAAACATTTTAGTTTGGTTCACCATTGCAAATGCAATTATATTAAGAACCTTTTAAAATAAAATTGTAGGCAATATTTAAATATTAAAAACCCGCAGAGGTGATTTAAATCCAGCAGTGAAATTTTCACTGTATAAATTTTAATGTAAATTTTACGAAATAACATTTTAAGTACTTTTTAGTAATTTTTCGTTTATTTATTTGTTTATTTTTTTATTTATTTATTTTTTTCTTTCTTTATTTATTTATTTATTTATTTATTTATTTATTTATTTATTTATTTATTTATTTATTTATTTATTTATTTATTTACTTATTTATTTATTTATTTATTTATTTATTTATTTATTTATTTATTTATTTATTTATTTATTTTTTTAATTCTGCACTTCAAAATCCATTATCTGAATTCTATGCAGTTATAGAAAACAGCTAAACAGTAAAAATACAACTGAAATGTGGTTGATAGAGGGTTTGGCATATAAAAATAATTCTTATGGTTGATAGATCTATAAAAAATATTTAAAACAAAAAAATAAAATGAATTATTTTGTCTGACAATTGTTGTCAGATATGTAGCTGTCATCAAAAGTGTCACGAAATAATGCTATATAAAACATTTTCAAAATTTGTAGCATATTTTCAGGCATTGTAATTTAAAATCATAAAGCCATTTCCTCTAATAAATTAACACGAACACAAGCTTACTTAAAATGTTCTATCATTTAATAAATATTTCCTTTTATATTAATAGAAATAAATAGCATTTTAGTTTTTATAGTTTATTAACCTTTTAAATTGAAATACTACTACTATGTACTACTACTACCTTTTGCGACCTATTGTATTAAACTTAATGTTAAGTTTTTAAATATAAATATGTGCATAAACAAGAATATATGTATGATATACGACGAATATAAATATGTGCATACAATTTTACTACTGTTCATCATTTTCTAAGACTTGAACGTGCTCATACATTTTTCATTTAATAAAACTAAACTTCAAGGCAATACAAAATGATAGATAGACTGCATTTAACAAACAAATGATGCAGTTTATAAAGTTGATATAAAAACAAAAGTATTCACTAAAAGAAGAAGAAGAAAAAGAAGATGTGGAAGAGATCCTAAAAATTCAAATGATGTTGATGATGCTGATGCTGAGCAGGAATATTACCATGATGATGAAAATGTTGATGATGATGATGATAAGCATGATAATAACGTATGCAAACACTATGAAAATCTTAAAAAGAGTGCATAAAAATTTTAAGAGTTTATGTTTAACGTTTCTAACAGAATCTACAATTTTTAGTATCCTTTTAACCAGAAAGAATATGAAACAACTTATATAAACTTATATAAACGTGCTTTAAATTAAAAAAAAATATAAAAAAAAAAACACAAACAGTAGATGAATATGAAAAACATTGTTTTTAATAAGTAGAAAGGTAAAGAAACAAAATAAAAATTGAAATCCAACGAAATGAAACACAAATAAAATATAAAAAATTGAATGTAAGTAAAAGTTTTCGTATTTTTGTGTTTCTATAATGGAAAAAGTAATGTGTCTAAAAATAGATTTTGAAAAAAAAGAAATTTTTATTAAAAAAAATTATTACAAATATTTTATTTAAAATATTTGAGCTATCGACGCATATAGTATTTGATTGCTTTAAACTTTAATGAATTGTTGCGCTTCATTTTTTCGCTAGTGTCATCAAAACAAACATAAATTACCCTTTTGCTTACAAAAAAACACCAAGTAATGTATCTAAAAATAGATTTTCAAAATATTTCAATTATTACTTTACATTTATAAATCATATATTACGTAATCAATAATGAGTAACTTATTACTTTATGCTTGCAAATAATTTAAAAGGTAACGAGCTATTATTACAAGGTAAACGCATGAGAATATCTTACCCATTACCAAAGTTTTGCTGGGATCTTAAAGGATAAAGCAACATTTTGCTGTTAATTTGAAATGCTTTAAAGACATAAACATTGATAGAACAAATACTCCCCCCTTTCTAAAAAATATCAATTAGTAGGGCCATCTTTGGAAACACTTTATGAACCCGAAAAATTTTCTCAAAATTAGTCATCTCAATCATTAAAAATTTTATGCACAATCTTAAATTTGAAGCATTTTTTCCGATACATATTTTTTTAAACAACTTTAAAGTAAACCCCAACCCTGGCTACAAACTTCATAACATATTTACCTATATCATTATTATCAACCTTATATAGACGGTCTTAAAGTACAACTCGACAAAAAACAATCTTAACTTAAGTTTCTGTTTTTTACTACTTTGTCTGTTTAGTATATATTTTTAGGGGGCTTAAAAAAGTTCGTTTTCAGTTTCTTCTTCTGCTTCAAAAAAAAAAAAAAAACACAAAAACTTGACATAAATCCTCTAAAGAAGTCTGTTCGAAAGAAGTAACAAAAAACAAAGATGAGCAAGTATGTTTGTTACCCAAATAAAAACGAAACTTAAACTGCAGTTTTGATTGTCAAATGCTTTTGAGTTTATTAAAATCTTATGTTTAAAAGATTTAAGGTGTTTTTATTACCTTTTCTTCTACAACGAAAAAAAAAAAAAGTTTTTTCTTTTTGGCAAATTTGTTTTACTATCTTTTCATGACACTCATATAACTTTTGTGCAAAAGAAAAACTATAACTGGATAGTATCAACGCATTTTACGCATTCTATATGGACATGTACATACAATGTCTTCTTTTTTTTTATAAACTAATGAAAAAGAGCAGTAATTTTCTTTTACTTTTTTAGTATGAATGAAAAAAAAAACGTGGGGTAGTTTAAGGATATCTGGGTAGTTTGTTTAAGTAATATACTTTTCTTGGAATATATTGACATTTTAATGACTTTCTTTTTTGTTAAAGGGCAGTTGTCACGAAAATGAAAGAAAATTTTACAAATTTAAAAAAGTGTTTTTAAAGAAAGTTTATAAATGCATACTTTTAATTGTCTTCAAGACATTCTAGCAATTTCCTTCTTTTTTTATGTGCGGATGCTTTTAAGTTGGCTCTTTTATTAAAAAAAAAATTTAAATCATTGTGCAACAGACTGGTACCTTCTGCACAGTAAGTGTTGTCAATTAAATGACATAAGAAAATATGTGGCATGAGATTTGGCCACCGGAAAAAAAGCATGTCTTATTTTTATCTCTCCCATTACATATCTGAAACTATTAAGATCGGAGGGAACCTATTGAAATGCCTTTCTTGATAGTACACTTATCCGGAGTAGACTTATCCGGAATTACACTTATCCGAAGTAAACTGCATACACTGATAAATGCATACATGTATAAAAATACGAAAAAAAAATTATTTTTTTTTAATTTTTGACAATTTTCGTTTATTTTACAAAAGTTTTTGTTGTTTTGACATTAATTTCGTTAATTTTACAAAAGTTTTCGTTTATTTAACGAAAGTTTATGTTTTTTTGACATTAGCTTCATATTTTTATGCATGGATTATTATGATTGTAATAAAAAAAATAGGTCCATTGATCATCAAAAGTTTAAACAGCTAATGAGTATCTTTTAAAATTGATATTTCTACTATATTTCTTATTAAAAATGTTCAAGCCCCTGAAACATATGCTACGCCACAGCAAGTCAATAAGTCTTAACAAAAACATATATGGAAGCTTAAATTAATAATGAGTATTTCCCACAAGAGGCCTCTCCACTAGAATACGAATCAATCAATATTCCATTTCACAATGTCTTTCCGCTAAAACCTATAGAGAATGAGCATCTTTGACAGCTTGTGTTATTTGGTTGTAATATTGCCACGAACATGTCGAAGTTCATTCGTTTTTGCGGGAATTCTTCTTCATAACTTTAATATGAAGGAAAAGTGCGGCCGCGGGTCCTCGAATCTTAGTGATAGTGTCGGAGGTGGCTGGTTCACCTTACAAGTGGTAATTTTAAGCTCCCGGGTGAAACCAATAACTTTGAAGGCGAAGAATTGCAATCATTGCTCTATGTTAGAATCATTGGAAGGGGATGAATCGCCAGTTAGCAGACGCCTAAAAGTCATGGAATTGATGCAAAAGCTAGGAAATTGGGTGGCATACAAGTTAAAGCCGCCTGACGTCGAAAAGCGATATTTCGCTTGTGCCAAAAAAAAGAAAGGATTTTTTTGCATCGCATTGTGACTGGCGATGGAATGTAAATCCATTACAACAAACCTAATGTCTGTGGTTTTGATCGGACAGCCATCAACATCCTTCGCAAAGCCGAATATTCATGGCATGAAATTTATGCTCTGTATTTGTAAGGGACCAGCGCGGCTTGATCTACTACAAGCTACTCAAACCGAATAAAGCGATTACGGGGGAACGTTATCCGACTCAACTCATGTATTTGAGACGCGCACTGAAGCAAAAACGGCCGGAATAACAGGTCAATTTAAAAGTCCCCAGCCTACCATACTAAAACACATTTTTTTGGCAAAATTTGTTTTTTTTTTATTTAACATAGTTCCGTTCAAGGGTGATACACTGATTATAGCGACCCTCCAACTTTTCGATATCATTTTTGTAGTACGATTTGTCCTTTGCTTCAACATAGGCCCCAGTTTCGGCGATCACCTCTTCATTCGACGAAAATTTCTTCCCAGCGAGCATTGTTTTGAGATCTGAGAACAGGAAATAGTCCCTGGGGGCCAGAACTAGAGAATACGGTTGATGCGGAAGCAATTCAAAGCCCAATTCATGGATTTCCGCCTTCCTTTTCACTAACTTGTTTTTGGTCAAAAGTGAGCTCGCACGCGGCACCCACTTTGCACAGAGCTTTCTCATACCCAAATATTCGTGAATGATATGATGTACACGTTCAGTTGATATCTTTAGAGTACCTGCTATTTCATTCAATTTCAATTTACAGTCATTCGAAACATTTTGTGGATTTTTTTGATGTTTTCGTCCGTAACAATCTCTTTTGGGCGTCCACTGCGTTCACCGCCTTCGGTGCTCATTTCACCACGTCTAAACTTAGCATACCAATCCTTGATGGTTGATTTTCCTGGGGCAGTGTCTGGAAACTCGTCATCAAGCCAAGTTTTTGCTTCAACTGTATTATATTTTATCAACACGCGAAATTCCTTTTTATCCATTTTTTTCACAATAACAAAAGTTCCTTCACTCAAAATGCTATAATTCACAAACTAATGATCCGACAGCTGTCAAATTTATACACGTGTTTGTCTTTTGAAGGTTAGGGCTTAAAATCATATCGATTTAAGTCTAGTGTCAGAACGGGGACTTCTCAATTGACCTGTTATGAAGAAAGGCTCGAAAAAGTGATATTACAGCATGACAACGCTCGGCCACATATTGCAAGACCGGTCAAGGCTTACTCGGAAACGCTGAAATGGCAAGTCCTACCCCACCCGCCCTATTCACCAGACATCGTTCCTTCAACCTACTACTTGTTCCAGTCGATGGACACATGGTCCGTCTCAGCAGAAATTCACTTCGCATGAACAATGCAAAAAAATGGGTCGATGATTGGATTGACTCAAAAGACGACTCGTGGTTCTTCCCAGCTGGTGTCCGAAAATTGCCAAAAAGATGGGAAAAAGTTGGGGCTAGAGATGGACAATAGTTTGAATAATATAATAAATAAAAAATGCTTATTATTAATTCACAGTATGATGCTTTTTTTAATTTGGAAAAAAAAATCATTCACCCTGAGAAAAAAAATTTAATTTGTTGCACCAGGATGGCCACCGAAACATAAAACGGTAGCAATACTCGATATTTTGTTTAATCGGTGTTGGTAACATTTTTAATTTTTCTAAAAAAAATATATATGTAACCTTTTCCGAGAAAAGGGACCTTGTGTGTCAAAAAACGGGTTTGGACTTAAAAGTGGATTCTGGTACCTAAAAGGGTGTAGAATAAGATGAAATGAGTTAGATTTCTGTTAAAAATTTATTTACCCCATAAAAACGTACAAAACGAACTTGGGAAAATCGATAAAAATGAGAAAAACATTTAAATTTTACTTTTTTTGATTTTTTGGTTTTAATTTTTTTTTTCGTCAGTCTTCGAATTTTTTTTTTTTTTTTGGAGTTTGGACTTTTGTTCGGTGTTTCGTGATCTGGTACTTCGATTTTCTTCCGTTTGACAATTTCAGTTTTTTCTTTTTTCGGCGCTTTGAATTCAGCTTTCTTTTTCTCGTGATCCAATGCTTCGATTTCTTTTCTTGCTGGCAGGTTCAAATTTACTTTTCGATTTTTTTTCGCTTTGAGTTCACTCGCTTTAGGAGCTACAAAATCCCGTTTCTGTGAATCAGTACATTTTTACAATGTTCTTCTTATTAGTATACGCACATCAACCCTTTGCTGAGAGCGAACATATAGCTGAAAACGAACAGAGCAGCAACAATAGTGAAGGTATTGTCACACTAAAAGCGAAAAAAAATACGTCACCACATAGGCATGACGTCAACAAAGTCGGCACCCAATCATAACTAATCATACCAAATCGCATCTCCCAACTGAAGGTGTGTTTACAATGATAATGTGTTATGAAACTTTAAATGCATTTTTCTCAAAACTTCTTTTTCACACACTAGGTCCCTTTTCTCGAAGAAGGACACATATATATATATATATATATATATATATATATATATATATATATATATATATTATATATTTGCATCTTCTCAATATTTTCATTTTAAATTCCATCACATTTAAGTTCGTTTACCTTTAAAATACCTTTAGCTGTTTTCAAAGGAAAAAATCGATCAATTTTTTTGTGGATACAATTTATATGTATTTTTTACCATTTTTCTATATCCCTAAAAAAAATTGGATAAAATAGTGGAGAGAAAAAAACACATGTGTAAAGTAAATGTATTCATACACATTAGTATTTGCTCACTTATCCAATACACACACACATATATAAAAAAAAAATCCACAAAAAAAACATCAATTTCAATTTTCCTCTTGGTAAAATTTAAAAGAATGTGTAAGGTGGTGAGTGGGTTTTAAAATAAAAAAAATGCCATTTTCAATAATGCTCTAATCTTAAATCTCTGGGAAACTAATTTTCTATAATACCTTGACAGTTAAATTGCCAAAAAAAAAAATATAACATTGCTATATATATAATATAGCATACTTTTAGGGAATTTATTTTCAAACTAAAATCTTTGGCAAATAAAGGTTTATTTTATTATTAAAGTCACGTTTTAAAATAAATATTAATTTATCTATTTTTTGTTTTTATGTTAACCTTAAACTACCTGTGTTAAAATAAAATTATACAATTATTTACAGATTTTGTAGAAAATAATTTAAAGACTATTATTAAAAAGGAAACCAAGCATTAATTTATTTTCTTTATTATACTTAATGATCCTCTTTTTTTTTTAATATAATTTAACAGATTTTTTTAATGTTTTATTTTTTTTTTATATTGCAATGTTTTTTCTTATCTTTTCTTTTCTTGTCTGTTTTTGGATATGTTTTTATTTTTCTTTTATTTCAAATTTTATGATGCATTTCTATGATCTCATAAAAATACTAAAAGCTTCAGAAATTGCATGTCTACAACTACCATGTAACAAAAATTCACACATTATTCTAGCTATTATTTTTCTGTTTTTTTTTCACTGTAAGACAACACAAATAGTCATAAAATTATAGTGGTATAAAGTTCAGCGAAAAAAATATAGCGTAATAACAAAAACAAGCAAGAAAATGAAGCGTTAAGTAAGCAGTTTAATGTATCAAAATAAAAATTTCAAATAGAAAAAAAAAACATGCAGAAAATTTATACACATGTATATGAGATTCGTAGACTACACATATACATACATAAATATCTGTAAGTATGCACTGTGAATTGTTTTCGCTACATCTCCACCCAGGGAGCTGAACCATATGAGCAAGGTTATAGTTTTTATGACACTATAATGTGCTAGAAAAATGTCAATAAAAAAAAAAGTAGTTTTAAAAATTCTGCTTTAACAGTCTCATTAAAATGCTAGCGAGTATGATATTAAGATTTCGCCAAAAAAATAAATTATGTAAAAATTATAGTATGCATTCAGGGGTTTGGCAATTTGAGATGATAATAATAATAATAAAAACAAATAATTTATAAAGTAATCTATTTTAAAAGGTATTATAAAAGAGGGTCTTTAAATTCCACAAAAGTTTGATTTAATTGAAATTTATATTATAATTCAAGGGTTTATGCTGGAAGAGAAATCTTTTGCAAAATATTATGATTTATTTTCCAATAAAATACTAATCAATATGCACTATTTTCGGGCATAGATAATTTATAAGTTAGATATAATAGCAAAACCTGCAATGGGTTTAGCGCTGTGTGGATACAGCCAAATTTGATGGCCGTTTAAAGTTGTACTGTACGAAATATGTTTTAAAGACCAATATAAAAATTCATCTGGCCTAAATTTAGTCTTTAGATACTTCATAGATATTAGATATTTAATGGAGTTTTGATCAATATAATAAGAACTTAAATGGAATATTTAAATGGACCCACACAAGCGCCAAACCCTTTGGGAAGTTTTGCTACACTAAACTATAAAATTCATCCAGTGTAAGAATCGCTGCTCACACCCGAGACATAACCCTCATTTTTCTGCATTATGTTATAAACATTTATTTAATTTATATTAATCATATAATTACAAATTTGATCCTTTTACCCTAACTGAGCAACAGCAACAAAGGCTATCGGCTCGTTGTAGCGAAAACATACCAGAGCCTCTGGTGGGAATTGAACTCACGACCCCCGCACTGATAAACTAGCACGCTACCAACTAGCCTACCGGGGCGCTCATAAAAATTTATTATAATTTGTAATTGTTTGCTAATTTTTTTCGCTCTTAAAAAACGGGTTCACAAATGGGGGTGTGACGACCCTCTGGGGGTCCAAGAAGGGTTTGGAAAAAATTCTCCAAAAATAAGAAGGTAATAATAAATAATCTTCAAGTGTCAGTTGCCATAAAATTTTTGAAAAAAATAAGAACTATGTGTAGCTTAAAAAGAAACTCTGATTAAAAGTTGGGGTAAATCAGTTCTTAAGACTTTCAGACTCCGGTAATTTTTTTGTTTAATGAGTGTATTTACCATTATTTTTTTATTTCTCCTATGGAAAGTGTTCCATCAATCAATCAATTTTTCCTATTAACAAATCACAGATACTAGAAAGGTTTTATATATGGAAAACCCCTTAAAAACCAAAGATTCTTCCAAAAATTTCATCTGGTAAATCTCTTAAATTCTGTAAATTCTACAACAATAAAAACGTTTTTCAATCTTTCGTATTTTTTACTACTACTATTTTTTATGAAAGTCTTCGGATTTAAATGTTTTTATTGAATATAAAAATTTTAAAATTTGGGGGTCCGTCAGTCAGTAAAAATGTCTCAAGGGGTCCGTTAAGTAAAAGTATGTGGGAACCACTGCTCTAAAATATAGTTTTTTGTATTGTATTTTTAGTTTTAACTCGACTTTTGGAAAATCCAGTTTTATAACTGAATTTATGCCAGATTTCATTACAAATAAATTTTAAATAATCACATAAATATTTTATGCAATCCCTTTTATTTTTTTGTTTTTGCTTCTAAGGTTTTATTTTTTTAGTTTAAATAAATATTTACCCAAATCAAGGGTCAACATAGTAAATACAAATTAACAAGCATTATCTTCAATTAAAAAGGAAACAAGGACCATTTCTCTTAAAAGCCCAAGTACACAAAAACAAATAAATTAAACTGTACAAAACAAAAATAAATAAAGAAATAAAATAATTGATAACTTAAGGGCCAAATGAAAATAAATAACAAAAATAATTTGCATATTATATGATAAAATTTAAAGAAATAAATAGAACTCAGCCCAAAAGTATGTTTTAATTTCTCTATTTTCAAAGCAACTTAAAGTAGGCTTTAAATTTTGAGAAAAATATATGTCTTTTTTACATCTCTGGCCGTTTGTTAAAAAATAGCGCACAAAAAAAAACAAAAAAAAATATATTAAAAATAATCCCAATTTAAAAATTTATCAATTAAATAGAAAAAGTATTTTAAAAATCTAAAATTTGCTGGGAAAAATAGTTGAACATTTTATATAAATTATGTAATTAATTCTGTAATAGAATTTATATGTCCTCATTAATCTCCCCTATTGGGCTTATTTTAAGTAATTATATTAAAATCCTAAAATTATGCCACTCTTTATTAGTTAACAATATTTTTAAAAGATTATCAAATATCCTTTATAAATTTACTGCTTTGTCAGTAGTTTGTTATGTTGAAAAAAAAAATTTAAATATCTAAATAATTTGTTACCAATATTACGTTGATTTATCTTAAAAGGAAACTCATGTTTTTATCTAACCTCCTATTTTTTTTTGCAATAAAAGATACAGCCTACCTTTAGGCTTTATACATATTATTTATTAATAAAGAAAAAATATATTTTAAATATTTTCGAAACCAAATAAATTTTTAAGATAAATAAGTTTGAAAAATAAACAGGATACACATTTATATCATTTTTTTTATTTGTGAGATAGTAGTAAACATACTTGGGAGTTTTTCATTATCATTGAAATTTTTTTGCAGTTAAGGAAAAAGAAAAATATTACTCGCACAAATATCCATAAAAATACTAATTACAATTGTTTTAAAATATAAAACTTTACAAAAGATGCTGATATATAAAAGGAACGGCGGTTTTGGCCTGAAGAGTTATAATATATAAATTTTTTTGGGGAATAAATGGTATGAAATATTGTTTTAAATGAGAATGATAGGCAAAGGTGCGGGGAACAAGTGTACCTTTATCAATGTTAGTAATAAATGGAATGGAACAATGTATCAAATGAGAACGATGTGGAAAGGAAATGGGATAAGTGGGATTGGCGCACTAAGCACAGGGAACAAAATGGAATAAAACGGGGAACGAGTAGAATTGGCACACTAAACATAGGGAACGAAATGGATTTGACCTTTATGGATTTCAGGAATAAATGCAAAACAAGATTGTTTGAAAGAAGTGGAACAAGTGTAGTTGGCACAATAATTACAGGGAACGAAATGGAATGAAACGTGGAACGAGTAGAATTGGTACCCTAAAATGGAGCCAACCTCTATCGATGTCAACAATAAATGCAATAGAACATTGTTTTTAACAAGAGGAACAAGCGGAATTTACACAATAAACACAAGGAACGAAATGAAACGAGAAGCGTGTAAAATTGACACACTTAACACAGGGAACGGAATGGGGGCGGACCTTTATAGATGTCAGAAATACATGGAATAGAACATTGATTCAAATGGAAACGATGAGGAAAAGGACAGGGAACAAGTGGAGTTGGTACAATAAACAAAATGGAACGGGAAACGAGTATAACTGGTGCACTTAAAACAGGGTACGAAATGAAGTGGAGTAAAAATGGATTTTATTTATATTTATCAATTTATATAATTTATATAATTTTTTTCATTTTTTTTTTCTATTTCTGAGATTTTTCTCCAATTTAATGTTTTTTGAAAAGCTTATTTTTCAATTATAATTATTTTTTTTTTAACTTACAAATTATTTTATTATTATTTAAACCATTTTCGTTATCCAATGAAAACATAGCCTTAAAATCATTATTATAAATTCAAATACAGGCTTGAAAATATTCTCTTAACCATTGGTGTAAATGTAATTATGATAAAATCCTCCATAAATGAATAAAAGCCATGTATGATAGTAGATAAAAATAAAATTCTTCAATAATACTGAAAGCTTTAACAAGTATGTATAAAATTTAAAGGGGGAAAAAAACTTTACAAAAATTAGTTAGAAAAATAACTAAACCCTAAGGTTAGGAAAGAAAAAAAAAAGGAGTAAAGTAAACTAAAAATAGGATTAGTTATCTTGTCCATAATGGAAAACAAAATTTTTTGTTTACCAAAACTTTAACGTCAACTAAAGTTTCCTGTATAAAAACATACATATCGTCATCAGAAAAAATAAAAAGGCATAATTACCCTTTATATTTTTTGATAATGAAAAGCCCTTAAAAGAAATTCTTTAATTGTACAGTGATTTTCAAAATTTTGAACAAACTTTGGACTAATAAAGATCACCATACGCAACCAAACATTGATCAATCCCAATTTCGATTTTCAAGATATCCACTTTTGGGTCCTTTTCCATTTCTGCTAACGCTATGTAGAGAGTATCATCTACAAAATAGCCTTTAGCTAAATAAAAGATTTTTGCAACATTTGATGTAAGATTTTTTTTTTGATAGTTGGAAAATAATCTAAGTCATATCAGCAAAATAATACAATTTTGCCCAAAAAAAGACTATAGCATACTTTTTGGGTTATTTTAACTATATTTTTTATAAAATCCACTTCAATATTCAGAAGGATACACATTAGTTTGTCATTCTGTTTATAACCTATAGAAAGATGGGTCTGGGATTGCAAAAAATTATATAATCTTAATTTGTAAAATAAGAGAAAATGGTTCAGCAATGATGTTAAAATTTCGATCACGTCCCTTAAAAGTAGTCAGGCTTAACAAAATTTTACTAAAATTATGAGTTTATTGTTAGTTTTTTAAAAAGAGTAAAGAAAATTGTATATGATGATTTCACACTCTCCCAAGTGATCTTCAGCAGAATTTCAATATCATTATTTGTTTAGTGATTGTTGATAGAGCATTAATTTTATAAAAATTATGAAGCTTTTTTAAAAATGTTTTGTATCCAGAAGGTTTTGAGGCTAAGTATGTCTAGCAAATCTGATGGCCTAAGTTTGAATAAAAGTGTTTTTGCCCCTTCATAGGTAGATTCGGAATCAAAACGAAAAATTTTTAAAACGGTAGCAAAAGATAGAAAAATTATTGGTGAAAGGGACAGAAAAGTTATGTTGATTGGCGACGAGGGGTTTGGCGCAAGGTGTCAATGCCACCACAATCTAAACTAATCGTCGTCAATCATCAACATCTCTTTTTCTGTCGCTTTAACTAATGATTTTTTTCTCTCTTTTGTTGATGATTGGCGACGAGAGGTTTGGCATAAGGCGTCAATGCTCCCATAATCTTACTAATCGTCGTCAAAATGTTAAAAATCTTTTGTATCCAGAAGGTTTCGAGTTCGAATCCGGTTACAGGCACACATTTTTAAGCTAAGTATGTCTAGCAAATGTGATGGCCTGAGTTTGAATAAAAGTGTATTTGCCCCTTCAAAGGTAGATTCGGAATCAAAACGAAATATTTTGAAAAAGGATAGCAAAAGAGAGAAAAATTATTGTTAAAAAAGTCTGTCTGTTGATGATTGGCGACGAGAGGTTTGGCATAAGGCGTCAATGCTCCCACAATCTTACTAATCGTCGTTAATCATCAACATCCCTTTTTCTAATAATTTGTTTTTTTTCTCTTTTGTTGACGATTGGCGACGAGAGGTTTGGCATAAGGCGTCAATGCTCCCACAATCTTACTAATCGTCGTCAGTCATCAACATCCCTTTTCTGTCTCTTTTACTAATAATTTTTTTCTCTGTTTTTCTTCCTATATTTTTTCTTTTTATTTTTTTTTTTTTTTGTTTGTTTCGAAATCGAATCTACCTCTGAGGCGGCGCAAGAACAAATCCCATCCCTAAGCATGTCCGGCATTAAAAAAAGACCCGCCACGGAGGAGGTGGAATCAGGTCGTAGGGTTCGTTCCAGGATATTTGGCGCCCCACGTTGAGCGTAATTTCTGTGACGGTTCAAACCCTACCGCCAGACAGGCCATATTTAAGGAGACCTGTGCTATCTTTTATTCCGGCCACCATCAACAAAATGTTATTTTACTTAAATAAGATTTAATGCAGGGCGTTGCGACATTTATGAGGGATATATAACTAGATAAACTGGGGATAAGTTAATTTCCCAACAGGCACAATGACGATACTAAAATTGATTTTATTTTAAGCCAAAAAGCTGTATAATTTATTATTAAATCAACTGACCATCAACTGCTATTACTTTTTAAGTCTAATTAAAACAAAAAAAAAAACATTATCCCTAACTTTATTTAAATTACCACATATGGTTATTGTTTCATTTTGTTAACATAGCTGACAGCTGTCAAAATAATATGTAAATGTTGTTAAAAAAAATCCCTTATCAATAATAGCATTTTTTTTTTCAAACATAAAATGTATGTTAAATTATTCAAATGTAAAAAAAATGTAGTTAAGTTAAAGAAAATTTTTAACAAATTTATATATACAAAAGTATTTTGGTTAACTTTTTTTTGGGGGGGGAAATTGAAAACAAATAACTTTTTTTTAATTTCTATTTAGATTTAAAAATAATGAACTTTTTGTAAAATATAATTTAAAGCATAGCCTAAGGCTTAAATATGATAAAAATGTAAAGCATACTTTTAGCGTTTTATTATTGTATGTATACAAAATTTTTAATTATTCAAATTCTATGCCTTTGGCGTGATAAAATTTAAATTTTGTCTAATATTTATACATTATTAAGAAAATAAAAATTAGTTTTTGCATACAACATATATAACATTTCCCATAATAAATATAACCCTTAAAAACAGGGCCTCTTGGCGGCTTTTTGGTAAATGACAAATTTTCCATAAATTTAATTACTTAATTTCGATGGCATTCTTAAACTTTTGTACTTTTTTCTTACATGCATAGTCAACGATTTAAAAAGCAGAATACTGTAAAAACAAAATTTCTTAAATTTGAAATATCTGTTACGAAATACATATTTTCAAAATCGTAAAAACAGAAATTTGTTCTATTATATATTTATGATAATTAGAAATCTATTTCTATTTCTACTTCAAAAATGTGCCACTATGTTTTCCCAAAAAACTCATAGGATGCCATTAGGATACATATTTACAATCAATTATCTACTTACAAACTAGCGCACTGATATTCTTGAAAATTTCATACAGCTTTTAAATTTAAATCAAATAGTATTTAAAATTAATTTCTTTAAAATAAACTTGTTACGTGACGATTACGAAAAATTAAGCGATATCGCAAATCGTCATAAGTTCTAAAGTGCCAACTCTGGGCACAAAAGTACTTTCGAGGTAAAGTACCATAGTACTTTTAAGGATCTAATAGTACCATTAAACAACTTTAGTACCTCCTTAATTATCCTAATCCTCCAAAGTGTTTTTGTTACAAATAATGTAAAAAAAATAGATGTGAAATCATTATGGAGGTGAAAAAAAAAATTGTAAGGTAAACAACTTTTTTGGATACAAAAACTATTTTTGTGGTGTAACAATTTTTTTAAGGTGAAAATTAATTTTTGTGGTGAAAACACATTTTTGTGGTAAATATAAAATATTATTTACCTTTAAGTGGCTAATGAAAAAATATAAGAAAATATTTTATTTACCAGACGCCACTAGAAAATTGTACTAAAAAAATTCAAAAAAATTTTATGGAATATTTTCACTCAAAACTTTTTAAGTTCCGCTACATCGATTTTGCTTATTTTCAATACTGCTTAGGAGAAAGTCCATTAATCTAGGTAAAAAATAGCAGGGTCTTTGCGAAATGAAGGCCATTTCAACTGACAGACGGACCGAGGAAGGCATCATGTGTTTTTAAGGCCTATTTTTCGTCATGTTACAAACGGAGTGAAAAACTTATTTATGTGGGGTAGGGTAGAAAAAATATCATCTATAATAGAAAATTTTCCATTTAGATTTTAACTATTGCATTTTTGAGTTATTGTATAATTTTAAAAGGATTATTTTGTTTATATAAAGGTGTTTTTTTTTCTCTCCATACCTTCAGTGGTTGGTAACTAATTACTATAATTACTATAATTTTAATGGTAATCCTATAACATTAATTTATATTGAAAGTAGTAGTAGTAGTAGTAAAAAACTCTCACATTTTAACACATATTTATAATGCATAGTTATAACCTACACCACTATGGGTTTAGGGTAATATGAGTTTGTACAAATGTTTGGCTGTTAAATTAATTGCAAAAGAAGGACACAACTACCGTTCATATATCCTGGAATTAAATACCTTCAGTAGGGCTTTTAAAATATCACCAACATTCGTGTATATATTAAGTATTTAGTAATAAATATATTTACCAAATTTCATTTGGTTTTAAGCAATTACACGCCTTTTTTCATATATCCTTTTTTGAAATAATTTGTTTGTCAAAAAGATTAAGTCAACAGAGAGATTGATAGAACTTCATACTCTATAATATTTTCAGTATACCGTTCGACTCAGAACTACTTTTTGAATAGATTTAGTGATGTTGCTTCCTCAGTTTATGTATTCTTGTTCGCAATCTACAAAACGAACGCGCAAATACAAAGATAATGTTATGAAATTTGGCACAATGATTTTTAGTAGTCCAGGGATGTATTATATTTTAGTTAAAATCATTACAAAATCGAACTTAGTGCCCATGTAAACGATTTTCATATAAATATACCTAAACCCAAAATATAAAAAAAATTATTTAAAGCAATTTTGTTCTTTTTTTCCTAACCATTGATTAGGGTTAAGGGGACAAATCCATTGCTACCCATTAAATTTTGTACCCAAGGTGTAGGGTATCATATGATCGGTTTTTTGCCGACTTTAATTTTATATTTGTATTTTTTTTTTTGTTTCTATAAAACTTTATAACAAATGTGTGGCATATAAATGTATTATTATTAATTTTTATGTAAATAAATAACATAACATCACCTGGCTTATTTAATCCACTCTTCATGATAAAGGACATAAAATAACAACAACAATAATTAAAGCTTTAGTAGTTTACTACCGACGATCCTATGGTTACTAGCAGGGTATATAAATAGCCTTCATGTTTGATGCTGTTGTCGATGAGTTTTTGTTTTTGTTTTATTTTTTTTTGTTCGCTGCTATTATTTTGTTTTTAATAAATGTTTTAACAAAAACAACTAAATTAAAATCAAATGCTAATCCATGCTTAATTTAATTATACTAAAATAAAATGTCAGTAACTCAATTAATTTTTAATACATTTGCCACAACAACAACGGCAATATAACAGCATTATATTTAAACAACATCAACAACAACAGCATAAACATTAGTTAGAGATTTGTTGTTGTTGTTGTTGTTGCTGATGTCCTGTAAAGCTCTTTGGCTGCCATAGTGTTGACAACAACATGATGTTGCCATTACTATTTCGACATTTTAACCTCCAGTTGTGTGTGGGCGTTGGAATGAGATGAATATTTTTTTTTAAACTGACACGAGCTTATAGCCACCAAAAAACAACAACAACAACAAAAATAGAAAAATAACATGCAACAAAATAAAAACACGTTGTAAAAATAAATTTTCATTTACAATTTCAATCAGCGGTAATCCTAAAAAAAAAGACAGTTACATTCATATACTCAGCAATACTATTAAAACACACATCCTCACTCGTTTAACTAACTTGTACACGAACAACAGTCAGTTTATATAAACTCACTCACTTACACATTTATTCAACACTCTCGTATATATAACGCATATTTTATGGACATTAAGTTTATGTGATGACGATTTTTTATTTTTTGTTACGCTACGCTTTAAATGGAGGAATATACTATCGATTTGTAACATTAGGAGATTCAAAGTGTTATAAAGCAACAGTTAAAATTTGACTTTACAGTTAAAAAAAAAAATATTTGTTTTTACGTATGAGTAATATGGAATTTATATGGAATATTAATCATACGCACCTAAATGTGATTGTTATTAAAATTGGGTTTTTTTTTAGAACTATAAATTTGCTTTATGGAATTTTCTTAATATATTTTCCGTCAACGCATCAAGGAGATTTGGTAACTCTATTCATTGCTTTGAACAATAAAATTTAACATAAGAATTTCTGATTACATGTTTCCCATACTTTATTTTGAGGATATATGACAGATAGGCGAGTATTTGCCACATGGTGTGGCAATGCTAATTTTCTTTAGGAAATAAGTTGTAAAACTGTGAAATTTCTTTTGTATATTTTTCTGGGATTTTCTTAGAATTTAAAATGTTTTGTTTTTATAAATCTTATAATCAGAAACATTATCAAGGTTTACTCCATAGAAAATATATTCGAAATAATAATTTTTCTATACTTTTTAAAACTATAAATTTACTATTTCTAATGTTCTTAATATATTTTCCATTAACGGATCAAGGACATTTGGTAAATAGGCGTTGCCTTTAAGAAGAAAAATTTCTCTTTGGAATTTTCTTTATAGATTTTCCGTTAACGCATCAAGGAGATTTGGTAAATATTCATTGCTTTGAACAATAAAATTTAACATAGGAATTTCTGATTACATAGTTTCTTAATAAGTTTACGAATTTTGTAAGATTGCAACATGTTTCCCATACTTCATTTTAAGGATATATGACAGATAGGCGAGTTTTTGCCGCATGTTGTGGCAATGCTAATTTTCTATAGGAAATAAGTTGTAAAACTGTGAAATTTCTTTTGTAAATTTTTCTGGGATTTTCTTAGAATTTAAAATTTTTTGTTTTTATAAATCTTATAATCAGAAACATTATCAAGGTTTACTCCATAGAAAATATATTCGAAATAATAATAATTTTTCTATACTTTTTAAAACTATAAATTTACTATTTCTAATGTTCTTAATATATTTTCCATTAACGGATCAAGGACATTTGGTAAATAGGCGTTGCCTTTAAGAAGAAAAATTTCTCTTTGGAATTTTCTTTATAGATTTTCCGTTAACGCATCAAGGAGATTTGGTAAATATTCATTGCTTTGAACAGCAAAATTTAACATAGGAATTTCTGATTACATAGTTTCTTAATAAGTTTACGAATTTTGTAAGATTGCAACATGTTTCCCATACTTTATTTTTAGGATATATGACAGATAGGCGAGTTTTTGCCGCATGGTGTGACAATGCTAATTTTCTTTAGGAAATAAGTTGTAAAACTGTGAAATTTCTTTTGTAAAATTTTCAGGGATTTTCTTAGAATTTAAAATGTTTTGTTTTTATAAATCTTATAATCAGAAACATTATCAAGGTTTACTCCATAGAAAATATATTCGAAATAATAATAATTTTTCTATACTTTTTAATATATTTTCCATTAACGGATCAAGGACATTTGGTAAATAGGCGTTGCCTTTAAGAAGAAAAATTTCTTTTTGGAATTTTCTTAATATATTTTCCGTTAACGCATCAAGGACATTTGGTAACTATTCATTGCTTTCAACAATAAAATTTTACATAGGCATTTCTGACTTCATTGTTACTTAATTTACGAATTTTCTAGGATTCCAACATGTTTGCCATACTTAATTTTAAGGATATATGACAGATAGGCGAGTGTTTGCCGAAAAGTATGACAATGCCAATTTAGGACTTTCTTTAGGAAATAAGTTGTAAAACTGTGAAATTTCATTTGTAAAATTTTCAGGGATTTTCTTAGAATTTAAAATGTTTTTTCTTTCTTATAAATTCAAGGTTTACTCCATATAAAATATACTCGAAATTATAATTTTTCTCTGAATTTTGTTTAAGTATTAAAACATTTATTATAAAAATATATGTTATAAAACTTAGCATTTGGCTTAAAATAAAAACCTAAAAATTTTTAATTTTATAATTTTTATTTAAAAAAAAAAAAAATATATATCTTGAAAAATTCTCCCTGAATTTAAACATTTCTTGTAACCTTAGACAATTTTTTCAAGGATCATATGCCAACGAAGTATACATAAAATTCGTACTAACCTTATACAACCCTCATTTTTTTTTTTTTTTGTTCATTACTGATGTTTTAATACAATTTATTTTGTTTTCATTTTATTTTTAAAGCCTAACTGCAGGCGTGCAAAATAATACACAAAAAAAAATATAAATATATATAAAAGAATAAAAGCTGAAATCCTAGCAAATGACAAAACCAAACAATTTAAGCACGTACAGTGTTGGAGCAACAGAAAATAAAAATTATAATACATAAAGACTAAAAGCATTACCAACACCACCACCATTGCCACAACCACTTCGACTATAACAACGACACATCGTACACCCCCAAACAAAAGAAACCAAGACATTAAATCCTTATCACTCTGTTTTGTTGTTATTGCTACTAAAGGTCTCCAATGCTTGAATTGAGTGTTTGTAAGTAAGTAAGTTCAAAATGTGTGAGTATGAGTTTTATATCAAATGTTATACATATCACACAGGCCATAATTCTCAATTTAAATTGTAAACGTATAAAGAGAGGAATTAAACAAACTTACTTGCTATACACACAACAAACAAGCACTCAAATACACACACACACAAACGCAGACAATATATTGTTATTTTATAGGAACGAGTAAGTATTTGAGCTGTTTTTCACATAGTGGTAGTAAAAGTGTCCTTTTTAACTAATCCCATGTCGATTAAATGTCTGCCAGATCTACTCTTGTTTACTAACTTTTGTTAAATGCTGCTCATCTCTCCTTTCCTCTCCTCTCCTCCTCTGCTCTAGGCGCTCTGTTTTGTCCGCTTACTTGTTTTGTTATTTTTAAAAATTGTTTCGTTCACAGTCAGTCTCTGTTTATTTTACACCACTGTCATAGTAATTCTTCTTATTGTTGCTCACAACAACAATGCACTTGAACATTTTACCATTAACTATCGTAAGTTACTGTGTATAAAAAAAAATAAATAAAAACAATTCCAACCAGCTTTAATAGGATTTAGAAAATTACAAAAAATAAAAAAAATAAATAAATAAAACTAAGTTTATAGGACTAAACCAAACCGCATAAATCTCAAGTATTAGTGGGGTGTTGAAGCAAATAAAAACAAAAAATAAACAAATTTAGCTTAGCTGAATTACAATTAAATCAAAGGAATTTCAATATTTGTGTAACAAAAGTTATAAAAAAGTGAAAAATAGGTTTTAAGAAAAAAAATTAAAAAATTGATAGAAATTGAGATATAAAAATAATTTATCGAGCTGAATTATATACATAATAAAAAAAATAATATTTTTTTAAAACTTTATCAAAAAAAAATTGTGAAAAAAATAAAAGTCGTAATACTAATACGTGAAAAATTTAAGCTGAATTTCTCTAAAAATTAAATTTTTAAATATTTTGACGAAAACAAATATTTTGAAACAAAAATATAAAATAAAATTTAAATTCCCAAAAAAAAATTTAATTAAAAATAAAAATAATAAATAAAAATTAATTTAATCTTTATAAAATTATAATAATTAAAAAAATAATATTACATTCAGTTGAATCGTTTTAAAATTCATTAAACTTTATAAATTTTAATAAAAATTCAGTGTGAAGTCAAAAAACTGAAATTCAGCAAACCGGTAACTCTATAATGTCAAATTGCAAAACAATGGGTAAAGCTCCAGTAAGTAAAAATAAAAACAATTTTTTAATCTTTAATTAAGTTTTAATGCTGGCTATAAATAATATTAACAGGGAAGCACCGTTGATGGGTTCCTTCTGATTTTGATGAAATTTGAAAAATAAATAAAGAAAAAAGTGTGGTGTTAAAAATTACCCCATTCGTTAGAAAGGGTATACAATTGTTGAATTATATGAAAGGTTACATACAAATAACAAGTTTTAACTTTCAAACACATTTTCACCCCCAAAACATGTGATTGCTTGCGATGTTTCTTAACAAAACTCTTATTACTTTTGTCTCCTCTATTTTATAATACAATTTTATCTAAACTTGGAAGAACCAGGAACCAAGATAATTAATTAAATTTTTTTGAAAAGCCAAACAAAACTAAAAAAGATAAATCTGCTTGGGCAAATTCATTTATTTAAAATTTTTCTTATAAATTTCTGTAAATTCATCGAAACTAATTCAGCTTAGCTAAATTGAAAAAAAAAAAAAAAAAAACATATATAAATAACTTGATCCAAACTATAAAACTATGGTTTGAAGTTTGTAAACTCAAATTCAGCTTAGCTGAGTTGAAAAAAAAAGCATGTATAAATAACTTGATCCAATTTACAAAACTATGGTTTGTAGTTAGTTAACTCAAATTCAGCTTAGCTGAATTGCAAAAATATCTATAAATAACTGGATCCAAACTACAAAACTATGTTTTGAAGTTAGTGAACTCAAATTCAGCTCAGCTAATTTAACAAAAAAAAAAATAAATAGTTTAGAAACTAAACTCAAATTAAGCTAAACTGAATTTAAAAATATTCTTAAAGCAAAAAAAATTTATTCTTTTTGCAAAGCGAATTGTTGTAAAATAAATTAACCTGAAATTTTTCATTAGCTGAATTTCTTTAAATTGCGCTAAACTACAACACTTGAAACGTAATGAAATTGTGGAGTTATTAAACTCTAATTCAGCTTAGCTGAATTGCAAAAATACACATTCAAAACTTAAAAATTTCATAAAACTAGTATTTTCCATAGCTGAATTCAACTACAATAAATTCTATCCTTCTCGTTTTTCTCAAGTATTTTTTTAGCTGAATTGCAAGTAATTGCATAAAATTGCATCAATTTCGATAAAAATTTTTGTATAAAATTTATAATCGTATATTCAGCTAAGCTGAATTGCAAAAATATTATAAATAGTGTTGTAAATTTTATTGCACATTATTTTCCATTGTTGAATTGAGGGAAAAAAAATATTAACAGCTTTTAAAAAAATATTTGTACAAAACTAAAAAAAAAAAAATCTTTCCTTTTCTTAAAGTAATTATTTAGCTGAATTGTGGATTTATTGCATTTTACTACTAAAATCTTTACAAAATTTAATTGTATATTTATAAAATTCAAATTCAGCTGTTTCAATAATAAAAATATATTTACCACCAAATTCTGGAAAGTATTTTAACAGAAAGATCCCATACCCATTTTCTAGCAATTTTAATTTTATCAACGGTTTGAAAAACATTTTGTTGATTCTTGTTTAAAATCTTAAGTCCTATACACAGTCATTATATACACAAAATTTATTTATAATTAATATTTACCTCAAAGTATGCTTTATTTTCTTTATTAAAAACGCTTGACCCTGTAAACACCACCCTTTTTACTATTTAATAAATCCTTTGTACTTTTAATTACATTCCTTTACAATCAAAAAGCTAAAGTTATGAAGAAGCAAAACTTTGAATTACACTTTATTCATTGTAGCTAAATCGTTAGCTAAAAAAAAATTGTAATATATTAATTAAAAGTATTAAAAATTTTAATTAAAAAATTTACTTTTTTCCCCCAGAAAAGAAAAATATACTTGACCTAAACTTTTTTTTAATAAATAATAATTAACACAGGAAAATAAAGAAGATCAAGAAAAAAATTCTACTCAAACTTATGAATACAAAAAAAATATATATATAGCACACTTTAAGGAGATTAATATATAATGCATACTATAAATTTACAGTGTAAACGTTTACTTAAATTGTTTTCTTGTTTATGCCATACAAAGTCTCATGTGTTGTTTTACTTTAAATTAAAATTTTTATTATTATTTCAGTGTAATAATCCATACTGTAAGCATATTTATAGCCTACTTCTAGGTTATGCGTAACACATATGTGAACTTTTTTTTTGTATTTTATTTAACACTTATGACCCTTACTTATGAAAAACTCATTTCTTAAGCTTTTATGGACTGTTGGAGTTGTTACTGTTTTTTTTTATTACAAATTTACATAAATTTTCTTAATATTATTTAAACTTTACGCATTTATATATACACATGCATGCAAACTAAGCCTATGTTTTTAAAAAACCATCCATAAAGTATGCAATTAAATTTTCACTTAAACGATTATCACATAAATCCCATACAGCTTACACTTATGTATATATACATACATATATACTAAAATACATAACTATATATACACACACTTCTACTATTACAAAAGCAACATGTAGAAGAAAAAAACTTAAAATATTGGATGAGGGAAAAGTTGAAATCCTCTAATCCTTTGCTAACTTTTTAAAAACATTGATAATATAATTAAGGATTTATTAAGAAAAAAACTATATTCAGTTTTGCTTATTGAAAATTAGTTTCTGTTAATATCCACAAAAAAAGGATATAAGGCCAGCACATAAAATATCGGAAATAACTCTAAACAATTTTGCAATTGTAAAAAGTAGCTGAAACTTCAAATTGTGCAAAAGGAATTATCCTCTTTAAGGACAATTAATACCTGAAAAAATAATATTAAAAAAGCTTAGAAATTTTTTTAAAAAAAAGTACCAAAAACATATTTAAATTTATTAATTTGGTAATAATTTCTTGCAATAGCAAAAAAGGATATATGGACAGTCTTTAAACTAGTTCAAATATCAGTAAACAAAAATTGCAATTACATATAGAAGTCTAAACTGCAAATTGTAGTAAAGAAATTTAAATAAACTTGTTATCCTTATGCAGGATAATTTATATTTTAAAGTTTATTTGACTAAAAATTCAAAAAATTTAATAACATTAGGGGATAATGTGTATGTACTTTTAAAGTAAAATAACAAAATTTTAGTTTTTTTAAATAAAATGTTAAAAAAAGGATATATGGGTAACTTTAACATTTTCTGAAATAAATAAATAAAACTTGGCAGTCTTATAGAATATTGTCCACTTCAAATTGTAGCGAATACATTTATTAAATTATAGTATCCTTTAAAAAGGATAATTGCAACATTAAGACTTAAACAATTTTAATAGCTCTTCAGCAATGTGTTTTTACAATTAACAGAAGTAGTGAATGAAATCTTTAAACTGAGGTAAACATTTTAAAAGAAAGCAGTGTTCTTTAGCTAGGATATTTATAATTCAGAGTTTATCTATTCTACAAAGGATATACTATATAATTTTATATAATTTTATTATCCTTTTCAAGGAAAAATACAATTCTATGATAAAACAAATCATTGAAAGACTTTTATAATTTTTAATATACAATTCATAAGTTTTGCAGTTATAAAAAGCCGGCAAATTTTTATTAAAAAATTTAATTAACCCATTATCCTTAAGCAGGAAAACAAATATTTAAAAATTTATTTAACTAAAGGAAAAGTTATATTAAATATTTTTATAGTTACAGAAAATTATTAACACCAAAAACGATAAAAAATCATATACGAATTTTTTTTTTAAGATAACGTCAAAAAAGGATATGTTACCAGCTTAAAAACTATTTAATTCAAATAAGTCAAGCTGGGCAGTTTTAAACACTATAACCAACTACAAATTGTAGTGAATAAATTTTTAGAATTTGATTATCCTTTAAAAGGATAAAGAAAATTTTTTGTTTAAAAAGTGTTTGTTATTATTTTTAAAATATAAAATTACGATTTAAGTTAATATTTCTAAATCTTTATAATATTTTTTTTAATTCTTAAGATCTTTTCATTATCCATAATTAAGAATCGCTATACTCCCTTAACTAATTTTTCACAATAGCAATATGGGTTTGCATTTAAATTAAAAAACACATTTTTCTTTTACATATGCAAACATGCCATATTCATACTCATATGATATACACAATATAATCTATATTGTGTATAAAAAGGAAAAGTATATGTTGATGATGATGATGATGATGATGACGACGATGGTAGTGGTAAGCCTTATCTGTTATAACAGAGAAATTGTTTGTCTTTGGGAAACAATAAAGACCTTGCAACTTAAATGAAACGTTTTCTGCATACAACAATTTTCACCCAAACATTCATACACCTCATTTCCAAGATAAAACCATTAAAGGTAACAACAATGTGTATGTCTGTATTTGAATTCAGTAAGTGTGGTAGTAAATGAAGAAAATGTATGGTCAAGTCTGGGGTTTTTTTTTTTTTTTTTTTTTTGTTTTGCATGTAGCCAGCAGTGAGTATTTGCTTATGTTAATTGCCATTGAATATTTGTATGTATAAAGATAAATCTATTCATTAAAATGCAAGTCCTATACTTTAGCTTTTGCATTAGCTAGGAATTGTTGATAATACCTCATTTATATATAAAATATAAATGCATATAGTATATTATATAATTCCAAAACACATTACCACAAAAACCACTAAAGCTATCTTAAACAATTGCCTTTTAACCCGCCCCCCCCCACCCTTCTATATATGCTTTTAAATTTAAAGGGAGAAAAAACTCCTAAAAGTATGCTATACACAATTTCATATTGTTGTGTTTCAAGAGTTTCATATACAAATTAAGCTTAAGAAACATTATACACACCAAAAATCTTTTGTTCTTTGTATGCTGATAATACATATTCTCTGACTGTATTGGATATGATTATACGGTCCTGGACATCCTTAGTCCCTTTCATATTACATCCTTAGTAAACATTTTTAAACAAACATATACATTAACATTCACTCATTCATTCATACTATCAACCATTTCATTATAATAAAGACCTTTATACAAGCCGGCTTAATAATAAGAACCAGCATATTACTTCGGCTACCAACCGTACGAAAAAGATGAAATATAAACAAACACACACAAAAAAAACCATTGGAATATTAAACAAAAATGTCGAAAACGTGCCTTTACATATTAGTAAACTTAATAATTTTTAATTGATACATTAAATAAAATATAAACACTATGGCAAAAAGCATGCAGCCTTAAATAAAAGGCAAAGGGAGGGCTTTGGATAATGGAAGTTATGAGAACAAATATATTAAAAATAGAAGAAAAAAAATCAGCAAGCAGTTGTGTTATAGCATAAAAAACTCTACAATTAATATGTAAATTTATATATTAAAAGGAAAACAATATGAAAAATCCTTAAAATATACCACATTTTTTGTAAATTAATGCACCCTAAAAGCAGGCTTTTTTGTTAATCCTTAAAATATACTGCATCTTTTATAAATTAAAACGTCCTAATAGTAGGCTTTACATTTTGTAATAAAGTAGATTTTATTTTAATAGTAAAATAAATCAGTTAAATTCAAAGCGATTAACGATATTGAAATATTACAAAAATATGTTTATAAAAACCAGCCTAAAATCAGGCTACAATTTTTAATATAATAATATACATTAAACAAATTAGTTGTACAAATTTCATTTAGTTAACAATTTAAAAAACAAAATAATTTTGTTTTTAATCAGAAAAAATTGTGTTTACATAAACAAACTCCTTAAAGTAGACTTTAAAAATAAATTTTCGGGAACTATCTTTGTAATAATTATTTATTAGTATAGAAATTCAAAAGGCACTTAAATGTTCAACTTTCTTTGAAAATTGTACATGCCTAAAAGTAGGCCATATTTTCGTTTGGGTCTTAAAAAAAAACTACTCTTCATTTACAGTTCAATAACTTAAGCTTACAAAAAATAATATTAGACAACAAAAATTCCTAATTATAAAATATCGTTACTGTAACATTTCAAAAACTCCCTAAAGTCTGCTTTACATCTAAAAGAAAAAATAACTTCCAATAGTATGCTGCTCTTTATTAAAACAGAAAATAAAAAACTATAGGCCTCTTAAACTCCTACAAAAAAAAAAAAAAAAGAAATTTAGCTTTATTCCCCAAGACCCTGTTTACTTTTCTTTAGAATGTCTATGCACATATATCCTTAGAAGTATGCTATATAAAATATAATATATTTCAGCATGAAAACATATTTATAAAAGTTAAATATAATTCTTGTTTTATATATAACACAAAAAACTAATTCACTTGACAAAGACAAAGAACCATCTCTAGACATGTTCGGTTTTTTTTTCTTCCCTAGAAAATGATAAGCAAAAAAAAACTGTTGCATATCCATCAGGGATATAGTCATTATTTTTTTATTTCTAAATGACGTAATGTTCATTTCAGGTTCGTAAACATGGACAAGAGATTTGATGCTGTATATGTTTGCTAAGAGAATGCACTTTTTGAAAATATAACAATAAAAAAAGAAATATTGTTTAAATATTTGTTTAAAAAATTATACACAAAAGACTAACTATGTAAAGCCTTAAACAAGGCAAAGGAAATAAATAAAAGGAAATAGAATTAAAAGAACAAAATATACATTTAAACTTGAGTTATTCTTGTCACAGAAATTAAAAAAAAAAATCACTGAACTGAAAAAAGAAAAAACAAAATATTTTTTTCTAACTCCGTTAGATGGTGGTTCGGATTGCCCCTGCGATCCCAGTAGAAACTGCTTCGTACGCATTTGAAAGTGTTCTTTTACTGTTAGAACCTTCGTTTCATCATGAATTCTTTGTGTTAAGGGCATCTGTAAACATCGTGGTAGGCTTGAAGTGTTCTCCACTGGGTATCACTGACTTTAGACGACCACTGACCTAATAATCGTTTTTTAGGTTGCCAGCAAGGTGTATGTTCCTTTCGGTGAAGAAATTCTTAAGATCTTACAAAAGCCGTTCAGCCTACTGCCTATCCTATCATGACCCGTCCCCACTATCCTTCTGTCGGCAGCGTAAAGTATCCGTTCCATCCCCTCCGGTGTTGTTGGGAGCTCCAAAAGGGAGAAATTATACAATATCGGGGAGAGAAGTCCTCCCTGAGGGACTCCTACGAAACTTTGACTTCTTGTTTCGAAGCTCCACAAATGACTGGCCCACATGTAGATAGTTAAAAATTGAGAGGTAGATATAGAAAAATTTAGAACCTTCGTCTAATACTCGACTACCAGCGCATCCTTCAGCATGACCTTCAACGTAACCTTCAACATAGAAATCCCTTTGGGTTCTAGTTCCTTTGATGGTCCGGCTTTTTTGATACCTTTGGCAAACGAGGCATAATTTATCAGACCTGCACTTGAAATTGTTATGTCTGGCAAGGAGGTGCAACTTTTCATAATTCTGGTGGGGACACACTCATACAGTGTAAAGTATGTGGAGTCATCGACCTGTTCCACTTTATTAAATCAGTACAAGCAATCTTATCATCTTATATCTGTGAATTTTTATATTTTTATTTAAAACTTTCATTTAACCGATTTTGGTAATTTCGATTATCCTTAAAAAGGATAAAAAAAATCATAAAAATTTATATACTACAATTTATAACCTCGTCAACACTCTTATTCTACACAACTGTTCTAGTAAAATTTCAATTATTGAAAAGGTTGCCCATATATCCTTTTTTAATTAATATCTTATTTTTTCAAATTTAAAAAAAAAAACAGCGTGTTTAAGACTTTCATATGCCTAACTAAGATAAATTGTTTATTATCTGTCATTTATAGGAAATTGCTCTAAAATTAAGTTTTATTTAATTATTTTTGATTATTAATTAAAATATTAATTTATATTTTTCTTTTTTCTCTTTTTAGGTAAGTCTTCTTTATATAAAAGAAACTAACAGCTTTGTTAAAAACGTAAGTTTTAAAAACCATTAATTTACAAGATTATTTTTTTTTCTTTCCTTTTTCTTATATAATATTCTACAATTGGCAAGACTTGTTCAAGTTTTTACTAGTTTTCGATTGATAATTAATTAACAACATCAATTGCAAAAGTCCTTAGCAAAAGAAATAACAAAGAATTCACAAAAAACTATTAATGTCTTAAAGTAATATTTTTGTAATTTATATTATGTTAGTGTTTGCTAAAGTTGAAGTATGGCAAAATAAAAAAAAGAATGTGAGGATTTCAATTAAGAAAATTTATACAATTTTTAGTACTAGAAAAAATTCCTAACAATCTTTGGTAGTAGGATTTTATTTTTTTGGTACTTTGAAAATAGTTACTTTGTGTGTAGGATAAAGTTGAAAAATGTACCGAAAAAAGTTAATCAACTTTTTCCCATAGATTGGTTCATGTCCTAACTTTCTGCATTAACACACTGATCAGTTTTTATTATTATTCCGTAGATTTTTGAAAATATCTAAATTTCTCCGTACTAGTTACACTTTTATGGATTTCGTATAATTTCTACATTTTTTCCAAATAAAATTATGTAGAAATTGTATTATACAGTACGAATATATGTATTAGAAAATTATTGCCTACATTTAGGGTTATATAAGGAAATCAAAATATAGCATACTTTTGTACAAAATTTAAGATTTTATAAATATCAGTCTAAATTTTGTTACATAATCCCTCCCAACATCCTTCCAAACTAAAACTCTATCATTCTATACATTTTTTTCTAGTCTTTTGAATTCTTTTTTATGTGTATATATTTCTTCACCAATATTTTCTTTTAAACAAAGTATAAAATTAAAACAAACATTTGGCAACAAAATAAATACAGAGTTAACTTAAAGAAATGAAAGAAAATAACAAAATATACAACTCGTTTAACTCTTTCAATTAGGATTTTTAACCCAGAAAAAAAATTGAACGTTGAAAAAAAAACAACAAAACAAATACAAAGATAGCTTTAAAAACATCAAGACAGGATATTACCTCAACAAAAAAAAAAATAACAACAAAGTTAATAAGAATAAGAAAAAAAATCAAAAGAAAATATAAAACACAGAAAAAGGAAATGAGAAATGGAAAAGAAAAAAATCATACTAATTTAAGCGAAACCTAGCAAAAAAAATATATATGTATATAAGACTAAATGAAGCTTTAAATAAGGAAGGGGGGGTTGATGTAGGTTGTATCAGGATATCAATATAAAGTTAAAGCATAGAGTAACAAGAGTGTGGGGTTGTTTTACAAATATGTATCAGGATTTGAAACAATACTCTAACAACAGTTATTTGATAAAGGATAAAATTTCTTAAACAATACAACAATTTTGTAAATTCTTTTTCTTGTCTTTTGTGTTAATACTCAGCAATGATTATAGCAAAAGCTTTCAAGTTATTTTATTTGTATATATCTACTGATAAAACAAAATGTTTAACTCATTAACACAATAGCAAATGTAAGTGCATAAGTATTGAGGCTGTAAGGTTTGTGTGTAGGATATCAAGACTTGGTTTTGAAATGTTTGTTAAGGATATGATTTTTTTTTTAATAAGTACAATTGTCTGAATAGATGGTGTTTATAAAATAAGCTAAGGAAAATTGTAATTATATGGTATATTAGATTGTTTGAGACACAAAAGAAATGTTAAGCATTTCGTTTTTATTTTAATTGGGATTTAAAAAAAACACACACACAAAAGGGTTCAGTTTTAATTTAAAGTTGTAAAATTTCAAGCTCCTTTCAAAATTTTAACGCAACATTTTACATGTACAACTTGTCTTAACAACTTAACTTTTGATTTCTGAAGTAACATAACAAATAACATTTAAATTTTACCTTAACCTAGAATATCCTTTTTTTATAATATTGTTAAAAATACGTTATTTGGACTAACGATTATTTTCATTTTGCATTTCAACAAATTGTGAAAAAAAAAATTAACTTGTGTATAACTTAATATTTTACAAATTTTGGCAGCAATAAGTATTATGCAAATTGAATTTTGATAAGCAATTTACATAGACTAAGATGTCTAGATACCAAGTCCGTTTCCTTAATCTTTCCGTGACATTAAATTTTGTGGTTTTTAAAATAACCAAAATGAAACGAGAAATTCGGAAAAGATAATCAGCAAAGGATAATAAAATCGTAGAATTTTATAACACCACAACTTGACGTTGTGAAGGCTCTACATAACTGCCAAGTTTCATTTGTATAGCTCAAGTATTTTTAAAATCGGTCATATATCCTTTTTTTAACGTTTTTGGTTAGTTTGGATTTACTGAGTTACAATTCTTGATTTTAATGTAAATTAAACATTATCTTAAATTTTAAAACAAAAATATTGATATGTACTAAAATTTTACTTGTCCAAACAAAGGATAATAAAATTACAAAATTTTGTAACACCACAACTTCACATTGGAAAAGCTTTACACATAGCTGCCAAGTTTTAGATATAAAGCTACACTATTTTCAATGCTGCTCATATATCCTTTTTTTTAATATTGTAAAAATATTATTTGTTAATTCGTTACAATCTTGTTATAAATTGAACACACAGATACCAATCATATCCCTTAACACTTGACAAAATCTTTATTTAAAAATACATCTAATAAAACTTGTCCGAATGATAAAAATTTATTTTTTTTAATAAATTTTTAAAGAAAACGTCAAGTAGGGTCTTTAAATATTTATTTTTAGTATGTTAAACTAAAATTGCATATTTTTTGTTTACCTACTTTATCAATTATTTTTTTTTTTATTAAATATCCTTAAAAAGGATAATTATATCTTCGAAATTTTTGAACTACAATTTAAAGATTAATATTGGCTTTTACATTATCTAATAGTTGTAGTGACATTTCAAGTTATTTAAAAGTTTCTTATATATCCTTTTTTTAATTATCATTAAATATAGCTAGTTTTTCTTTCCGTACTCTTTTAATAAAGTCAAATTGTATATTTTAAGCTGATTTGTGATTTTATGCCCAATATGATTAAAAATTTCAATTATCCTTAAAAAGGATAACTAAATCACTTAAAATTTTATATCACAATTTATAAATTTGTATACACTTTGACACTATATAAATGTTGTAGATATGTTGCAAGTAATTTCAAAGTTGCCCGTATATCCTTTTTTTTAGTCATATCTTATATTCTTTAAATTTCTTGAAAAATGGCCTTTTTAAGGTTGTAACGTGAAAAATTGCAATAAATTTTCGTTTAGCATTTACTTAGAAGAATTTTTTGGACAATTTTATTTATTTTTTTTTTTATCAAACATATTTAGAAAAATATTTTTTAAACATATTAGCAAGGACATTATTTTCTTTTTTATTTCAATAAACATTAAATTTAGGATGTTTTAAATTTCTCTTTTTTATAAATCAAAAAATATTTGACATTTTTAGCTGATTGGAGTTTAAAAGTGCAAGAATTTTTTTATTATCCTTAAAACAAATAAATAAATCATTAAAAAAAATTTACTACAACTTCAAAATTGGTATACACTTTGACCTTAATCAATTGTGGCAGTGACATTGTTAGTAATTTAAAAGTTCCCCATATATCCTTTTTTTAAAAAAATTCTTAATTTTAATAATTTTGTTAAAAATCTTGTTCTTAAAGGTTCTAAATTGTAAAATAAAAATAATCATTTAATTATTATTTATTTATGATAAAAAAAAATCAATCACCATTACAAGAATAATTAAATCATAAAAATTGCTATACCACAATTTATAAATTATTATAGACTTTGACGCTATCTAATGTGCATAGTGATACTACCAATATTTTTAAAGTTTCACATATCTCCTTTTTTAGTAATATGATAAAATATGCTTTAATGTTCATAGAAAATGTTAAAAATAGAGAAATTTTTGCCTTCTTTATAAGTTTAGTATTATTTAAAGACTTAAAAATTTAAAGCATACATTTGGGTGCAGTTAAACTTGAGAAAAATGTTGCCGACTTAAGTCTTAAGTTACTATTTTTACTATTATCTTTTTTTTAATTCCCTCATCCCTTTCTTATCTAAACTTAAAAATTAAATATTTAAAACAAATCTTAACACATATTTCATAAACATGCTATTTCAAAATATGTAGTACAACAAATATTTAAACAAAAAAAAATAAAACAATATTAAAAAAATAAATATTTTCTAAATGAAAACTATGCAATATATTGCACGAAATATTATTGTATTTTCTACAAAATGTATGATATTTTCTAAATTACTTACATGATGGAAATAGCAAAGAAGGAGTGTATGTGCGAAAAAAAAAGTATAATTTATGACTAAATGAAACAAACAAACATTTTAGAAGTTTTGTAATACATATTTTTCAAGTACCAAAATAACAATATTTTTACACGAAATAACAAAAATATTTTTCATATGCATTCATAGAAAAGAAAGGGTGTAAAAACTTTTGTTTTGCTACCAACTTGCCAAAGCACAAAAAAGGACATCAATGACGTATACTTATGGCTTAAATGCAATTGTTTCTGGCTTGCTGCTCCACTCCACTCCACTACAAGTAGTAGTTTGTGGTAAAAATGTCATAAACAGCTTTTGCTTTATACATGAGGAAAATGTATGTAGTATTTTTTACAAAAACAAAAAAAAAATTTGATGAAATAGACAAATTTGCGTTTTGTGTAAAAATGTCATAACCTCAAACAAATGGCAAGAAGTTTATACATTGTTTTTGATAGAGAAAACAGCAACAAAAATTTCAGAATTTCTGTTACTGTTTATTATTGTTGTTGTTGGTGCTTTTTTGTTTTTCTAAAGTAATAAATCATATGCATAGACATAAACAAAACCAGCCGTTAAAAAAAAAACACAGAAAAACTTTATAATTTTTTCCAAACTGAGATTTGGTAGAATTTTTGCAGAGAAAGTGTTGCATATGAGTATGATAAAGACTTTTAAGTGTTTTGGTCTAAAGTGTAAATGTAAGTGTAGCTTGAATGTATGTGACATTCAAAATTTTTTATATATTCTATATATGTTTTCCTCGTCTCTCCATTTTTGACTCTCCTGCTGGTTTTTTTATTTATTTTTTTTTTTTTGTAAATTTTCCTACTTCCGTTTTGTTGATGATTGTTGTTTTGTTGCTGTTTTTTACTATTATTTTTTTTATTTCATTTATATCCTGTTGTTTGTAGTTTAGGTAACAGTTTTGGCGTGTGAAAACCCATAAATCATGTAAAAATATTATTTGGCAAAAAAAAAAAAAAATGTTTATATATGACGAAGTGTTGAAGTGGAAAACAAATGTTAGATACAAAATTTAAAAAATTTAAATAAAATTACATGATTTTTTTTATTTGTTATTAAACATCCATAAACATTGATATTGTTAAGTTTTTCTTTAAAAACTAAGAATTTAAAAAATTGTTTTAAAAAAGGATATATGGCGAGCTTGTGATACATTTAACCAATTTCTGCAAATTTATGTAAATCAGTTAAAGCAAATTTAACAACAAGTTGTAGTCCAAAAAAATTTAGGAAATTTGTATATCCTTCACCAGGATAACTTAAATACAAAAAATATATTTTTGATTTTTTCAAAAAAATTAGTATACTGCATACTCAAAAAACATTGTGTCAAAGCTAGAGTATTTATATGGTTTAAAAATAAAGCTAACTTTTAAATAGTTTTTTTTTAGTTTATTATTTACTTTTTACTATAAATTAAAAAAAAAAAAATTGCATTAACAATTTAAATTTTTGATTAAACATTCATAAATATGGATATTGTCAAAATTTTTCTTTACAAACTTAGGATTAAAATATCTGGTTTAAAAAAAGGATATATGTTGAACTTGTGCTACACCTAATCAATATCAGCAAATTTAAGAAAATCAATTAGAACACAATCACCGCTAAGTTGTAGTAAAAAAATATATATGAAATTTTCATATCCTTGGCCAGGATAATTAAAATTTCATAAATATATTTAATAACTTAAAAATTAATCGAAATAAGATTTTGCAGAAAAGTGAGAAAAATTGTTTTATAAAAAGTTTTATATTTTTAACTATTAAAACATTTAAAAATTATTCAAGATTTTCCCGTTATATAGAAACTAAATACATCATTAATTTTGATTTCCAATAGAAATAATAAGTATGTTATTCTTAGTTAAAAAAAAATTATATTTTTTTATTTTTTCCATAAATTAAGTATTTTTAGAAAAAAGAATATATTGACAACTTTAAAACTATTTAATATATCTTTAAAAAAATTTCCAAGTTAGATAGAGATACATAATTGTAAAGTTGTGGTAAAAAAAAAAAATTATAAAATTTGAATATCCTTTTTCAGGATAGTTAAAATTTTACAAAATATTTTTATTTTATAATAAAATTTGGCTATGATTAAGTTATTTTTTTAATTATTCATAAAAGGATATTACACAAAAGTGACACAAACAGTTTCTAAAGCTAAATTTTAAAACATTTTAAATTTAAATATAATGTTTTAAAAAGAAATTAAAGTAACATGTCATAGATTTACTGTTAAAATTACATTTACAAATGAAAATTACGCGTTCCTACACAAAAAAATATAAAATTTCTTTAACTTTTCACCAAAATAAGGTATTTTTAAAATTGTTGGCAAAAAAAGGATATATAGACAACTTGTAAACTACTTAAAATATATTTGTATAGTTTTGCAACACAAGTTGAGTACATAATTTTTCAAATTGTGACAAATACATTTTTAAAATTCTATTATCCTTTTCGAGGATATTTTTACTTTATTTAATATTATTATTTTAGAATTTCATTTAACAATTTGTAAAATTTTTAAGTCTAAACAACAAAAGTCTTATACGATAAAAGTTACAACAAAACTATGCCTACGCAAAAGGATATATGACCATCCTTTAAAATTCTAAAACATTTCTTAAAATTTTTTATCATAAGCAAATAAAATATTTATTTGATAAATTGTAGAAAGAAAATCTACAAGACGTTTTGGTTTTTTTAAAAACTCGAATTATTACAGATTTTTCAGTTTTGTGAATTAAAAAAAAGGATTTAAGATATCGTCTATTAAAAACTATGTTTATGCAAAAGGATATATGACAATCCTTTAAATTGTAGAAAGATAATCTACAAGACGTTTTGGTTTTTTCAAAAACTCGAATTATTACAGATTTTTCAGTTTTGCTAAAAAAGGACTTGAGATATCGTCTCTTAAAAACAATGTTTTTTTTTTAATTTATTGAATGATTTTTGAAGCTAAGACGTTAAGAAAACTTGTTAAAATGGTTTCTAATATATATTTTTTTAAAGGATATATGACAAACTTTTAAAATACTTGAAAAGTCTTCTTTAATACTTATTGAAAATATTAAATTTTTTATAACAAATTTTTTCAACAATCTTTAGTTTTTTTTATTAAATTTATCTTCCATTCAATTTGTATTTAATTCCTCCCCAACTGTTGCTTTTTTAAAAACTTTATTTTCAAACTTGTTCCTTTATATATTTTGATATACTATACTCACTCTCGAAATATAACAAATAAATTTGCAAAATATTTTTTTATTATTATATTTTTAGTTTTCCGTTGTATACATTTTTTTCGTATGGTTTTTTAGTATTTCCGTTTTATCTTTCTTTAAACCTCAAAAATTTTTACCACATATTTTCCTGTTTGGATAGCAACTACTACTACGAGTAGTAGTTGCCAGTTGGTAAAGGATCTGGCGGTATCTGCAGTGTTTGATATATGCATGGGTTATATTTTTGTCGTCTACAAGTGTCACTTAATTTTGTGAACATTATTTTTTAGATTTGGTATTGTTTTTTTCATACTTTATGTGGTAAACCCTAAAAGTATGCATCATTTTATATGCTTGCAACAACATGTGTAGATAGATATTTTAATTCCATTCAATTTTATGTGGGTGATTCTTTTGGTGCACGAAAATAAAAAATAGAGACATTTTTTTAAGCAATGAACAGACAGTGATTTGACAGCTTAAAATGAAAGAGATTTTATAAAAAAAACACCATCCAAGAGATGAAATAAAAATTTAAAGCATACTTGGGGGATAGACAAATATTAAAAATTTAAGAAAAATTACCTTAAACAATTCTTTTAGTACTTTAGTCAGTAAGCTGTAGAAAATATTTGAAATTTATAATGTTTATTAACTATAGCATACTTTGGGTGAGAATAATTGCAAATAATACCAAAGCATACCTTAAGGAACATGAATTTAAAATAAAATTTCTCTCTCTTTAGTCTTTCTAAACTGATTTTATGCATTTTTCTTTATTTATTCATTTATTCCTTCATACAAAATATATATATGTATTTGCATATTTTAAGGCACAACTACTAAAAAAAAATACTATACAATTTTTCAAAGCATACTTTAAGAATGTATATCATAAAAAGCATTCCTTTCAAGATCACCATTATTGTTCAACCCTTTTTTACCATTCCCAACAATTTACTATTTTTTATGTTTCTTAGGAAAAAAAAAGAGAAGAGTAGTACATTATTAGAATTCTTTCACCTTTACAAACAAGCAAACAAAAAAGAAATTATATAGAAAGAAAATATGTTTACAAAGTATTTGCTACATTGTTTCCTTCCTGACACCTTAGCATATTGCAACAACTTAAAAGAAAAACAACGTCATAAATAAAGTTTTCATTTTAATAGAAGAAAAAAATTGTAGCACATACATACAAATTACATTCTACTACAATGAAAAATTTAACAACAAAAAAAATACAAGAAATATGTTTAAAAAATTCTGACACTTTTGCTAAATAATTTCCTTCGCACTTTTTCAACCATTCCTATATTTACTAACACCCATTTTCCATCAAACAACATCCCTTTTTTTTGTAACATTTTTTTTTTTTGTTTATTCCCAACCAATGTCGCCTAGACCTTGTATGTGTAAATGTGTATTATATATTTTTTTTGTCTATGTAAGAGTGTCTCTTAATATATGTATGCATTAGGTGTCTGTTATAGTACATTCCTTACGTGCCTAGAACTCACCTTTCGTAAAAATATTTGTATGTTTAAAGTTTGTATCTATTACGTTGTTTTTTACGTACTTTTTTTTTTTTGTTTTGCTCGCTTTTAACATTTTTGTTTTGCGCGTCAAAATATGAAAAACATGCAAACTTTTCACATAGCTTTTTGGAGAATAATTTTCAAATGTGTTTTTCTATATTGTTGTTATAACAAAGTCTTGCTGTCTGTAAAGAAATAGTAGCAAAAAAAAAAAATTGCAAAAAAAAAAGTACGTAAACGTAAGAAATATTTCAAAGTTTTGTAATGTGCAACATTGCAACAATAATATCAGCAAAATAAAGCATACTAGCATATTATATGTTTATATTAGACTAGATATCTAAAAGAAATAAATATTTGAAAAACTTAGAGACATATTAACAAATAACACAAAAAAACGTAATAGAATACACATTTCTCCTAAAAGTAAGCTACAAAAAAAATTTTTAAGGAAATTATATGCAAAAAGTTTGTTTTAAAATTTAAGAGATAAATCTTATTTTCACATCAACATAAAATCCATTACATTTCAATAGAAATAATGCTTTAAAATATTTTATATAAAAAAAGGATATATGACCAACTTAAAAATTAATCAACAAATCTTTACAAAATTTGGTGACAGTTAAATATGTTGGTTAATACAAATTGTAGTTAACAGATTAATAAGATTTGATAGTCATTCTCCAGGATAAAAGAACTTTCAAAAAATTTTTTTTACTAAAATCCGAAAATAAATTAAATAAATGAATCTTAGAGGCAAATTTGTAGCAAAAAACTTATTTTCAAAAACTTTACAAAATTTCTTAAAAAAAGGATATATGGCGAACTTGCAAACTAATGAAAAAATGTTAAAATATTTTTCATAATAAATAAATATGCTGTTAAACACAAATTGCTGTAAACAAATTTTTACAATTTCATAATCCCTTTTAAGGATAGACGAAATTTTAAAAAATTTTCACATTGAAAACGCGAAATAGTCAAAATAATTAAATTTAATAGGCAAATATTTAAAAGAACCAGGCTTGATTAAACCTTTTGCTCAATTTCTATAAAAAAAAAAGGATATAGGGGCAATTTAAAAATTAATCAATAAAACTCTAAATAATTTGGTAATAATTGAATATAATACCATATAGAATATAGTATAGTATAGTATATAAAAACAATCAATTATTAAATTAAAAAGAAACGATACTGTTTCCGAATTTTTAAAAAATAATATATAACCAACTTGAAAACTAATAAATAATTGAATGTGTTATTAAGTATAAATTACCACAATATTGATTTTGCAAAAATTATTATTGTATTGCAGAATAAATAACACTATAGAATAAAAACTGCGAATATTTTGAGAAAAATTTAATGATTTCAAATTTTCTGAAATTTCTAAAAATTATAAAAGTTGCAATTCTTTAAAACTGTAAATTTTATAAAAACAATACATTAAACACAGCTACATAGCAGTTTTTATTAATAAAATATGTTATTCCAGCATTTAACTGGGGCTTATTAAACATATTTTACATTTTCAGAAATTTTATAAAAAAAAGGATATATGAACAGCTTTTAAACCACTGGCAATATCTCTATGAAATTTAGCACATATATAGCATAATATAAACCCTAAATTGTGGTCAATATATTTGCGTAATTGCATTATCCTTTTCCAGGATAATACTCATTAAAAATATTTACATACTTTTTTGATAAAAAAAAATATGCATTTAAGCATGTGTTGTTAAAAATTTTATAAACAACACTTAAGTTTTCTTTTCCATTTCATATAATTGCTTCGAACTTGAATTCTCCTGAGAAGTTTTGTTTGCTAGGTTTCAAAAAATCCTTAATCACCAATAATTGTTACTTACACTTAATTTACCAAGTATTTATTAAACATTATAGATAATTTTTTTCTGTTGTGGCAGATTTACAATATTAAAAAAAATGCTTATCTTCAAAACATTTACCTTACTTAGCCTCCCAAAAGTATGCAACGAAAATAAAAAGTTTTGTCATAAGTGCCTAAGTGTATGCCAAAGTTTTTTTGTCTCAAATTTCCAACAAATTTCACTGTTTTTTTTCTTATTATTATTTTTCTTTCCACATACATGGTACACTACATGTCTTATCTTACTCAGGTGTAATAAATTATATTTTTTGAAGTTTTCAAACAACTTTTTGGGCAGGTATAAAAACACAACAACTCAAGACAACTTTTAGGTATTGGTTTTTATAGCTGAGCAAAAGAAAAAAAAAAAGAAATAAATACTTAAAACAGTTTAAGACTAAGCAAGCAACCCGACCTTCTTTTATATATGATACTGTCTGGTATTTTGTTTACTTGCTTGGAAGAATAAGTAAAGAAAAAAAAATTAAAAACTTTTAGCGCACACAAACTTTTAAGCCAAAAAAAAAATGGTTACAGAGAAAGGGAAGCTACAGGGCTCGAAAAAAAAACCCTTTATGCAACCTTTAATTATTTTGTGATAAATGATGACATTTTTGTTGCACTAAAGATAAAGTTTTTGTTGGGTATATTTTTGTTTTTTGTTAAGGCTTTTTTTTTTTTGCTTCTTTATTTTTACCTTCTTTGGTTTTAATAATGTTAACGGAAATAGAAAATGAAAGTTTTATAATTTTGTTTAAAAAAATTTCAAATAAAAAACTTTTTAATTGCATTTTCTGTTCGTATTACTTAACAGGAAAGAGACAGTTTAGAAAGCAGATCTCTTAAAAACCACAAATTTTGTTTTTAAACATTAATCTTGTTTACTTTGTTTTTTTTTTTTTTTTGTTCTGCTACATAACATTTATATGATGACATTTACAAAATAAACACTTCATTAACACCTGTCTGTAATATTTTACAAAAATTTAAAACAAATTTCTTTGGCAGCATATTTTTAAATGCTATAATTTGTTTGTGTTGATAATAGTTTTAGCTACAACACACATAATAAGATGATTGATTATATTAAGCTAATAACTATGAGGAGTTTAAAAAAAAAAAAAAAAAAAACAACATGTTTGTCATTTTTTTATACTATGACATGTTGTTAAAACTGCAGGCTATAAAACTGTTGCTTGCCATTTTCTTAGTTTGCTTAAGTAGTCCATCTTGTAACTTGTCATTGCCGAACATGAGTTTCTCGGTTAACAACCCTTTTTCTGTTGACACAAACAAAAAATTGTTACGTGCTGCAAAAATGTCTTGGTTTTATCTATCATTTTAATAATGTTTTATATTACATTAGCCTAAAAGTGTGCTATGATTTATGCTTTTATATATTGTGATAGCTGATAGTAGGACTTGAACACGTGGGCTGATTGCTTAAAACAATTACTCAATTTTCTAGATTATGTTTAGCTAAGCAAAACAAGTGTTTTTTTCGGAAAGATAATACTAACAATATTTTAAGGCATACATTTAGGCAGTGATTAATGGTTTAACAAAAAAAGAGTAAAACTAAATTTGAGATTATGTTCTTAGAGAAATAATAATAAATTTCTTTACACCTTTTAAAAAGCAGTGTTAGCAACATGTTTGTTTAAATTTCTAATGCCTGCTTTTAGGGTTGGTTGTATTCTAATTGTTATTTCTATTCAACTAAAAATTATTGTATAAAATATGAATCTTTAAAGTTTGCACAATACGTTACATATTTTCTACATGTTGATTTAGGGCATCTTAACAAATTAACAAGGATGCCGAACATCATAAATTAATTTTTAATCCTTAAAATAGGCAACAAGAAATTTAAAATACCCCCGATAGTTTTTAATAAAATTAAAATTGTATTGTTGCATAACTTAAGGGTTCATATTTAATTGATAAATACAAAAAGTTCTTAACTTATTTATTAGCATACTTTTTAGAAATGTTATATAAAAAAATTAAAGCATACATTAAGGGGGGTGGTTAATAATTAAAATAGCTTAAAAGGGTAGGTCTCACAAAATTATTCTCAATCTACTAAACTGTACACAAATATATGGTATAAATTTTTTAACATAATGTTGCATTCTTTTAGGCTTTCTTATAACCATTATTAAAATTTTCGATTTGGTTATTATAACCGATTTTATGTTATATGTTGCTTTAGCAACTTTTGCTAATCGGGTGAAAATATGGTAAACATACTTTTTACAACAAAAATATTTTTCTTTGCAAATCTGCAGGGTTTTTTAAAAAGATTTAAGGCTTTTATTCTAATTTATTTTTTAAGGATTGTAATATGCTGAACCAAAAGCTGGTCTTAGACTTTCTCATACTGTTCTGGCCTAAAGTTCAAAACTTCTGTATTAATATTCATTGTATGTTAAAATTTATTAAATCATCGATAACCTGATATGGTATAGACTTATTATCATGTTTTTTTTTTATTTTAGTTTTAAAAAATTCTCTTTCCGGGCTATTGACATTTGAACTCAAGACCGTAAAATATGACCTGTGACATTTTTTAGGTTTAAAAATTTATTGTAAATTAAAAACAAAAAATATTACAAAAATATTTCTTACAAAACCAAGCAAAATTCTATATTTGTTTCCTTAAACCCCATAATTTAAAAGCCTACATTTAGTAGATTTATTAAACCAAAATGTAAAAGCCTACTTTTAGGAGATTTACTAAACCAAAATCTTAAAGCCTACTTTTAGGAGATGTATTAAACCAAAATTTTAAAGCATATTATTTAGCATTAACAAACTAATAAATTTTAAATTATAATAAATTCTAATTAAATACTATTTTAAATCAAACTCCCAATTTTAAGCGTATTTTAAGGTATTTAGAAAAAAATATTTAAAAATTTTAATTATAATTTAATACCATTTGATATCAAACATATTTTTGTTAATAGCCTAAACTTTATCTATGTGTTGAAATAAAATTTATAGTTTTTTAAGTACTAGAAATAGAAAAAAAATAAATTAAATAATATAAAAATATTATTTAATGCCACTTTACATTTTAATATAATGTAAAACTATTTGTTAATATGTTAATTAACAAAACAAATAACTAGTAACAAAAAAAAAAACAAGAAATTAACTATTGGTATTTTTGGTATTTTTGGTATTTTTTTTTTTCGATTGTATTCATATGTGTATAAGTATTTTATTAATGTTTACATGCTAGAGTTGTAATAGTAATAATATTTGTTGAATATTAACATATACAAACATAACATATAAAAATGGTAGAGAAATGAGTTTTTGTTGTTAAACAACAGTTACAAAAAATAAACATATAAACTCGATATTAAGTCAAGCATACAAAATATGTAAATTTTACAAAACTCTACAGCCCAGCAAAAGTTTTTAACAAAAAAAATTGCCGCTAGTTTTTAGCTTAAAATCATTTTAAATTATAAAAAAATATATTAAAAATCAGCAAAACTTTATATTAGTAAGAGATTTTTTATTAAAAATTTTTGTTTTAATTTTTATACAAGTATTTGTTGCTGGGTTTTTAATACTTTAATTTTTTAGTTTTGATTATACAATTCAATGTATTTATGTTTATTTTAAATACACACTTACCTATACATACAATACATTTGCATAATACAAATATGTATTGTTTTTATATGAGTGTAATTTTATACAAAAGCTGAGTTAAGTTTATAGCGTATGTATATACGCGTTTATATTTAAGTTAATTGTGAAAATCTCGCTTTTAAGCAAATAATAATTGTTTTATATATTTAAACACACGCATACACATAAGCATACGTAAATTGTTTTATATACATTTACATATGTATATTTGTGATTGTTTGTTTGTTTGTATGTCTTTGTAATTACACAATTGGTTTTTGGGTTGTTTGATTTTCCAGCCAAATTTGTGGATCGCTAATGCAAATTTTTAGGTTTTGTTTACATTATAAGTACTGGTAGTTAATTAAAATTATTTGTAATTAGCATATAAATAAAAACATATACACACATGCATAAATACTCATACCGTTTAATGAAAACTCATGGAAATAAAAATAATCTAAATATATTTTTATTAAAATTTAAGCCTAACAAAAAAGGCAGAAAAAAATTATGTAAAAATTTAAACTCACAATAGAGTTTAAAGTTCTTAAATTCCATGGGATAAGTTAATTCTTTTTTATCATTTATAATAAATTGTCAAAAGAAAAAAAAAAGGATATATGGGAAACAGGCGCACCTTCATCTCTCCACCATTTGCTTTCCAAAAAAAAATCAGATTAATTAGTAGGAAGAATTTCCTAAGTGTTTCTTCTGTTTGAAAAAAAAGCCTAAAAGTAGGCATAAAAATATTATAAAAATTAAAGAAAAATTCTAACTGACAATAGTGTTTAAAGTTTTTAAATTCTAGCAATAAAGTTACTCTTTTTATCCTTCAAAATAAATTATACAAAAAAAAGGATGTATGTGAAACAGGCTTTAAATTGCTTTTAATTAAATGAATTTTTTTTATACATATTTATATATGATTAATTGCGCTGAATTTCTACCATTTTTTAGCTTTAAAAAATAATTTTATTTCCAGGATATATTTCCAGGATATAAGGTAGTTGTGTTAATAATTTGAATTTAAAGAAATTTTGTACATATATTTGTACTGAAAACATACACTAATCTCTCTCATAGTTAGAAATTCCTTTAACAGTTGTTTCTTAAATCCTTTTAAAAATTATTACGAAAAAGGATATATGAGAGGTTGATGTGTTCTTGCTGCGAATTGAATGAAATTTTTCATACATATTTATTGCTACATATTGTATTCATAAACTTGTTTTCACTGTGTTCCCATCATGTTTTAATCTTTAGTAAAAAATTAAACTTGAAAATTTCTTCCAGGATATATGAAACATAGGCTTGCCTTTGCTTCATATCAAATAAAATTCACTAGAAATAACTATTTATGGATACATACTGAATTTATATACTTATGTTTGATACATTATAATATTTTTCAAAGTAATATAATTTTTCGGTTCAAGGACATTTTTTAGCTAGTAGTATCCCCGCTTAGAAATCATTTCTACATGCTAAATAAAATATATATATTTCTTAGCAGGGCTAGAAATCGAAGAAAATATGTTTAGAAAATAACTTCTGAAATTAACAATAAAAATTTTTAAATTTCCTGTAAAAATTCTGTAATTTGTAAAATGTAAATAGCAAAAAGATCTGTTAAATAATAGTTTTTGTTTTACTAAAAATCAGTACAAAAATAGTGAAGTGAGATTGAAAACCGTTTACAAATTTTTCTACAAAATTTTTTTTCTGCGTGAAATTTTATTGTGTTTTTTGCTTAATCTGACAATTTTAATGTTCTAAATTGTTTACAAACTGTGTAAATTTTTGAAAACAATGTCAAACACGATAATCGTTCACAACCAATTAGTCTCTCAAGTAAAGCCCACATCCTTAAAAAGCAAAATGTTGTATTACAGGTTGGGTGAAAAGTTCTTGCGCTCACCAAGAGATGACACTGCTAGCTTCAAACTTTTTTTTCTCATATTGGTATAACACACATGCAAAGTTGCGAGTCATTTTGTGAATTCTTTCTTTGTTTACAAGACATTTGAAGTTGACGTGTCATTGATTTTTTTAATATGGAAAAAATTGAATATCGTGCAGTCATTTGATTCTTTGTTTTGAAGGGTTTAAAAGCAAAGGAAATTTATGAACAATTGTAAGAAGTGTATAAGGAGTCCTCACCTTCAAAACGCACCGTTGAATTTTGGGCTGGTGAATTTAAACGTGGTCGTACCTGCCTTGAAGACGATCCACGCGAAGGACGACCAAAAACTGCAACCACAGCAGAAATAATTGAGCAGATACATAATATGGTTAGTGAAGATCCAAGTTTGACTAAGCGTGAAATTGCTAATGCCATAGGCATCTCAGACGAACGAGTACTCCATATTTTACATGAAGAATTACGTATGAAAAAACTGTTTGGAAAGTTAGTGCCGCACACATTAACAATTCAACAAAAACTGGATCGATAACAAATTTCTCAGCGTAATTTGAAGCGTTTTAAGCCGAATAAAACCGACTTCATGCGTCGTTTTATAACTATGGATGAGACTTGGATCTACCACCATCATCCGAAATTGAAACAAGAACGTTTACAGTGGACTGAAGCTGGTTGTTCAGCTCCAAAGCAGGTGAAGTCACAACGATCAGCAAAGAAGGTTATGGCATCAGTTTTTTGGGATGCAAAAGGAATTTTGTTGATTGATTATCTTCAGAAAGGTAAAACAATCAACTCTGAATATTATTGCAGCCTTTTGGATCAGCTGGATGAAAAAATTCGTGAGAAAAGACCTGATTTAAAGAAGAAAAAAAATCATTTTTCATCAAGACAATGCACCTGCTCACAAAAGTGTTTTGACGATGGCTAAATTCAAAGAAATAAAGTACGAATTGCTTGAACATCCACCGTATTCACCAGATTTGGCTCCCAGTGACTACTATCTCTTCAGAAATCTCAAACAATTCCTTCGTGGAAAGCATTTTTCGTCGAATAAAGAGGCCATAGCAGCCGTAGACGGTTATTTTGCAGAGCTTCCGGAAAACCATTATAAGGATGGGATAAAATTATTATTGGAAGATCATTGGAACAAGTGTATTGAGCTTCTAGGAGATTATATTGAATAAAAAATATATTTCGTAACAAAAACAGTATTCTTTCATTTCGAGCGCAGGAACTTTTCAACCAACCTGTATGTAGCTTCTATTATTGATTTATACAAATCTTGTAAAATAATATATTGAAGCTTTTAAAAAAAGTTCACATAATTTGAATACATACTAACCCTCAAAAGTATGCAACATACAAAATTTGATATCAAAGTAATCTTGAACACAAAAATATTTGAAAAATTTTAATTAATAAAATCACAATTTCTTAGAACCAATTTTAGGATTACTTTAAAACCTTGAAAGTATGCTGTATTTGTAAATATCTAAAAACACCACAAAAGTATGCAGTATTTGTAAATATGGATAAAACCCACAAAAGTATGCTACAAAAAAATCTATATCAAAATTTAACCACAAAAGTGATTACAATTTTCATTTAATTTCATACGATTAAATAAGAAACTTTATATTTTCTTATTAAATATTTATTTAACTTCCCAAGTATATTTTTTAACAAAACATACACACACTTAAGTTGAACATGTGCCTAAGTATTTAAGGTGTTTAAATATCACTTACTTAATAAGTATAATAACTTTATCATGTTAACATTTATGCTAATGACATAACCGCAAACATATATTATGCTTAACAACGAATTTGAGAACAGCAAAACTACTTATAAAACTGAGGCGTAGTTGAAGGCATTAAACTAAAGCCTAAAAGTATACTTGACATAATGAAATTTTAACATTGCACTTCTTTTATAGTTTTAAATATAATACCAACAGCTTAATAGCTTTACATACATAAAAGTAATAACAAAATACTTAACTTGCAATTTATTTTTTGTATTACTCTGAACACTGTTTTACAAACTTTAAATTGAAACTACTCTTTTTAATAATATTATGTAAACATTTGTATACTTTGTGCTTTCATAATATTTTATGTTTTCAAATAGTGAAATATTTTCATTACAAGTTGTGTTGTGTTAACAATTAAATGCTGTAACACTTAACAACTTTCTTAACATTTTAAAATCAAATATATGTCTAATGGTATGCTATGTAAATATACTACTACTACACACACACACACATATACATGCATACATTCATATATATAAATAAATGGTTTTGCGGTTACTCAAGTGACTTTCATAAATTTGCCAAGAGTTTATGTGAGTTGTTGTCGTGCAAGAAAAGAAAAAAAAAACAAGCACAGAATATTAAAAAAAAAACTTCATACAATCTACTATACAATGTTGGCTTTAATGTAGTTTTTCATTAGGCTTTGCATGCATGTTCATGTTCGTGTTATGTCATTGTCATTATTCTTCTGGAAGGCTTATATATGTATGTGTAAGTATGGTGCGTGTGTGGATGTGTGCGTGTATATATATGCATATATACATTTGTAAAATTGCAATGCATGTCAGCGTAATTATGTTGGCATTAGAGTGTTAACAGTTCAAAAATTAACATGTCTGCGGCTGTGTTTTGTTTGTATAAATGTTCTCACATGGTATGTACGAGTATGTACGTACTTATATATGTTGGTGCTTTGGTAGGCAATTACAATTGCCTTGAAAATGAATTGTTTTAGAAAGTCTCCTACCGAGTGTTACTACGTTTAGTTACAATTATAAATGGCATACATTTAGCTGGGGTTGTTAGTTTAATTATCATGTGAAGCATACTTTTAGGTGTTAGGAAAATAAGTTTTATTTTTTTAGAAAAGTTTTTACTAGTACTTGAGAAATATGATATAAATCTTGTTAATTTCTTCTTTTTTTTGTGAGTTAGAATAAAGTCAAAATTAAAGCATACTTTTGGGGGAATTTAATAATTAGAACAGTAGTTAGGAATTTGTTTTGGTAGCCACAATGGCAATAAATTTGTAATATTAGTTCCTACGTCCTTTCATCTTAAACGGAATAAAAATGACTCTTATTGTAATAATTTTTAGAGCAACTTAAATTCAAAAACAAATCAAATTCTTCACAGACAAGGTACAGACCAAATTGTTAGGTAATATTCTTTAAGTTTTACATGGTAGAAAGAATAACAAGATATTATTGTAAGAAAGGATTTTCGAAAACGTTCTAACAATAAAAAGAATAAGCTTTGTATGTTAAAAATGAAATCCGTTTAATAAAACACCTTCCGGGGATTGAAAAAATGCAAATATGGTAAGCTCTTTCTGTGAGTGGAAACATTTCAATAATCATTCTGAGAACTCCCTTATCACCTAACGTTAAAATTTATTTACCCCTTTCCGGGTAATGAAAAATCCCCAAAATTCCCACTAACCAATATCACCTCAGATGGATGAAAATCTGTTCTCACAACCCACTGACGATATATAGTTCATCCATAGACAAAATTTTCCTATTCGCGAGTATCAAAAATCACCAAAATCCCCATACTCAAAAATCACGTTAGACGGATGGAAATTATTCTCTACATATTTGTGAGCTCAAAATTTACCCAAAGATTTTGCTTATTAAAAAAGAATAACTAAAAAAAATATTTCAGGCAATTTTTAATAATTTTTTGCTTCAACTGATTATTTCTATGTTTTTATTTTAAGATTTTTGTAACAACATAAAAATAATTAAAAAAAAATATTATTGTTTTTAAACTGTTTATTTGACATTTTCAAATTTCCAAACAAAAAAAAATAGGAACCGTACACAAATAAATAGACCCCTGGGTGTAGCTCACATCCTGGCAAAAAAAAAAACAAGTTATATTACAAGAAAATCCTTAAAAACATTCCCAGCAAAAACAGGGTATCAACTACTTACTAGGCTATTTACTCGCTGAATTACTTTTGTTCGCGATGTCCAAAAAGTAATGGGTACTCATTAGTTTTTGACTGTTCGTAAGCGAGAAGGTAATGACTACCCATTACATTGTGTTTTTTTATAAGTGAGAACATCGCTCATTACTTTTGGAACATCGCGAACAAAAGTAATTCAGCGAGTAATTAGCCTGGTAAGTAGTTGATACCATGTTTTTGCTGGGTTTTGAAGTTATTAACAATTATGTTTATTAATTATAAATGATTTTCTTATAAAATTTATATATTTCAAGAAAATTCATAGATAAATTTCAAATAAATATATTTACGCACAACATAAAAATATTTAAAACTCCACTTCTAGTAAAAAAAAAAAACAAATCACAATCACAATCTGCATTGTAAAAACTATTAATAAATGATTTTTTAAAATATTTAAAAATAAATTAAACCACTTGCTTAATCCAGTGTAAAAATCCTTTAAAAAAAATGAATACTCATTTATGCATTAATTCAGAAATTAAATGATTTTTGCCTTCATTATAATTTTCAATAAGCTGATGATGTTTTTTTTTTTTTTAATGAAAGAATAGAATTTAAAAAAAATATATGTAATTAATGAGAAAAAAAATAAAATTCAATTTTAGTTAATTAATAATGTAAAAAAAAATAAAGCATAAACTGGATAGTATTAATTAATGCATATAAATTTTAATAGGAAAAAAATACAACTGATTACATAACCTTATTAAGCTTTAAGTGTTTTTATGTGAAAATCAATTTGAAAAAATATTAACTATAAAACAAAAAAAAAACTTAAATTTGTTTTAACTTTAAAAACTCTTGTAATGTCTAAAGTAGTAGTAAATAGTTGATATTTTTTTCTTCTACTCTTCCCTTTTATGCTTTTTATTTTTATATTATGATGACAATGATTGTTCTCAAGATTTTCTTGTTATCTCATAACTTCAATTTTAATGACAGTTTTTTTTATTATTATTATTATTCTTGTTCCTTGTTCAGTGTCTATTTCCACTTGACTTTGCCTTGATGTTTTAAGCTGATGAGTGGATGGAAACATATCTGCCATCAACTTTACTAAAGATTTAATGCTTAAGAAGTAAAAATAAAAAGGAACAGAGTGTACAATAAATCTGAAAAAAGCTGGGCAAAACAAATGGTTTTTAGTTTAATAATTAAAGCCTGAAACTATACTTTAAAAAATGCACTGATATAAAAAATATAATAGCATACTTTTAAGGGGATTTTGTAATCCAATTAATAAAGAAAATGCAATATGATTAATAAATATAAAAAGTGCTAAGCATAAATGTGTAAACTAGTTATTATTATAATAAAATTTAAAAAACAAAATTATATAGCATACTTTTAGTATGACACAAGTAAGGCATACTTAGAGGCTGACAAAAAAATAATAACAAGTTTTTCATGTTAGAAACAAAAAGATATCAAAATTAAAGAAGTATTATAGAAGAAGAAAAAAAGCGGCCCTATGTTTCACTGGGAAGAAAAAAATCATTGCCTAATTTTAGGAGTCTCTTATAAGGACATATTATTGTATAATTTAAAAAACTCATTATTATTATACAGTATTCAAATTAGAAAAAGAATATGTTTAAACATTATTATGCTGATTTAGCAGTCAATATATTTTCTACGCTCCCAAAAGAAAAATGTAGCCTACATTTTTTTTTACAAAAAAAAATTATTACCAACATTTTGATGCAAACTAACAAAACCTACTTTTAGATTCTAGCAAGCTTAAAAATTTTATTTTAATTAATATTTTCATGCATTAATTTAATCTTTTGTAAACATTTTATAAATATTATTTTATGGATATTTTTTTTCAGATTATTAAATATTTACATAATGCATTCATGCAGTTTTTTTTTATACAAATATATCAATTTTTCAATATCACTTGTTTACATTTAAAGGTAAAACAACATTACAAAAAATACATATTACAAAAAAAACCTCAATGTTTTATATGCAAACAAACTATGTGTATATAAAAAAAAAATCTGACCCAAGACTACAAGGACTAATGAAAAAATACTATATTTTAAAAATAAAAAAAAAACTATTTTTTTACATATTAGAAATAAAAATTTAACCATTATCCTTTAATTAATTAGATATCAACTCATATGACTTTAAATGAATTTTTCTTGCTGTTTTATTAAAAATTTCAAATTTTTTACACTTTTAGTTATTCAAACTTTGATTTTTTTTAAGTCCTTTAGGATTTATTACAGTTTATTTATATTTCAATATGCCTATATAAATACCTGTTTGAATACGTGCATTTATCAACATTATTTCAAATATAATATATATACATTTTTTTTTTTAATAAATTAAATTGCATCCGTGCAAATAACGCCTTAGGTATGAATTTTAATCACAATCTCTGTGTTTTATAAAATTTATTAATTTTTAATAAAGTAAATAAGCAACAACAATATCAAGTGGCAAACAATATTAAAAATATATTTTCCATATATGTATGTAGGTATAATAACATCAGATTGTTGTGTGTATTATAAAGTGGTTAGAACGAATATTTTGCGGTTTTTGTGCGTTTGAAAACAATAAACGAAAAAATAATCTGAAAGGTACATTAAACAAAATGACAATCATTTCATCTAGGTTGAACCAAAAAAAAAATAACCACATAATTATTACAAAAATTTTATGGAAAATAAATATTTTGTTGCATACACATTTATATTTGTTTGCCTTGAAGCCTTAAATTAAATTAAGCTTAAAATAAAGTAATTGAAATTGTGAAAAACTAGGTACATGCAAATTTAGATCAGAATTTAACACATGAGAGAGAATTTTAGGCAAACTTTAAGGTTGTATTGAATTGTGGCATACATTTAGGTAACTAGTTTTGTTAAAATTTGCAGCATACTTTCCAGGATAAATTTAGCTTTACTGTGAGAAATGAACTGGGGTTGGTTTGATAACATACATTAGACCAATTACTTTGGAAATTTATACAATTTAGATATATTGTGACATGTCACAAATCTAACCCTAAAGGACATGTTATGTGTCGAGTTTACAAAAATAGTTTCTAAGGAGAGATTTTAAGATAAATTTATTTAAAAAAAAATATTAAAATAAAGAAGAAAAAAAGCATTAAAATTAAAAATACGTTCCCCAGCACTGTTTTTGCTACACTCAGAAAAAAAGTTATTAGAAAAATTTGTAAACGGTTTTCAATCCCACTCTACTATTTTTGTACTGATTTTTAGTAAAAAATTATTATTTAGCAAATCTTTTTGCTATTTACATTTTACAAATTACAGAATTTTAACAGAATATTTACAAATTTTTGTTGCTAAATTCAGAAATCATTTTACAAATTTTTGAAAACCGATTTGCTAAAATTAGCAAAAAATTTTACTAATTTTAAAAAAGTGGATATTGAAGGAAATGTTATTTCCAATTAAAACTTACACCTACAAATTTAAATTTCCTTAAAATGTTACATACATTAAAAAAGGGATCGGAAGTGAAGATACCGACACATGTCTAAAAAGAGGACATCCACTTAAAATGACACTAAAAAGGTTTTTTAGTTCTAAAAATCCGCCCTGAAAACAATTCAAATTTAACCTTAAAAGTATATAAAAAATTTACCAAATTATTTTTCTAAACAAAAATTACCAAATTAAAACAAAATGATTAATTCGTTTTTTAAAAAATATAATCAAAATTTTTGATGCTCGATAAGAAAAATAAATTCAAAGCTTTTTACTAATATTAATAATATTTAGTAACTTTTTTTTTTGCTGATTTTAGCAAACAGATTTTAAATTCCACTTTACAAAAAGTCTACTAAAATTTAGTAGCGGCTACTAGTTTTTCTACTAATTTCATTGTACTACACGTCAGCAGACATGTGTTGCTAAGATTAGCAAAAAAAACCGCTGGGCTCAAATTAGCAGAATTTCCCGTAATAACAGCAAAATTTTCAGTTGCCATTACAGACTTTTTTTGGTGAGTGTAGAAAGAAACATTTTAAAGAAAATCTAATTAAAAGTTAAAATAAAATCATACTTCCCATGTAAAAATTGATCAATAAGTCCGTGACTTTTCGAACTTCCCTCGTAGTTAAATGAAATGCTACACATCTCCCATCAAGTACAACCTGTTAATATACTGTCAAATTTTGAGCAAGTTCCGTCATTTACTTTGCGTTACTAGCTGTTCAAAACATACAACCTCGTGGATTTTTTAAAAATGGAAAAAAAGTGAATTTCCAGTGGTCATTAAACATTATTTTTTGCGAAAAAAACCCTCAATGAAACCAAGGAAAAGCTTGTTAAATACTATGGTGCAGAGTCCCCATAGTATTTAACAATGGTAAAAAAATGATTTACTGACTTTCGTTGTGTTCGCACAAGTACAAATGACGCTTAACGTTCTTGACGGTCAATTGAGGTCAGTACACCCGAAAATGTTGAAAAAAATCCACAAAACGGTGTTGGCCGATCAAAGAGTAAAAGTGCGTGAGATTGCTGATGCCATAGGCATTCCATATGACCGTGTGGCTTCGATTTTAAATGATCAGTTAGATTTAAGAAAGCTGTCTGCAAGATGGGTGCCACGTTTGCTCTCAATTGACCATAATGCAAAATTCCATGAATTGGGCTACGAATTGGTACTTCATCCGCCATATTCTCCGAATTTAGCCCCCAGTGACTATTTCCTATTTCCGTTGGGCTAAGTGTATTGAGCTAAATGGAGATTATGTTGAAAAATACATTTTTTTTATACTACCATGCATGCCTCAATGTATGACCATACATGATGTCATATATGACCATATATCTTCGGATCCGACATTTTAGGGTATATGGCGATATTTTAGGGTATTTGGTTTTTCAATGTAAATTTTTTCAGTGTAAAAATGGATTCGCGTTATGTGGCAATGTCAAAAATACTCAGCAAGGTTTGCAATTTCATAAGAAACGGACAACGTTTGCAAATCCTTGAATTTTATTATCAAAATTTGGGCTGTATGGGAAATGTGTTTCTATCGAAAATTTGCCCTTAGCGATGAAGCTCATTTTTGTATCAATGGGCAAGTCAAGAAACAGAATTGCCGAATTTTGGAGGAAGTTCAAGAGCTGCCATTAAATACACCCTGAAAGATTTACTTTTTGATGCGGTTTGTGGGCGGTCGGCATTATTGAATCGTACTTCTTTAAGAACGATGAAAATCGCACGGTACCGTGCGATGAATACCGAATTTTTTTTTTTTTTTTTTTTGTTTGCCCAAAATGGAAATGTGGTCTCAACAAGACGGTGCTATGAACCTATTGAGAGACGAGATTGGTGAGCAATTTTTGTGGGGATACGTGAAGTCTCTCGTGTACAGGGACAACAAGCCAGCCACAATATCAGCGCTGGAAGGCAGCATAACAGCTGTCATCGGCGAAATAAAGGTTTAAATGCTGAAAAAAGTATGCTAAAATTGGAGTTCACGGATGGTCCACCCACGGCGGGCAAGACATTCATTTAACGCCCCAAATAAATATTTCATTCACTTTTGCAAATTTTCTGTATTTTTTTCAATTTTCAAAACCCAAACTGTTAAAAAATCACCCTTTATATTGTTATATATGCTCATATCTTATTCATGTATGCTCATTGATTGGGAATTTTCCATACCCATTTGTCTATCCGTTGAAATGGCAATTACCACGCGAAGACGAAAGTGGTATTGCTTTCCACAGACGCCCAGAGGTTTATAATATTTTATAATTGCTTCACCGTAATTCCTGCCGGAATTTTATAAACCTTTTAGCAAAATTTTATAATTTATTTTCAAAGAAGAGACTTTAAACCAAATTTCTGTTAATTTTAAATGTCTGCCTGTAAGATTTAATATTTTTGTAAATTTTAAGAAAGTTTGCTTTAGAATAAATTTTTTAATATTAGGAAATTTCAACTTTAAGACTATTTCTCGCTTTGAAACGGTAGACTAAATACAAAAAAAAAAAATTGAAATAATTTGTTTTCTTAAATTTAAAATTGTAAATTTTTAAAATTATAATAAAAAGGCTATTAGGACTTAAGAACACGATATTTGAGGAATTATATGCATTATAAAAATTTCTTCATTATAAAAATTTGTAGCATCCATTAAGGCTGACAATAAACAAAAATAAATTGCATACTTTAAGTGTTTAAGTTATCTGATTTCTTTTTTTTTTTTTAATTAATAAATTTATTACTTTTCAAATCCTTATTTTAACATTTTAATACGAAAATCCTGTTTTTTATCCTTTCACCATTAGGAAGTGATAATTTTCCTTCTTTATTTTTTAAATGCATATAAAACACAAGGCCAAAAACTATGCTATAAATTTCTTTAATTTATTAAAATAAAAAATATATATATTGTTGTTATTTCAGCGTGACTATTAAAATTGTGTGTTTTTTATTTAAAAACAGTATTATATCACTCATAAATTTACATTTTATAACTTGTTGTTTTTATTTAAAAAACAATAATGGGCGTTTTTCTTTAAATTTTATTTTATATAAATTCTAAAAACAAAAAATAAATATTTAAAAATTTTATTTACCAATTTTAAACACATGCTACATTTATTTTTAATACAATCATTTTGTTGGTACTATCTAATACTATCAAAAATTGTGGTATTGTTATTACGCGTAATTGGACATTTTGTGGCAAATATGACAATTTTGTTGTTCAACACAAAATTTGTTATATAATTTAGAAGTTTTTTTTTGTTACTCGTTTTTATATTGGTAAAAAGAAAAATTCTAAAAAAAATCATGTTTTTAAAATTGTACTAGATTATATTTAAATTGTGGTTTAAAAAATTTATAAATACATAAATACTGCATATTTTGCAAAGCAGAAATATTTATTTAATTTACTTTTGGTTTTTTTGGGGGGAACATGCAATGATGTTTTTTTTTCGTTGGTAACTGCTTAACAATTATTTCGGTAGGCAATGTTTGAGATAATTAAAAAAAAGGCAGGCTTGCTATATTTTTAAGAAATATATGTGGAGATTTTATATGAACCGAAAGATATTTTTTTATTAAAGGCAAAAACTGTTTTATGCCAATATTTATTTCATATAACTACTGTATATAAAACGGTAAACAATTATATAATATTTTACCTTATTGGCGGCGCTATGGTTGATAGAGGGTATTGCAATTGAAAATATATCTTATGATTGATAGAAAAATATTACAAAAAAAGTACTAAAATTGATTTTTCTTATGTCAGTCTTAAATCAAAAAATGATTTTCAAGAAATTGGTTCATAGAGGGTATTGCATATAAGGTCTCATGTATTTATAATAATCTAAAGCAATGAAGTATTAAAAATATAACTACTTTAATAGTTATGAGTGAACATGTGAAAAGACATATTTATATGAATTCGACTGGTGAAAATATGACATTTATATTTTTGCCTACGTTGAAAATCCTATAAACCCGAACTTTAAATCAACTTGCTAATGTGGGATTATTTTCACGATTAAGGAGTGTAACCTTTAAAAAGGGAAGATTGGAAACAATTTCGAAAACTTTTGTCCTGTGACTTTTAAGAACAATTTAAATTTTATATAAATAAAAATTTGCATATTTTCCGGAAAACTTATATTTTCATCTAGATAATGTGATTTCTTTATTTTTTTTTTTTCATTCTTTTTTTGCTTAAGCAGTGATTTTTCTTTAACATCAATTTGTGAAGAAAACTTCTTGATATATATATTTTTTTTGTAGTTGTATTTAAATTGTTGTTTAAATCAATTTGCCTTTCAAGTACCTACAACAATCTCGTTCCCCAGCCTCTCATAGTTTAACCCTATTGGTGGAATATGAAGATGAAGATGAAGATGAAGAAGAAAAAAACAAAAGCTTTTCAATTTTCACAAAAATATACTTATGACAGACCATTCAAATTTCCTGCACTTTTTCTTGTTGTTATATTTTTACTACCCAGAAATATGATTCTTATGAACAGCTTCCTATGTTATATGAGATGTCCTTTTTTTAAAAAACACAATTCATGAATCTCACTTAAAAATTTGCAGTTTTTTTTTTTTTTTTTGTATACATAATTTTGATGACGATGATGATGAAGAAAATAATGATGATGATGGAGAAAATATTGAAAAATGGGGACGTTTGAAGTAAACGAAGCAGCAACTTAAGAGGCTGGAAATCATACCATACTTAAAGTCTTATTTTTTTTTCTTAGCTTTTCTTAAAGTACAATTGTTTTGTTTGCATATTTTTTATATATTTTTTTCTACTTTGGTTTCATTTTTTTCATATTTATTTTTTTCTTAATATTGGTTTCAAGTATTTTATGGAATTTGTATTGTATAGTGAAAAGGACCTTTTGTTATGGCAACCAAGTCTTGTGAAAAAAAAAAGTACGTTGAGAGTTTTAAAAAGGGAAGGGGTTAAAAGGTTGTTATACTATATGAAAAGCTTGAGTTGTATAAATACAAAAAAAAAATAAATAAAAAATTGAGGAAGATGAAGAAAATTACGCTAAGATGTTTATCCTTGGCAACCGAACAACCATTATTATTTTTATTACTTATTTGCTTTTAATATATCAACCTTACTACTACTCTACCTAACTACCACTACGTCAACTGACTTGACTACTACTTGTTATGGCACTACTACTACTACCACTACCAATTTTTTTTTTAAAGGACTTGCACCATGTTTAAACAATCTACCATTACTGTTGCTTTTATATAAATATCTTGTACAGAAAAACGGATGTCGTTTTGTTGAATTTTCTTTTCATATTATTTTACATTTTTACATATTTTTTAACTTTGATATTTGAATATCAATAATTTTTTTTATATTCTCATTTTGACCCTTATTGCTATTGAAAATTGCTTAAGAAATTCTTCCAGTTTTTTTTTTTAAGAAACAAAAAATGTTGTTGTTTTATATATTATTAAGGAAGGTATTTTTTTTTTTTTTTTTTTTTGGTAAGATTTAAGTATTAAATCGTGTCTGTATTTTTTTGTTAAACAATATTTTGCTTTTTAAGTAAGTAGTTTTAAAAAATTTTCTTAAATTTATTTTGTGATAGCCTGGGTAATCACTGTCAATGTTTTCTGAGCAGATATGCTTTAAACTACACTTCAGTGTTGTTTCCCCCCCATCTTATGTTAAGTGGTACTAATTTTTTTTGTACTCTTGTTTCTGAAAAACAAAACTTATGATCCTTATTCAATGTCCTTACATTGTTATTAATAATAAGCTATGCAAAGTTTTTCTTTCTTCAATATTTTTCTCTTGTTGTTATTTCGCTTATTTTTATAGTTTTGTTTTATTTTTTTTTTTTAGTTGGCTGGTTTTTTTCTGTATTTCTTAAGAATTTTTTTATTGTTTTCCGTCTAGCAGGATGTTAAGCTTCCTTTAAGCAAAACAATTAGTTTTTTATGATTTATCACAACTAAGATTTATAAATTGTTTTCTTTAAAGCTTTTAAGTGGAGAAATAGAAAAAAATCAATATTTTTATTAAATGAACCCTAAAAGTATGCAACGATATAAGACTAAAGAACATTAAACACAAAATCCCTAGTAGTATCCTATTTATGTGTCATTCTATTTTGAATTAAAACATGTCTGATTTATACATTATTTTGTAATCACCAGGGCTTTCAATAATATACATAAGAGGCTTTCCATATCATTTGACGACCAGCTATCAATGCACTACACACAAATAAAACACATGGTTAGGGCAATCATATTCCAAGAGTATCAAATATTTTTGGGTTTATGATTGTGTCAACCATAGTAATAAAACTAATAAAGTTATGGAATTACCATCATAATATGAAGTACCATAATATGATTGAAATTTGTAACGATAATATGATAATTCGAATGATCATTATATGATTCTAAGTAATTACAAATTCATCTTCAATGGTCATAATATGTTCTGTAAAAATCGAATTAGCGAAATAATTAATATAAATGAGACATTTTTTGATACGGGAGACCTCCTGACGTCCCACAATTGAACTTGATGTTCTAAGTTGTATGAAGGCCTAAAAGTAGTAAAATGTCTTGACTTTAAAAAGTCGATTGTCGCAATATGGCGGTGCCGATGGTTGAGCCAAGAAATGGAATACATGTTAAGAACGGAATAGACTTGAAAAATTTTTACTTAGTGGTTTTTAAAAATTTAAATATGGCGGACGATTTTGGTTGTTCCGAATCCCGTTTTAAAAATAATACTTTATAACTTTTAAGGTCGTTGAATACGAATCTGATATTTATAGATTTTTAAAATTCAAAATTATGAATCAAATATAGCGGATGAATTTTTTACAAGTGATCGTATTTGGAAACTGAATCCCAACCTATTTGTTTTGTTTAAGTACTAAACACAAAGCAAAAGCCTCATCATATCTATGCAATGTTTCATAGAGTTTCCGTGTATTGTAACGTTTCATAATATTTATAAAACATTTCATAAACTTTAAAAAAAAAAATATTTAATAATATTTTTGAAATTTTTTTATCATAATAATGAAGTTAAAATTTAATAACACTTTAATGGTTATTTTTATTATTTATGTTATTTTTGGAATGTTTTATAAATATTTATGAAATTGTTATATTGGACGAAAATTGAAGAAGCTTTTTTCTGGGTGTAGTTTCTTTATTTCAGTTTCTCTGTTGTATATGGTGCGTTGTGCATGGTTGTTTCACAGGCTATTCTCTTCATATTTCTCTCTAGTTCCTCTGTTGTTATTTCTCTCTTAAAGGTTTCCACTTGTAGATTCTCTCCCATAGTTGTTTCCAGTATTGTCTCTACAGTAGATAAACTGCATCTCCTTTAGTTTCTTAGCAATAGTATATCTCCAGTTTTTCTCCTGAAGCTTCTCTCCTGTAGTATATTTTCTGTAATTACTCTCATATAGTTTATCTCATGTAGTTTCTCCCTGTAGTTTCTCTTCTGTGCTTTTTGTACTGTATTTTCTCTCCTGAAGTTTTCTAATGTAGTTCCTCTACCGAAATTTTCTTTTGTTCGGCGCGCTAATCTCTTATCCAGGATGAAAAAACTACCAAATTTTTAGCCACCCATGATGCCAAATGGTGCGGCTACAAAAAAAATTCTTAGTCGAGACCACGAAATTCTTAGCCGATTTACAGAAAAACTTAGCCTCTAGCAAGGGTTGTACCAATTCAAACATGTAAACATTCAAATCACAATCACTGTACTTGCAGTACAGCCCTTGCTAGAGACTAAGTTTTTCTGTAAATCGGCTGAGAATTTCGTGGTCTCGACTAAGAATTTCGTGGTCTCGACTAAGAATTTTTTTGTAGTCGCACCATTTGGCATCATGGGTGGCTAAAAATTTGATAGTTTGTTCATCCTGGTTTATAGGGTCCTTGGTTATACTTTATATTAGAGGGAAAGTCCAGGATGTAGTCCATTCCCACAAATCCCTTAACAGGTTATAAAAAATCCCAACTTGAAAAAACCCCTTTTTTGAGTTTCGCTTACATATATAAGCATTCTACGAATTCCCTTGTAGCTGCTGTAAAAATTAATTTACCCCTTCCGAGGTAGTGAAAAATTTACAAAATCCTCAAATACCGATATCGGCCCAGATGAATGATAATTCATTTCCCCATTCTAGGGAGTCTTCACAATTTGTCTAAAAACCCGAATTTTTAAATTGATTTTAGAACAAAATATTCGTTGATTATTGTCTACCTTAAATTTTCAATAAAAAATCAAATATTTGTATTATAATAAATATCATATTTATCATAGAATACCTGAATCCTTAATATACAAAAGAAAAATATTAATTTTTTTATATACACTGAAAGCTCCACTAACGGACAGCTTCCGCAGACGGACAGTTCCCATAGACTGACAAATATCTTGGTCTCTTCTTGGAACCTAATAAGAAAAAAAACTATCCTGTAGGCGGACATCTACCGTAAAAGGACAAAAAATCAACGAGACGGTCGGTGTCCGCCTGCGGGAGCTTTTACTGTACATATTTGCAATGTACAGTATTGAACGATTTTTTTTTCTCTCTCTAAAGCGAAGTCGAGTAAGACAAGGAAATTTTCCAACTGGGCTTAAGTATTTTTATAATGTTTAAAATTTTGAAAATGATTGTTTTTTAAAATTTTTTTTATTAATCTTTCCAACATTGATGTTCAACTTGAACATTTTAAAACAATTTGTTTTACAAAAAAACAACAACATACATTTTTCATATGCTTGATTTCATTTTTTACAAATCTTTAACAAAATCTTTTGCATACAAGACATATTTTCTTCATGAATTTTTTTTTTAAAAAAAGCATCAATTGAAAAATGCATTGAAAATTCCTAACAAATGACTTTGTATAAAAGAAAAAAGAGAGCAACAGAAAGAAACTAAACCGAAAAAAAAGTAGACTATACAAGAAAATCTTTTGGTAACTATTTGCCATTCAAGCGTAAATGAAATTTAGAGATGTGTGAGTATATAAATTAGGGTGGCATATATTGACAGCGGCAGTATAAGTGATAGTTTTTTAGGTTAGAAAGTCAAAGATATTAAAAAAATATATATACATATATTGAAAAAGTGATTAAACAGTAAAAAATACAGTGTTATATAAATAATGCAAACATACTTTAAGGAACTTAAAATTTAAAGAAATCCTACATACTTTAAGGTGTTTTAAACGCTAAAAAATAGAGCCTACTTTTAGGCTATTAAGTCGATTTTATTCCAAATTTTATTTTCAATCAACAAAAAAATATAATTTAATTTTTTATATTTGCCAATTTAAAGCTGTAACTACTTGCAAAAATATAAAATATGAAAATTAAGTGCAACCCAAATAAATTTCATATGTTTAAATGTATATGCACTGAATTTCAAAATACATACGACAAATGTTGCAATGAATATATTTGTTCAACAGCCTTTACCATAAGTAAAGCAATAAAAAACTAAGCCACTACTAGTACTACAACTAAAACTAGTACTACAACTTTTTTATATAGTCTCTCTTTTTTTCTGTAGATTTATGCATAGTTTGCATTCAAAATACATACTTGCAGGCTTAGTTAAGCATACATGGTACTATATAAAGTTATATGTAGATGACTAACGGAAGTCTAATGATATATAGAGAAATGATATAGTAGTAATAGTTGTAAAGTTTTGAAATAAAAAAATAAAAAACTAAAATAAAATCAAGTAACTGTTGCCTTATACTTTACTATGTGTATTGATATGCATTTGAAAAATGTAATGTGGCATGTTAAAAAGATTTTCTTTTTTTTTTTTTGGTTCTTTATTTTTGAGAGTATTAAATTGCAAACGGAAATGATAGACGGAAGTTGCAGCAGAAAAAAATAATAAAATGATATAGTTTAAAAAGATTAAAATGTTTCGTGACGCAAATAAGAAGAGGAAATATGAATTATAAATGTCATTAAAAGTAATAATAAGTAGCGTATGAGTAATATTGAATTTATAATGGAAATAGGGGATGGCGTATGATTTATATTTGTTACAATTAATATTAATCATACGCTATGTTAATTTTTGCGTACTAAATACGGTAGCGCGACTTTCAGGCAGTAAAAATTTGAAAATATATGCTTAAAATATTCAGTAACAAATGGAAAATACGCATAAAAATATGCACTTAAGGGGAAATATGCGCTAAAATAAAAAAAATATGTGCACTATATATTAGTGTTTCCAATTATTCGACCCTGCCAGTTAATCAGTTAGGTCATTATTCGAAAAATGAAGAAAATTGATTAATCGGTTATTTGGGTCGACTAATCGGAAAAATTGACTATTAATCGATTAATCGTTTAATGCATACCAAATGCATTTCTTTCATCAATAATAACACAAAGAGCTGCTTTTGGCTGAAATAGTGTTTGTCAATGACAATTCAAAGCACATCCTGCTTTATAATGTTGGGTTTTTTTTCGAGGAATCTGGCGACTTTTAAAAAGGAAAATATCTAGAATACAACAATAAAAATGCCTAAATAAACAAGAGCTGCCTCAAAAAAATTCAATAAAAAATATGGTATGGATAAACAAAGTTTGAAATAATTGCCACTGTTGCTCGACTCTTTCACTACCTGGTTAAAGAAGTTATCTATTAGAAAAGATGTAAAAAGCACTCATATTCCAGAAAGGTTCTCAGCGATAAGGGTACGCAAATTGTTAAATAAATTTGAGTGAACAAATTAATTCTGTTAATAAATCAAATTAGAAACAAAATTTCATGTTAGTTTTTATAATTTTTTTTTAATAAAATTTTAAATGAAACTGTTTTTTATAGAAAATACTGTTTTCGAATTTAAAGCAATTTTATATTATTATTTTATACCCCTTTGATCATATTTAATACCCCCTTTATAGGCTTTTCACACTGAACAACATCTTTGTGAAACGCATGGAAGATGTTGAAAATGTGAAACAAGTGTTTACATTGGCAACATCTTTCATCTGTTATTTATTCAGCTGTAAAAAAAAATAAGTGAAAAAGACGCATAATTATTGTTAAAAATAAAAAATGGATTTAAAGAAAGCATTATGCATTGGAGTAGTTGTTGCTTTGCAAGAACAAACCCGAATTTTAATGCTGTACATTGAAATATTAAAGGCCATTCTGGAAGATAATAATGATTTTTTTGTAATTTTTTTAGTGATGACACTTAAAATAACGAAAGGTGTAAGATGGAACAAAATGAGAAAGAATCATGTTTTGTAGATGTAGAATTTTTTTTAATATGAAAGAGACCGGTCACTTGAAAATAGGCTTTTCCTAGGAGGGGGTCATAATTGCTATCTGTGGCATGTCTCAGGACCGATGTGAAAGAACATGTCATACATTTAACCCCAAAGAATATGTCTCAGGACTGAAATTACATATCTTGGGACTATCGCAAAGAAACATACCACAGAACCAACGACAAGGAACATGTCATTTAATTAAAGCAGATGAACATGTCATAGAAAAATTTAAAAAATTAAGAAATATTTAAATTTAATTTTAAAATTGCACTATCCATCTCTGATTTTTTAAAAAGTAATGAATAAGAAGGAAGTAAGTAAGGAAGTAGTCCGGGACTCTCAAATCGGGGAATCTGGCTGACTAAGCAAAATCTGGGTAACGCGAGATTACACGTATTGCGAAGGCATTCCTTAATATATACATTGTGTCGCGTGATTTCCGTCCTGTTGGAACCACATGTCCTACAAATCCAGGTCGTCAACTTCAGTCAGCATGACTCTATAGCGGTCAGCATGACTCTATGGCGGACGCCATTCACCGCAATAGCGTTACGGTCAGCTCTTTCGAAAAAAACAAAATCTAATTAACTTTTACTTTTATTAGGACCTCAAATTTAATTCATACATGTTTTCTTTGTAAGAATTATTTATTAATAGGACTGCGATTTTAATGTATTTATTATTAAAATATGAATTCTAAAAATATGCAACACCATATTTTAAATATCTGTAAATAATCTGATAGGAAGCTTAAGTGAATTTTTGAAAAATATTTGTTGCCTATCTTAAGGCCTGATATTTTATTTGCTAAATGCTTAAAAGTCACAAGTTATTAAAATCAGAAAGTTAAGTTTTGATAAGCAAATATAGCAGACTAAGAGGCGAGGAAAACTAAAAAAAAATAAAGCTTAACTTATGGATGATAAAAAAAATATATATAAAAAAAATAAAATTTCTGGCATACTATTAAGCGCTGAAAACTACAAAAAAATAAAGCATGAGTTAAGGCTAATTGAAATAAATAAACAACTTTAAGTAAAATACTGTAAGGAGTATAATATTTTTAAATTGCCATTAGGTTAAATATTTTAAAAATTTCTAAATCAATGTTGCTTTAAATTATCTATTTTTTACAAATTTTTATGTTTGATTTCTTTATATTATTTTTAAAAATATTTTTTTTATCACAAAAAAAAATATATAATATTTGTTTAATTGCAAAAAAAAATAACTAATAAATAATATTATAATTTGTTTGGAATACTACTATTATTTTTGTTTCAACAAATAATAAATTTTAATTAATTTAAAATAAATTAAATTTTTAAATCAATATTCATTAAAGTAAAAAATCAAAATTTTTTTTCTTCATTATATAACAAACTATTCAAATCAAAACAAATTTTTGTGTGAGTTTTATTATAATTTTCATAAAAAAAAACAAAATAACATAAGCAAATTGTATTTATAATAATTAAATAATAATAAAATTTTCAAACTAACTACATACAATTGCAGCTCATTGTTAAATAAATATATAAAAACAAAATTCTGTGGCTATAGATCCCCCCTAAAAATGAAATATTTATAATTTGATTAACAACATAAAATAGAAATAAACAAATAGCATTCAACCAATAAAATTGAGCAAAATCTTTCTATTTTTATTTTCAAATAAACAAATCAAATAAAAATTATATACATATATCTACTATCTATGCAACTCTATCTACACAGCAAATTGTATTTGCAATGATGATAATATGTTTATAAAATATTCATAACCAGAAAAAATGTACAATAGAGCAAATATGTACTAAATATGTATATATAAAAACTACTACAAACTAAAATTGTTTACCAAATTAAATTTTCAACAAATCTTATTTGTAGTTTATCTAAAAACCATCTACTACTGCTACTACTCTGCCTGTTGGATATTTAACAATACTATAACAGCAACAAAAAGAGCATACAAGAAACTACTATGTACTGCCGTATAAAATGATAAAAGTATAACAAAAAAATAGAAACATTTAACTTAAATCAAGATCTAAATAAAAGGAAATCAAGCGTTCATAGACATTGTTAAGTATACTACTACATCCTGCCTAAGCTTGGAAAAAACAACTACCAACTAAAGCTGTATAAAACAGAAAAAAAAATATCCAAAACATTTTTAGTAAGAAATTGCAGTGAATTTCTTTTTTTTTATTTATTTTCTATGTTTTTAAAAAGGAAAAACAACTATCATCATAAAATACGTTAGACATTTTACTTAAAGACCCTGGGTAAACAATAAGTCTTTATAGAGAAAACAATAAAAAAACCAAGGTTTAAGAATAACAAACAAAATCATCAGTTTTAAAAACTTATATATTCATTAGGGTGCTAATAATATAAAAAACAAAATAATTTCAAAACATTTTTAAATAAAATTTTGTACAAGACTATCAGGTAAATTAAATATCAATAGCAATAATTTATATATTTTTAAAGAAATTTGTTTAAAAGCTTGAAATTAGGGAAGGTATAATTTAAAGAAGATAATAGAACAAAATTATAAAAAAGATAATTTACTACTATTGAGGCGTATGATTTATATTTTTATATGAAATTAATATTAATCATACGCTACTTATGTAATTCATTAAAAAAGGGAGTATTACAACAATTTTACATTGAAAAGTCACAAAAATTATCAGCAGTGTTAAATATTTTATATTAATCGGTTAAACGTTTAGCTCAATAAAACTCCTATTTTCAAGCAAAAATTTTTATTACCCTAATTCTGTAAAACAACTTTTTGTCTAAAATGCATTAGTGTTTACTAATGTTTGTGTTGTTTGTTCCCTGTGTTTTTCCTAACTTATTTTTCTTAGCAGCTGAAAAATGAGAAAAAAGAAAAACAACATCAACTAGACATTGATTTAACAACATTAGAGGCATTTGTAACTTGTTTAGGGAGATTTGTGTGCAGCATCTAATGCTGGACTTTAGCACCAACAACACAAACAATGAACAAATTCTCTTAACACAATGGTCAGTTGCATTTGTTTTGGGGCTAAGAAACAAAACGGTTCTAGTTGAAAGTAAGAAAAAGTTAAGAGTTAGGGATACATTTTAGAAATTTTAAAATGCATAAATTTGAAATAAATGAATATGTTTTAAGTGGAGCGAAGGGAATATTTAAAATTTTGCATTAAAATAAATTCAAATAAAATTTAAATTGAAAAAAAGAATCGGTCCTTAAATATCTGATATTGCAAAAAAAAATTATACGAATAAAAATTTGTAATCGAATAAATTTTGTATTCGAATAAAATGTTAATGGGAAATATAAAATTAAATTGGAGCCTAATATCAACTATTTTAAATTTGATAAATTACACGAAAAAAAATTAGAAAATGCAAAAAAAAAAATCTAATCGAATAAAATCTGTACTCGAATAAAATTTTTAAACAATTAAAATCATTAGCCTCATTTCAAATATATTAAACTTGATAAATACAAAAAAAAACAGAGAAAATGCAATAAAATATTAATCGAATAAAATTTGTACTCGAATACAATTTTTAAACAATTAAAATCAATACCTTCAAATATTTTAAACTTGATAAGTTACAAGAAAAAAACTAGAAAATGCAAACAACAAAATATTAATCGAATAAAATTTGTATTCGAATAAAATATTTAAACAATTAAAATCAATAGACTAATTTTAAATATTTTCAACTTAATAAATTATAAAGAAACAAAGAAAATGCAAAAAAAAATTAATCGAATATAATTTGTACTCGATTAAAATTTTAAACTTAAATGTAGCTTTATTAGAAGTTTATTCGAAAAAAATATGAATCGAATATAATATTTTTAATTAATCTAAATAAAAAAAATTATAAGACCAATAATTTAAGATATTTCAAACTTTATAAAAAAAATAATAAAAAAACTAAAAAATTAAAAAAAAAAATATTTTTGCCGATAGTAAGCGAAAAAAAATGTATTCGAATAAAATTTGTCTTGAAACAAAGTTTGAAGTCGTATTAAGAGAGTTAATTTTTTAGATATTTTTTTCTTAAAGGTCTAAAAGTTTAGTACAATTTTATTCGAATAAAATTGTAATCGGTTAAAACGAGTAAAACTGTTTAAATCAATACAAAATAGTTAAATATCAAAGGCTTAATTTCGGCTAATTTAAACTTTATAAAAACAAATACAATTTGACAAAAATTAAATTTATGCGAATAAAATTTCTATAAAATTTATATTCGAGTAAATTGTCTTTACGAATAAAATCTTAACAAAATATTAAGAGATTATTTTCTATGTAGGTTTGATGTAATTAAAAAAAAAAAACAAAACATCGCAGTTTAAATTAAAAACAATTTTTTTCGAATAAAATTTAAATCGACTCAAATAAAAAAAAAATATGATATAAAATTCATATTACACAGTAAAATGGAAAAAAATAAAAGTTAATCGAAAAAAACTTGTCGAAAAAAAATTTAATCAAAAAAAAATTTAATCGAATATAATTTTTATTCGAATAAAATGTTTAACCGAATGAAATTTTAATAAAATGTAAAAATATAATTAAATATATTTAAAAGTGCTAAATTATTCAAAAGAAGGAAACATTTTTATTGAAAAATTTAACAGACGCAAGGGAGTTGCCAGAAGAAATTATAACTGAAGGCTTAAAGAGCAGATTTTTTACTAAATATTTTTTTTTTATTTTTTTTTTCTTCGTACAAAATGCCTTTGTAGGCAAACAATTTAGTAAATTGTATTTTCTGTCGACTATGGGCATTTGTTTGTTAAAAGTAATTTTATTATTTAGCAACAAATGAAAAAAACAACAGCCTAAGAAATAAGGACTGCGGTCGTGTGCCCTAAATTAACGATTATAAACTCTTATTAATAACTTTTCAAATGCTTGCTGGGATTTTAAAACAAAATTTTTAATTTCATTACCATCTATTTCCCATAGTCTTTACAGATTTTCTTAACTAATGCCTGCATTAAGACACTTTGAAAATTATAGTTTTAAAGTTTTCACAAAAAATTTTACTAAAAAACTTTTATTTTATAAATATTCTCTTCCATTGATATATAGAATAACTAACATATACTATATACATAGTTGTTGTAGGTTGGTTCGTTGGTTTTAAATCCCCTACAGCTTTAGTGTAATTAAATTCAAGTCCCTTTTCTTAAGTACTCTTAACACTCCTGCACACTCATCAATTTTCATATCAAATTAAACTCTTCCTGCCCTCAACAGCAACAGCATGAACAAAAAAAACATAACAACAACAACGACGACGACAAAATAAAGTATGTTGAGTATCCTTAACTACTCCTTTTTAACAACGCCCACTTTTTCATATTGCAAATGCCTTTTTTAAAAAAATAAAATAAAATTTATACATACATATATATTTCTAAGGACATCCACATCCAACATGCAATATCTTAAGTATTTTTCTAAGCTCATACCCTTCTGCTAACACATAACCCAAATGATATATGTATGTACTTCTTTTAAACAAACAACAAATATATGTGTATATGTTGTCTAGCAAATTTGTTGTTGCATTGAAAAGCTTATTGTCCTTTTTCAACCGATTCCTGTATGAGAAAACATTTTAAAATTGTATGGACTGAGTGGGTATGTATGTGTTCAGATTGTTGTTCTTGGCATAGACCATTTACTTGAGTAAACCTCAGCGAAGCAAAAGGGATTCAAAAATATTTTACAAAACGTCTACTACTGATGTTCCAACATGTTGCTGCTGTTATTGTTGTTGCAGTGTGGCATAAAAGCCATTTAGATTTTACTTTTTTTTTCTCATAGAAATAATTTGTGCAAATACATTCGAAGAAAACTCTTAAAGGTCTCAAAAAGTATTAAAGGTCCTGCTAAAGTATAAACGAAAGACATGCCATTTCTTTGTTTGTTATTTGTTTGTATATTCTAGAGAATTTTGTCAAATCATAAAGCTTTTTAGAAAATGCATACTTTTAAGGTTAGAACTTTACAATCTTGCCTAAACACACTTCAAATGTATACAAAATAAGGTGAAATTTATTTTGTAATATAAAACTTTCATGAAAGTAAAATTTAAAAAATGAGTAATGTGGAATTATTTAAAAAAAATATTAATCATACGCAATCATATACATAAAAATACGTATGAGTAATGTGGAATTATTTTAAAAAAAAAAATCATACTTAATGATATACATACAAAAATTTAAAGCAATAGGCTGCCTTTAGACACTGTTAACCCATATTGAAGTTGAATTATTTCAGGGTACGGTGTAAAATTTAATTAATTCAGATACGGGGTATTTTAAAATAACACGAAATTTTGAATAATAATCAAAATTTTAAATGTTAATGGTAAACGATTTATAATAAACAGGAAATCAGGTAGAAGATTCTTCTTTGACAAAAAGAATATGACTATGGGTTACGGACTTGCCGCATTCCGCCAGGAAAAGTATAAAAGACTTGAAAACGTTTTAGGGGCTTTTAGAAAAGCTTTCCAAAATAAATATATTTTATAAGTAGCAAAAAATATAAATTAAAAAGAAAATTTTAGCTAAAGTGTGCTATCTGCATATTACGAATTAAAAAAAAACAAATTCCGTCCTGAAATTTTAGATCTTGAAAGTTAGAAATTTGTTTAAGAAACCCGATTGATTTTCCAAATACATGTTCTATTCGACCATTTGCGCCTAAATCAAGCGAAAATGTCTTTGTTGCACAAATTTGAATATTATTGCAAATAAAATGTGTACATAAGATAAAATAAAATTTTATAGCGTATGAATAATATGTAATTAGTTTTAAAAATATTAATCATTGCCATTTCTTAAATGAAATTTTCGTAACATTGTTTACCGCCCTAATATACCCGCACCTCCTTGAAATGATTCCTTTAAGTCTATAGTTTGTACTGTATGTATTATTTCATAACATGTTCTTGAGTTTTGTGAACATTAAGTGTTGGGTAAAGTCTCCCTCATTTGTCTGGTTTAGTTTACAAGCCTGTTTCTGTTTTATAGTACAAAATACAATAGTTTGTTGTAGTCAATTTCTATAGTTTTTGGCCAGTTTGACTTTTGTAGACTCTGGTTTTTGTGACTTTTTTTTTTTGTCCTGTAAACATTTTTGTAATAGTTGTTGTTATGTTTATAGTTTAAACTATAAGGATATTCTGGTTGATTGTCTACAGGTATGTTAAGCCTGTTGCATAATGTTGTAAATGTCATCATTATTGTAAATGGGAAATTTATTTTTGGGGATATAGAAAACTCTATTTGTTTAAAGAGAAGAAATTATGATTTTATATACGGTATTTGAAAAAGATTTAAATTGAAATATTAGAGAAATAGAATTTTTATTAAATGTTTGTTAATTAACAAAAGAAATCGTTACTAATTATCCCCATTTACAATTGAAACATTTTCAGTTTAAAATTTGTCACCACATAATTTAAAAAGAATTTTATTAAAAAAATCTGTAAAAAATTGATTTAAATTGATTTAATTGCTTTCACTTTAAATTTTTTAAAGCTGAAAATCGCAACAAAATATTTTTTACTAATATTTTAGAGTGTAAAAAAATAATTCCTACATTTTTCAGAAATAATTTATATATATATTCCTTTAAAATGTGTTTACTTTTTTAAAAGTCCTTGCCTTTATTTTAAAAATGTTTTGACAAAAATATTTTCCATTTCAAAAATTGAATTTGTTCTATTTGATTAACATTTCCTTCCAAAAAAAAAAAAAAAACCTACACATATAAATAATAAATAAATTAAATATAAACATTTAAATATCTAATAACAAATAAATTGCTATAAAAAAACTAAAGTATACTTTTAGGCGTTTTAAAATAAAATTTCTGCTAAAACACCAAACAAATCATTTTTTTTTTAGGTTCTATTAGAAGTAAAAAAAAAACACCCATATCGTTTATATTCCATTCAATTTCCTTTTAAAAACATGTTTTTAAAACATCCGGTTTCCTGTTGCCTCTAATTTATTAACAATTTTATGACAATTTTTCTTTAGGCTGTTTGTCAAAAAAAAAAAAAACAACAAAAAAAACATGAAATTCCCATACAATTCAACACGTACTGCAACATAAAAATGCCATACATCATTCACTTATATAAAAAAAAATACATAGAAGAACAAATATAATGAAATGCAACAGGCCGTCTTATAAAAATGATGCATACATTTTACATATTTTGTTTTTTTTTTTTTGGAAACAATTTCTATACTTGGCATCATATTACAAAATCGCATGTTGCATGCAACAATATGCTTTTCAGCTCGTTTTGTAGTAACAAAAAGGCCAAACGTGACGCTATTAAAACAATTTTTAGCTTAACTTCCGTTTAATGTTGTATTAAGTAGAACTTTTCCCTTTTAGTTTTTGAGAGTTTTTTTTTTCAATTTTTTTGTTTAGTTTCTAGATTTTTTGGCAATTGCTTGGTATTTTTCTTTTTTTTGGTTTAAAAAAAGCCTTGTCGTACATTTTATTGTTTTTTAATACTCTGTGTTTTTTGGGGATTTTTGTGGTAAGCTTTTGCTGCCATTTGTTTGTTATTTGGTGTTGTACTATATTATTATTATTACAACTCGTGCTAACTGGGAAAAGTGTTAAAGTTGGCAAAGTTTCAAAATGCTTTAATACTCTATGGCTGTTAGGAGTTGAAGTGTTAAATTTTGCCACTTTATTTGTAATTGCAACACTTTATTAACAAAAAAATTTAGAAATAGTAGAAATTGAAATAATGGTCTTTAAGGAATTTCAAATTAATTTTAGTACCTTAAATTTGTCAATATATACATATTTTTTTTTGTTAAATTCAAGCAGCTTTAAACTTAAATATATATTTTTCCATTAAAATAATTTGTATTTTTAAGACTTCAAAATAAATAGAAGGTAAAAAAAAACACATTAGAAGTACATACAGTGTGTGACAATACATTGGAAACTTTTAGCAAAAAATCGTTTTTCCCAACTCAAGTGATCTAAAAATTATAATTCATTACAAAAACCAAATTTTTTCTTCTGTGTATCTTAAAATTATTTGTGTTTTTATTAAAATAAGAAAAAAATTAACAAATATCAATTCAATTTCAGAATAAAATAAAGAAACTTAGAGGTATTAGTTTTTATGTATTTGGCATAACATTGGAAACTTTTACAATATTAAAATTAAAAGCTGCGAACACTTGCTGGTTTCAATATTTTGTTGGGTAACCATTATTTTTCAAAACAGCTTCACAACGTCTCGGCATTGAGTCAATTAAACTGCTGATAGTTTCTATAGGAATTAATTGCCACTCCGAAGTAACTGCAGCTATGAGACCAGCCTTGTTCGTGTAGTTTTTTGTTCTTATTTTTCGATCTACAATTTCCCATAGGTTTTCTATGGGATTGAGATCTGGTGATTGGGCTGGCCATTTCAAAACACTAACTCCATTAGATTGTAACCACTCAGTTACAAGCTTGGAGGTGTGTTTTGGGTCATTGTCATGTTGGAACCTCCAGACTAGTGGCATGTTTTCCTCTGCATATGGAAACATGATATCGTTCAAAATACTTTTGTACCCGATTGCAGTTAAAGTGTCCGTAACGACATGAATTGGTCCCATTCCTTGACCCGAAAAGCACCCCCATACCATAATATTGCCACCTCCAAACTTAACAGTTTTGTTTGTATACTTGGGGTTTAGTCTTTTTCCCTTGGGTCGTCTTACAAAAGTTCTGCCATCATGGCCTCTTAAATTATATTTCGACTCATCTGAAAAAAGAACCGTATTCCACTTCTGTCTAGACCAGTTTAAGTGCTCTCTAGCGAAATTAATACGAGCACATCGATTTTTTTCAGATATAAGAGGTTTCTTTGCAGGACGGTAGCAGCCAAGACCAGCCTCATTTGCTCGACGGGAAACAGTTCGTTGGCTTACTTTTAATTTAAGGTTATTAACAACCTCTCGAGGAAGCATTTTTGGATACTTTTTAAACTCTCTTGCTATTAAAAGATCCTGTCTTTGAGTGGTTTTGCGCGGCCTGCCGCCTAAATGTTGTGTCTTTACTGTACCAGTTTCACGATATTTCTTTATTATTTTTGATATAATAGATTTATTCATCGAGTATTTTTCACAAATACTCTTTTGCTTAATTCCAGCATAAAAATCGTTTATTATTTTTAACTTTAGTTCTTCACAAAATTTAGTTTTAGCCATTTTTAATTTTTTCTTTGTAATTCGTTATAATTTGCAAAATAAAAGTAATTAAAAAAAAAACATTTAACACAGAAACTTCCAAAAACATTTAAAATTAAAATAACGGTAAATTTTTGATAAATTTTGTTTACATTCTCTTTATTTTTCTTTCTTTATTCAACTTTCGCACAGCAGTTTCAAAGTTTCCAATGTTTTGCCAACAACAAAAAAATAACATGCCATTTGAGATTATATTTTTTTCTTTTGCAATTTTTTTTATGCTTTAAATTTATTATATTTCTTTAGATTACACTTTAAATATTTATTTAGCAAAAAAAAATTAAGAAAATGTTGTATTAAGAAGAAAATTGTCTAAAAGAGATGTGCGAAGCAATAAAATCTTTTAAAGTTTCCAATGTTTTGTCACACACTGTATATATTAAAGAATTGTTAAGCCCCTAAAACCATGCAACTATTTTGTTAAGTTTTTATACCCACAAAGTATGCTCTATTTTTTCTTCTTTAATAGATTATTCTAACGAAATGAAAATTATTTAAATATTTAAATGCTCTTTAAGGAAATTAAATTGAATTCTGTATCATAAATTTGGCTTTAAAGTTAATTTAGTTAAAGCATCTTTAAGTAGGTAACTGCTAATGGTTGTATTTTAAAATAAATTAGAATTATTATTTTTTCATATGAAGTATGTCAATATATTTTTAAATATAAAAGAAAATTAAATTCTTTTTTCAAACGATTTACCGCAGCTCCACCCCTGCACCAATAAATAACTTGTTATTTACTTATTGTTTTCTTCTTTTAATTTTTTGTGTTAGTTGCTCATTTGAACTCTAATAAAGAAGTCGACTTTATTACAACTATTTGTATTCATTTTCTTTTTGTTCATTTCTTTTTTCGCTCTTGCCTACAGAAAAGACTGCAGGCTCAAACATTGGTGACCCCGACGAGATTGTTTAAATAAAATCGTTTCGGTATATTATCAATTCGGATAATTAAACACCTTTTTTTGCTAAATATTAAACTTTGAAGGGTGTACGTATTTGCTTGTCGGATCAAACTGCATACATACAGTATTTACCGGTTAACATAAAAAACAAAACAGAAAAAATATTTACTTGTTGTGACGTAGCCATTGTACAACGGGATCTATTTACATACATTTATTTTCTTTAAATTATTTGTACAATGGCAAACGAAGACGAAAATTTTGCTGCCAACGGTGACACAACAGAGGCTGTTAATTTGTCTCCTTATAAAAATAAGGTCGCTGCAATCGTAAAGCAGTTGGTACACCTTAACATGGCGCTAAATGTTGTGCAGTTGAAAGAGTATGATGATTCAGAGCTTTTGGTCCGTCTTGAATTCGCCGATAATCTTAACAAAAGCTTTGAGCATGCACAATTCTCTCTTGAAGAAGTTGATAGCGGCGAATTGGAAAGCAATACTCGTTATAATTTCGTGGCGATGTATTTGGAAGTTAAGGCTAAATTAACTCGTCAATTGAATTATAATAAAAAAACACAATTGAACCAACACTCTTCGACCGTTCATCAATTGTCTTTGGATGAAACTTTACCTTATTTGTCTATGTCACACCGTAAATCAAGATTGCCAGAACTTAAAATACCACAATTTTCTGGATCGTACATGGGTTGGCCAGATTACTTTGCTATGTTTAGCACGGTCATTCACAATGATAATGAATTAAGCAAAATAGAAAAATTTCAACATTTGCGTGCTAGCTTGAAGGATGCTGCTTTAAACACTATTTCATCATTGGAACCTACCGAAGCTAATTATGATAAGGCTATTGAATTATTAAAAAATCGTTTTGATAATAAATTGCTTAATTTTCAGACACACATTAAGGAGATTTTTGGGCTGAAAGGTGTTGAGAAAGATTCTGCTGCAAATTTGCGTCAGCTTAGTGATAAGCTTAAGGCTCATATGCGTGCACTGCAAACTATAGGTACACAAGAACAAATCGCTGATGGTTTTTTGGTACATTTGGTTACCTCAAAGCTTGACGCAAAAACACAAATAAAATGGGAAGAGAATTTGCCTATACACAAACTGCCGACTTGGTCTTCTATGGAGACATTTTTAGAAAATAGGTGTCGCATATTAGAAAATTTAGAGAGTGCCATGCCAGCCAAAGTGCCAAGTCAGTTAGCTAACAGAAAGCCCTCCTCAACTGGGCGTAGTGTTTTTGTGGCCTCTACAGTAGCATCGTTTTTGTGTACGTTTTGTGACTCAAAAGAGCACTACATTACTAATTGCTCTGGTTTTGGAAATCTTTCTCCCACTCTCCGGTTTAAAGAAGCTAAAAAATTGCAACTATGCTTAAATTGCTTAAAAAAGGGGCATATGTTAAAAAACTGTAAATCTGGCCACTGCCGTCATTGCCCATCGAAACATCATTCACTACTGCATATCGATAATGCCGTCGTCGAATCATCTACATCTCTACATTCGTTAACGCCAGCGCAGGTGCCAGCATCAGCGCAGTCCACACTTGTTTCATCTTTAATCTCCAGTCCTCCACCTGAAGCTCAAGAGTCTTCTCCTGCTTTTAATGTGTTGCTAGCCACAGCTATAATCTTGATCAAAAATCGTTCAGGTTCATTCGTACCTTGTCGAGCTATTTTGGATTCAGCTTCGCAGCTCAACTTTATTACTGGGCGTCTAGCAAATCAACTTCAGCTGAAGACAACGAAAGCGTGCGTATCCATCTCAGGTATTGGTGATGGTACTTTTAAAGCAGATAAATCTGCCGATATTTGCGTAAAATCTCAACATGGAGATTTTTCAACTTCATTCTCTGTTGTTGTGGTGCCAACTATAACAGACTACCAGCCTAGCGTTAGCATCAAAGTAAAAAGCTGGAATATCCCACAAAACGTAAGGTTGGCAGATCCCTTATTTTACCAACCGGGCCGTGTAGATGTATTGATTGGTGCCGGTCTATTTTTTGAGCTAATGTGCGTTGGGCAAGTGCGTTTGTCCAAAAATTTGCCCATTTTACAAAAAACTCTATTCGGTTGGGTAGTGTCTGGTGGTGGTTTTTGCGCAGCGAATTCCTGGTCGTTAGCAACAACATCAAAAAACGTTAAGCAGCAAGAGGAAGAGAACCTTTATTCTCTTATTAAAGGCTTTTGGGAAGTAGAAAACCATGTCGACAGTCTTTGTAACTCTGCTAGTGAAGATGCCATTTGTGAGAACTTATTTAAACAAACAACTATTCGCCTAGATTCTGGTGCATATTCTGTGACCTTACCAAAATTAAAAGAGAGTGCGATGCTTGGTGAATCGTACGACGGAGCTTTGCAACGTTTCAAAGGCTTGGAGAAAAGGCTAAATAAAAATGCTGAACTCAAACAACAGTATTCAGCATTTATGAAAGAATACGCAGATTTAAATCATATGTCGTTAGTCTCTATACCCCCAAGTGTAAACACGTATTATCTGCCTCATCATTGTGTGTATAAAGAAGATAGTACAACAACAAAGCTGAGAGTTGTATTTGATGGTTCAGCAAAAACTTCATCTGGCCTTTCACTAAATGACATATTATATGCTGGTCCCACAATACAGCCAAAGCTTTTTAATACACTTTTGCGCTTTCGCGTTTTTAAAGTAGCTCTAAGTGGTGATATTTGCAAGATGTATAGATGCGTTAGAATTTCTCACCCAGATGATTTTCTACAATGTATTATATGGAGAGATAACTCGCACGAAGGTATTAAAATTTACAAATTAAACACAGTTACCTACGGTACAAAACCAGCAGCGTTTTTAGCAATTCGTGCTATGCATCAACTTTCGGTCGATGAAGAGAAACATTTTCCATTGGGTGCCAAAATTGTAAAGCGAGATTTTTACGTTGATGATTTAATCACTGGTGGTGATTCGGTTGATGATGTCGTAGAAATTCGCAGACAAGTAACAGAATTACTTCAAAAAGGGCACTTTATGATTCGAAAGTGGTGCTCAAACAACGCAGCAGCTTTAGAAGGTGTTTCGCCAACTGATTGTGAGCAGTTTTTAAAATTTCATGATGGAACTGATATAACCAAAACTCTTGGTCTGATGTGGGACCCAAAAACTGATCACTTTATATTTTCGTTCTCGCCAACGACAAGCGACAACATAGCGACGAAGCGTACCGTTTTATCAGCAATCGCCCGGTTATATGATCCACTGGGTTTAATTGGACCTGTTATAACAAAGGCCAAGGTTTTTATGCAGATTTTGTGGAAACATAAATTACAGTGGGACGAAAGCTTACCGCAAGCACTTCATTCATCGTGGTTGGACTTCATTTCAAAGTTCTCTATCGTTCATAGTTTTTTATTTCCTCGTTTTGTTTCGATGTCAAAGGCAGCAGTACAAATCCATGCATTTTGTGATGCCAGTTTGTCGGCATATGGCGCATGTATATATGTGCGATCTGAGCTTGAAGATGTCGTAAAATCTATTTTATTATGTTCAAAGTCGAGAGTTTCACCACTAAAAACTCTCACAGTCCCTAAGCTTGAACTATCAGCAGCACTACTACTAGCGGACCTTTTGGATGGCGTATTAAATTCTTTTTCAACTACTTATGAAGTGCATTGCTGGTCTGACTCCATGGTGGTGTTATCATGGCTGCGTGAAGAGTCATCAAATTTCAACGTTTTTGTCTCTAACAGGGTTAGTCGTATACAGACGCTTACCAGTAACATGACATGGCATTATGTACCAACCGATTTAAATCCAGCTGATATTTTATCGAGAGGTGCAACACCTGAAGAGCTTTTGCGCTCGAAACTATGGAAAAATGGTCCTGATTTTTTAAGCAGCCCTCCATCGAAATGGCCTAAAAATTTAAATTTTTTGGCCGACCTGCCTGATCGCAAACGAACTGTTTTAGCAACTATTTCTTTGAATGATTGGTTTTCCGGATTAAAAAATAGTAATTCGTTCGGAAAAATGCAGCGCATATTTGGATACGTTTATAAATATGTAATTTTAAAGTTTGCTTTGCACAAGGGAATTGAAATTGGGCCGCTTACTACATTTGATTTGAAAATGGGTACGCATGTTTTGATACGTAATATACAACAAATAAATTTCGCAGCAGAATATAAATCTTTAAAGGCAAACAAAAGTGTTCTACCGTCAAGTAAACTTTATTCACTAACACCATTTATTGACTCAACGAACTTAATACGAGTAGGTGGAAGACTTGAAAATTCAATTTTAGATTTTGATGGTAGACATCCTATTATATTGCCAAAACTTCATCCCTTTACTCGTGCTTTAGTTTTGCATTTTCATCAAAAACTTCTTCATGCTGGACCACAGAGCCTTATTGCGTCAATTCGACAACAATACTGGCCTCTTGGTGGGCGTAAAGCTGTAAGTAAAATTATTTTAAAATGCATTCGATGTTTTCGATTAAAGCCAAAATATACAAATCATATCATGGGAAATTTGCCAAATGATCGTGTGCAACCAAATAGAGCATTTCATACCACCGGTGTTGATTTTTGCGGACCATTTTATTATAAATCTGAGGTGAGAAGTCGGCCACCAGTAAAATGCTATATCTGCATCTTCATCTGTTTTTCAACAAAGGCTAGTCATTTGGAAGTCGTGGCTGACTTGTCAACATCATCATTTTTGGCAGCTCTAAAACGATTTGTAAGCACAAGAGGTAAACCGAAAACAATTTGGTCAGACAACGCCACAAATTTTGTAGGCGCTAAGAATGAGTTGGCAGATTTAAAGCAGCTATTTTTGAGCCAATCTCATTTGCAAATAATTCACCAGCAATGCCTTCATGACGGAATTGATTGGAAATTTATTCCTCCAAGGTCTCCGCATTTTGGGGGCCTCTGGGAGGCTGCAGTTAAGGCTGCAAAATATCATTTTTATCGTGCTGTTGGCCTGTCAACTTTAACTTTTGATGAACTACGAACATTGGTGTGTCAAATATCGGCAATTTTAAATTCTCGGCCATTGTGCCCAATTTCGGAAAATCCAGATGACCTTGAGGTACTTACTCCAGCACACTTTTTGGTAGGTGCACCGCTGACATCCATAGTGGAACCTGAAATAACTGAAATCAACATTAGTCGTTTAAATAGATGGCAAAGGGTTTGCTATATGCAACAAATTTTTTGGAAAAATTGGAGTAGCTCGTATCTTTCGCTTTTGCAAGAACGTTCAAAGTGGCGTGCATCTACTACTAATATTAAAAATGGAGATATGGTTTTATTGAAAGAAGAAAATCTTCCGCCGCTCAAATGGCAAATGGGTCGTGTTGTTGTAACCATCTGCGGTACTGATGGAGTAGTCCGTGTTGCAGTTGTTCGCACAGCCACTGGAACTACGAAGCGTGTTGTTGCAAAGTTAGCTGTACTGCCTATAGATGATGATTCTGTTGAAAGCCAAGACCTTCCAACGGGGGGAGGATGTTTACCGCAGCTCCACCCCTGCACCAATAAATAACTTGTTATTTACTTATTGTTTTCTTCTTTTAATTTTTTGTGTTAGTTGCTCATTTGAACTCTAATAAAGAAGTCGACTTTATTACAACTATTTGTATTCATTTTCTTTTTGTTCATTTCTTTTTTCGCTCTTGCCTACAGAAAAGACTGCAGGCTCAAACAATGTATTTTCACCATTTTTTAGTAAATGTTCCAATTAATTATTTTTTTTAGTAGATGTTTCAATTTAGTGAATGTTTAAATTTAGTGAATGTTTCAATTTCCATCTTTTACTTGAAAGGGTCTTCATAGGTCATTAAAGCAGCACTTTTCTCTTTTTAAATCCTATTTATAAAAAGTTATCATAAAAATATCAAAAGCATATCTTTAGAGAATTATTCTATACCTAAAGGAGCACATATTTAAAATTTGTGGTTTCTAATCTGAAAGTGTTGGGTAGGACGCCAAGTGGGAGACTTTAGTAGATTTTGTTTGGAATTTCAAACCCCCACTTGTATCATGTTCGTGGCAAAAGTCATAAAAAGCGCATTGTCAGTGAATTAGCCCAGAGCCCAGTGAACACATATTTTGAATGTCAGATTTTTGAAAGAAGGGGTTTAGCAAGACCTCTTTTTCATTGTCAGTGAATTAGCCCAGACCCCAGTGAACACATATTTTGAATGTCAGATTTTTGAAAGAAGGGGTTTGGCAAGACCTCTTTTTCATTTTGCCTCTCCCCATCAAATTTTGTATAAACGGCTTTGTGGATCTCTATGTTGGAGTAGCATCCTGCATCCCAAGTTTTTTATATACACAGCGATTTCGGCTGGGTAATTTTAAGATCACTTTTTCTCTTTTTAACTTCATTTGTACAATGATCTTATTGGAAAAAGAAAATCAATAAATTAAGGGGTTTTGACCCTTTTCACTTTTTACCCCCAAATAAAATTAAAAAAATCCCAACTTATTGTATTTCTACACAGAAGGAGGAACCTACATGGCAAATTTCAAGTTTTATTTTTGATCAGATTTCGATCATGTTTTTATTGGAAATTTCAAAAAGTATTTCTTCCCATTTCCCAACTAATATGTGTTTTTAATTTCAGATTTCTAGACAAAATTGTATGGAAGGCCGTTAAGGGGGCGTAATACCCCCTTTTTAAATCCTAATTTTAACATTTTCTGGTAAAGTTTCTCAAAAAAGTTTTAAGAGGTGTTTTCTTACAAAAATCATCAGATCATACATGGTCATATATCACAATACATACATACGAACGAAGATGGCATATATGTCCATATATATTCTTATCCAAAATTTGAGGTTATATGGCTGAACACGATTATACATGGTCATACACGATCATATATGATGCATGATCATATACGATTGTATATCCTCACTCATGATCATATACAATTGTATATCCTCAAATTTTGGATCCGAAGATATATTTGTTATCTTATATGATCATAATTGAGTATTTATGAATCATATAACTTCAAATTTCGAATACATGTGATCTTGTATGGTCATATATTGGATTATGTATGGACCTATATGATCATGTATGGTCATATACTAGCTCATGTATTATCATATATAGATCGATTTTCGAGTTTTTAAAAAAACAAACTTAAGTATTCCCAAAATCTACAAAAAAATAAATTCATCTTTGTCTTATTATTTTTTTCCCACCTCCGGAAAGTAGGTAATATTTGTACAAACTTTTATACAATTTTGTAATGTCTAATTATTATTTTTTTTTTTTTTCATAAACACTTGTCAATTTGAAATAGTCATCCTTAAAGTTATACCTCAAATTTTCTTAAAATTGTTGCTCCTGAAAATATGCTTACTTTTTTAATACAATTTTCCTATATTTTTGTTTGTAAGTCAACAATATTAAATTATTTTTGTAAATAATTTATTTTACACACATATAAAAAATATTTTTTTTTTTTGCATTTAACTTTGTTTTTGTTTTTTTGTTTTTTTTTTTTTTGCGTTAGTATTAAGTTATTTTGAGTAATTTGCGGCAAATGACATTTTCAATTAATTTTGTATATGGAAACAAAAATTTTATACAGCAACCCAAAAGGGGGGAGAGAAGGGGAAGTGTATAGCACAACTACAAAACAAAATTGAAATTAATTAAAAATGTATTGCAAGTGAAAAACATTTTAATTTTGTTGTCAACATTCATTGTAATGAATTTCTACCGATTTACATTATTGAACAATAACGTAAATCGAAAACAACACAACTGACTATATAAAAACTAACAAAAAAACTAAAATCTTTTACGGCAAATAAATCACTCAATTGAAGTGAAAATAGATTTACCAAAAAGCCAAAAAAAAAAATAAACTTTTTTAAAATTAAAATGGAAAACTTTTTTTTATAAATTTTGCTTAATATTAAAATCACATTTAAAATTAGCGTTTTCTTTTTACAAGCCACTAGCTTCATTGCTTCTTGCAGAAACTCATTCCATTTTTGCCAAACAAAATCTTTCATCTTTCTATAATTTAAAGCCACTTTGTGTGTAACCACATCAAGAAAACCTTACTTCTACTAGTTTTTTTTTTTTTTGCTTTATAGAACTTTACATCTAAAGAACTTTTTATGAGTTTCTACTTCCCTTTCTCTGTATTATTTTTTTGGCGTATGATAAAATGTTTAAATACTTATAGCTTGCGTTTTAAAAAGGCTTGTTTTTTATGCAAAATCCATGAAGTAGAAAAAGAGTTTGTTCACTATTTGTGGTACTGACTGAATCTGCTGGCTGAACGAACGTTATTACAATGTATTTATATTTTTTTTTTCTCTCTCTCTCTGGTTGTTGTTAAACGTTGTCGACATTGTGTTGAACAAAAAAAAAAAAACTTGCCAAATGGCGAAAACTTATTTAATTCACTTCGTTTTTTCCGCATTTAATTCAATTACATTAAAAAAGTTTTTCAGTTTTTTTTTATATAAATATATATTTCATCGTTGTTGTTGTTGTCAGCTTTTGTATAAAACTCTTGTTACAGTGTTGTATTACTTTCTGCCGGTTTCTGTTAAATGTTTCGCTTTTGATTTCGTAAATAGTGTTTGTAGTTTTAAAATATAAAATATGTAAGGAGTGTAGTGAATAGTAGGTTTAAATGTGGTAAATTTTACATACTAATGAAAATAAATTAAATTTGTAGAAAACAGTATGAAAAAAAAAAAAAGAAAACTAGTGATGTTACAAGAAGGATGTTTTTGTGACATTAAAGGAATTGGAATTAGAGAGAAAAACTTAAAAATGGACAGGAAAACTAAAATATATTCAAATTAAAAAGAAAAAAACAACAAATATACACTAAAATAACTGAGAACTTTTAGATGAAAAGTTTAAGAAAATATTCTAAATAAACCGATCTTTCAAAATCGTAAAACTCTCTGATGTGTTTTTAAAACTAGAGGGAATCAGAGTTTTGAAAAAGTTTACACTTACAAAAACTAAACAAATCAATTTAAGGTAAAATCTTTAATAACATTTAAATTGACTTTCTTTCATATTAAAAAATTAAAAAAAAAAAACTAAAAGCTTAATTAAACATAGAAAATTCATCAAATCTGAAAGCTTTTGTGTAAATAAAAAGCTTTTAAAAAATAAAAGAGCTATAAAAAATGTTGTTGAAGTCAAAATTGTAAAATAAAATGAAATGAATAAGTTAATTAACTACTCAACAACAAAAGCTCATAAGCTTTAAAAAGCTCATTTTATATAAAAATAAACTTTTTGGATGTACAAAAATTTAAACTAAGAAAAATATAAAAAAAAAAACCTTTTCAACTTAAATAATAAATATTTTATAATTTTGCAGCTTTTTATGCCGAAAAAAAGCTTTTTTTCTCATATCGCGAATAAAAGCTTTTTTTCTTATAAAATTTTAGGTTTGTTTATGTCAAAATATTATGGAATAAACTTGTTTAAATGCTTTCCAAAAGCTTAAAGCTATGATAAGCTTTTAAATTTTTGGCAAATTAGGAAATTTATTTAGAATTTTTAAAAAACTTTAAAATTTTTAAAATATCAAGGAGCTTTATAAAATATCTATTAAAAATCGCATTAACTTAAGAAAGTTTTGATTTCAAAAAGCTCTCTCATAAAATGGTTTCTTTATTTAAAAAGCTTATATTTCATAGAAACTTTAATGAAATTTTTAGCAAAATTTTAAGGTTTTTATCATAAGGCTTTTAAGCTTTTGTTTTTTAAAAGCTCATTGAAAATTATTATAAAAAAATCGTATTAACTCTTAGTAGAGCAAATACCTATAAAGCTTACCCTTATAAAAAAAATCAGAAAATCAGAAACAGTTTATTTATAAAAAAAAAAAAAGTTTTTAAGTCTTTAAAATTTGCTTCTGTCATCTGATATTTGAAATGATTTCATATTACATAGAAAACTATTAAATGTAATAAAACACAAAAATTTGTCAACGCCTAAATGTATTGTTTATATTTTTTTAATCTCCTAAAAATATGCATTTATATAACATTTCTGTTTTTGTACATATTCTATAAAAATTTATTGATTCCCATTATATCAAATGTGAAAAATACAACAGAAAAAAGTTCAACAACAATATTCAATTAAAAATCACAAATCAACCCAACAATTGTGGTGAACGATTTTTAACTTCATGTTATTTTTCATAATCCTCTAAATTAATTCTACCATTTTTAGCTACTCGCTTTGAACAACCAAACAATTGAGAAATTTTTGTTCCCATCGTTCGTATGATTGTTTTTTTTTTTCATTTATTAATTCTTATTTTTCCAATCTACTCGTTATTGACTCTATGTATTCACTTTATAGTCGTTATTGACTTTATAGATTTAATAGCTATAATCCCACTTTTCTATTATAGTTTCAAATGGTGGCAACTCTAGAATTATGAAAAAAAAATTTCAATGAAATAAACGTATTAAATGTTCAATGAAAATGAAAAAAAAGAAATCAAATAAGAAAAACAACAACAAAATACTATATTTTGATCTGATGAACATTTAAATATTTTTGTCAGAGATGGATAATTTTTTTTCTTCATTACATTGATGTAAACAATATGTAAACAATAATTTTTCAAAAATTGTAATTATTTCCTGCCACTTTTATTTCTGTGAAGTTCGAACTTTATCTCTACAGGATAATTTACTATTTTCCAATCTAATACCTTATATTATATCTTCTATATGCCTAAATGCTTTACTTTCCATAAAATTGGCTTACTTCAGGTTATACTTCTATGTAAAACTTACACTAAAAATATTAGCAATATAAACAGAAAATGTTTAGAGTTTTGCAATACGACAGGACAGTCAAGTTATATATAGTTTTTAAGTATTCAATTGGTAAATAATGTCTATTTTCATTGAAGAAAAAAGATTTCATTTGTCGAAAATAACTTCAAGATTATAGTAAAAGGGTGGTAATACTGTCAATTTAAATCAAAGTATTTACGAGTACTCAGTTTTCACAAGCAAAATCCCAATCATGTGTTCAATCATTTTCTCAAGCATATTGACAAGCAAATTGTCAAGTATATTTTTTTCTCGACCACATGCCTTCCTGGCTGTAGAAAAACTAACCAACTTCCTTTCTAATAAAATATTTCGAGGAGGCAAGATCAAGTGTTTCATTTAACCTAAATCTTAATCGGAAAAAATTTCTAAAATCGTTTATGAAAGTGCATATTTAAAAGCCAAAAAAAGTTTTAATATAGCTTGTGTTAAAATCTAACCAGGTAATTTCTCAAATTTGCTTTAAGAAAGAAAGAATTTTTAACACATTTCCAAAAACTTTACCAGGAAAGTTCAATTATCCGAAGATTTGTGAAGAGAAATTCTTAAAAATCGGCGGGAATATCCAGAGGGCAAGAAAAATTTTGAATTTGGAACACTCATAGGTGATTATTGGATTATTATCCATAACCTTTGCAACCACAAAAGGGTACTTGTTACTTGTAATATTTTTTTTTGATTTTTATTACCTCGCCTCAAAACTCTTATGGGTAAGCATATTTGTCGAGAAAAAAGAAACAAATCTTATTCTCAATTCTTAATTGTGATTTTGTTTCTCACCTCCTAGGCCTGTTTTCAACTGGCACATAAGAGTTTTTGCAATTTATTTCATTCTACATTTCTATTGAAACTATTGACAAACAAACACCAAAGTGAAATAATTTAAAGAAGAAAAAAAAAAAAAAGTTCAGACAGTTCCATAAAAATCACTCATCAAAGTGATATTAAACTAATTAAAACGTTATTCTGTGAATTCCATCCAGTGTCCTAAAAGAAAAAGGCAAATCTTTACTTCTTCAAACTTGAATTTGGTCCTAGTGAAAACATCAGCTATTGGAGAAGAAATTAAGAAAGAAGTTCAGTTCCATCAAACAATTCATATGAAACACCTTCTGTTGAGATTGGTTGATAAATAAGTGTTAAAATTAATTTTGAAAGTCAAGAATTTTAATAGGCTAAGTATTGATATTTATTACCAAAAGTAAAACAAACAAAAAAATTTTACTAAATTAATTTCCAAATTTTTAATAGTGAACAAACATAATTATTACAGATAAATCCAAAACTAATTACTAAAATTAATACTAATTTTATACATATGCAACAATATTGATAATATAACTTCAACGAAACTGTAACAACATCTTCACCGTGTTCGAGGAGGCCTCATCGTACTAGTAGTGAATTTGGTGAGTAGTAAGAAATATTAAAAAGTGTGTACTATTGTTTGTAAAACTATATTTTTTTTTTGTCAAAGTCTTTCATTCACATTGTTTTTTCATTCATGGTAAAATAAGAAGGAAAGATTAAAAAATGTATTAATGACGTCATCATTTTGAATTCGCCTGATCAAATAAGTATTAATTATTTGCTCATTGCAATTGCACTCTGAGTGGCATTAAGTGTTGTTTTTATTGTAAAATTACAATTATTGCTTTTAACTAACTCTCATTAATACAGTTGTTATTTTATCTTTCTTTGGTTTTATTTTCGGTAGTTCAGCTACTTAAAATAATTAATTCATTCGTTGGTTAAAAACCGTGTTACAATTTTAATGATAAACCAATGCAAAATCAAGACTTTGACAAGGGAATAATTTGATTGAATAATAACTTAACCTTGAATTTGGAAATTAATTACCAACGCGAATTTAAAAAAATTTGATATTTTTAAAGTGTATTTTTTCTAGTTTATAATTTTATTAAATTAAAATTTTTATATTACAATATTAGAGTGTTTTGCGACGTGCCAAATTTACATCAACCTAAATTAACCATTCAGCATAATTTACATTGAGTTTTTTCTTCCAATATAAATATTTGACTATGTTATTAGTCAATATCATTTTCGTTTAAACTTTGCGAATCCAATTTCCATATTTTTTATTATTTGCTTTGTTAATAAAAATACTACCAATCATATAGTTTAAATCTGTTTTAGAAACATTCTTAATTTCGTTTTGAAAAAAAATATATATTTGTTTTGATGTAATCGAGCATTTCGCAAATCAATTTTGTCATAAGAATTAACAAAATTTCATTATCTTTATATATCATAGTTTTTTTTATGTTTTCATGATTTAAAAACAATAATTAAAATTTAGTAATGCTTAGAATTTTTATCAATGGGTTGAATTATAACCAATAAAAATAATGAATTGTCAGTAAATATATTGTTTTCATCATGGTGTGATCTACATTAGGTAGCTTCTTTCGCGGGTTCCTAGAAAGATTCGTGCTACTAGGATATGGTAGGGAGGGTAAAGAGGCAGTGGTTCCCAAACTCCATCGGGGAACTAAATTTTATTCTTGGGTTTAACTACAGTGCCTTTTGTTTTAAATTTCAAATATCAAGTAACCATATAGGGGCTTTTTCTTTTTGTTGTGTGGTTACTTTTGGCCCTTTAAGTTTAGAGTTTTAGAAATAAACTGGGAGTCTATAATACTTATTGTAATGCAAATGAGCGTGAATAGGGAAGGTCACGAACCCCGACACCGACTGCTGCTAGCAACTAAATGGCTCCCTTCGACCTTATTCTATTTGCTGCTTTGCGAAGTTTAATTACTTCCTAACTTTAGAAAATTCTTCTATATGTTGTTTTTTGTTCTAAAGTTAAAAATTAACATCATGTTCTCGTGTGTGTACATTACAGTAGAAAATGGCGCCCAACGTGTGGCCGAAAGTGTCCTAAAAATTTTACATTTTCGGTTTCCCAAAATTTTTGTATTATTAGAAAGTAGATTTCAATATCAAGCTTAGTATCAAGTGGTTACCTGTTCGAAAACTTTTGTTGGGAATAAATCTGTACACTTTTCTGGATTTTTTAGGTATTTGAGATAAAATTAAAATTCGAATAACCTAACCGAAAAGTTCCTGCAAATTCTTTTTCCAGGATTAGCGATCGATACGGTACCTCACTTCTTATTACTGCAATTTTTCAAAAAAAAAAATATAAATAGAGTTTTTATAAGCTTTTCCGTACAAAAGCTTATAAAAACTCTATTTTATCAATCCTAATAAATTCATTGGATTATGTTTTATTGTGTTTACAATTGAATATCCGGGATTTTTTTAGAGGGCCAATACTGAAGAAAAAAAAATGCCAAATGATTTGTTATAAAGTTTATAAAATCTAATATTTTTTTTTTTTTTTTCAAAACGTTCAATAACCTCATTTTTATGCCTGTGCTGTAGTTAAATTTAACCCAATATAACCTAATGTAGTAAAACCATGATGAAAAACAAATTAATATGAAATCTTTTTGAAAACAAATTTTTGAGTTATTCGTAAATTTTAAGATTACGGAAAAATTATTATAACTGGAAAATCTTAGAGAAAATTTAGCTCTTTTCAAATTTAGATCTTTTCCAATTTTGAGCACAACAGATAAATTTTTTTTTTGGAAATTATTTTTTTTTGTTAGTAAAAGAAATTATAAACTTTTAAAGTAGCACTCTGGTTTCTCACCATACTCTATTGTTTCTGTAATTTTTTTTTATCTTATTGATATATCATCCCTTTCGCCAGGATGTTATCAAGATCGCCATTGCCACCCTTAGATCCACCGGCTCTAAATACACCTGGTGCTTTAGGGATCGATTTAAATTGTCCTATTTGCGATGAAAAGATGGGAGGTAACATTCCATGTTTAATCTTAAATAACTGTAAGCACTCTTTTCACCGTGCGTGTATCGAAAATTTTTTAGCGAACAAAAATGAATGTTTTGTTTGCAAAACACCTTGCCAGTTAGTAGATTTGCAGAAATTGGATTTTCCTACTGGAACTGGTACAAAACCTAAACCAAAATCTCGAGGTGGACATGCTCGTTCATATAACACTCGAAGCCAAACAACAGTAACTAACCCCCTAGATACTAGTATAGTGGAGGAGAATTCTGATCGGAATAATATTCAAGAACAGGATGTTCGTCATACACCTGGTCGCCCTTCTGGGACAGCGCCTCGTGTTCATTTCACGGCACCTTGGGTCGACTATAACCGAATTAACGTAATGATTGAAAACAACCTAAGTCGGATATTACAAAATTTTACATTGGTTCCCAACCAAAATAATGCCAATAATGGTCCATTTCAAGCAGTACACAATCAGGTTTCTTTTTCTAATGTTTCAAGTAATAATATGGCAAATGCACATTCTGCTCGCAGTTCGAATCATAGCCATAATAACCCTAATAATATTCCTAACACAGCGAATAATAGTCCCACAAATTCGAATTTCAATAATAATCAATTTACTTCTGGGCCAACCCAATTTCATTCATTTAATTCTCACGCTTCGTCGTATACAAATGACAAAATTACGTCTATTATCCAAAACTGGGGACTTAAGTTCGATGGTTCGTCAACGGGACTAACTGTTGAAGAATTTTTATACCGGCTGAGATCGCTTACTAGAGATACCTTTAATGGAGATTTCAGTATTATATGTAAAAATTTAAATATTTTAGTGACTGGAAAAGCACGAGATTGGTTTTGGCGCTACCACAAACAAGTAGACGTCATAAACTGGGTAGATTTTTGCAATGCAATAAAATCACAATATGGAGATTGTAAATCATCTTCTGATATAGAAGATGAAATGAGAAATAGAAGACAGAAAGAAGGAGAGTCTTTTGACATATTCTTCGATGCGATATCTTCTATAATGGATAGGCTTCCATCTCCTATGCCTGAATCAAGACTTATAGATATTATTATAAAAAATCTTAGACCAAGCGTCAGACTTCAGTTACTTTATCAAGATGTAACCTCAATATCCCGACTTAGAGAATTAGTCCAAATTAGAGAACGATTTCTAAATGATGTTTACGTTCGTAAAAATCTTCCTTTTAATTCGGGCAATATTCCTTACAAGAAAATTTCTGAAATTGGTCCGGAAGGAGACCTTTTGTCTATCAATCAGTCCGAAATATCGGTTGACGCACTTCAAAAACCAGTTTCCAATGGAAAATGTTGGAACTGTGGATCCTTGGATCATTTTTATAAAGATTGTGAGCTGGAGCGCTCAATATTTTGCTACGGATGTGGCGAAAAAAATGTGTATAAACCTCGTTGTCAAAAATGTAGTACTCATACTCCAAAAAACTACAAACCCCAAAGTCAGAAAATTACCCCATTATAAACTCTTGCTTTAAGCAAACTCCAGATCAGTTTTTTCATACTGGCTGTAGTAAAGACAACAAAAACCTAGATTTAAACAACCTTTCTGAAAATCTCCTGAAAACCGATAAATGCCCTCAAGGAATATCCATTTTAAAACGTAAATCAAATGATTCGGAAAACTCTGTTTCAAATGATTGTTCAAGAATAATTTGTCCTAAATTACCTTACCACAAACGATGGGAAAGATATCTATCCAAACGGAATGAAATCTTCGACGATTTTGAAATTTCTAAATTGAATTTTTGTTCAAAATCAAAACGCTCAACGCGAAGACTTAAAATATATTATAAGAATCGTAGAATATGCTCCAAATTACTTATCTCGGCAATAATTAGCAACATAAAGGACCAGCGTTATTACGCTAAAGTTTCGTTTTTAGACTTCTCAGAATATGGCTTATTGGACACTGGTGCCAGTATAAGCTGTATCGGCTCCGAATTAGCTCTTCAAAATTTTAAGAAATACCCCAATTTTACAAAATGCAATACGTACGTAAAAACTGCAGACGGTGCCCCACAACAAGTCACTGGTTGGCTCAAAGTGGATGTTAACTTTAAAGATACAATTCGTCAATTAAATTTATTTATTATTCCTACAATTTCGCAGCGTTTAATCCTTGTTGTAGACTTTTGGGAAAAGTTTGACTTATTACCGAATGTAATTGAATCTGTCGATATTGTGGATAGATCCATTTTTAGTTTTTGTCCGTCTGATTCGTCCGATTTCAAACCGTCCGAAGTCCAGTCTGAAATAACTAAAGAGTTTAATCCTGAAAAAAATGAAGATAATCACTATCAATATTTTTTAACTCCCACACAACACAAGCAATTAGACGCTGTAAAATCGTTATTTCCTAACTTTGAAACCCAAGGGTTAGGGAGGACCCAACTTATTACTCACGAGATCGATGTAGGAGAGGCCAAACCGATTAAGCAAAAGTTTTACCCTGTTTCACCAGCTGTTGAAAAGCTAATGTATCAAGAAATTGATCGTATGTTAAGTTTGGGGGTAATAGAACCATCATCGTCGGCATGGAGCTCACCTATGAGGTTGGTCATAAAGCCTAATAAGGTACGCCTTTGTTTAGACGCTAGGAAGGTGAACTCCGTAACTAAGAAGGATGCCTATCCCTTACCATCCATTGAAGGAATTTTTGCTCGGCTTCCTAAATGCAATATTATAACAAAGTTGGATTTAAAAGATGCTTATTGGCAAATTGGCCTCAGCGATGAATCCAGGGCAATAACGGCATTCACAGTTCCGGGAAGGCCACTGTACCAATTTACAGTGATGCCTTTCGGACTGTGCAATGCACCGCAGGCCATGTGCAGGCTAATGGACCAACTAATTCCACCCGAATTAAAAACTTGTGTCTTTGGTTACCTCGATGACCTTATTATTGTATCTGAGAATTTTCAGGAACATCTTTCTGTTTTGGTGCGCATTGCAGAGCAGTTTCGAAGAGCAAACCTCTCGTTAAACATTTCGAAAAGTAAATTTTGTGTGACAAAAGTCAAATACTTAGGTTACGTTATAGGTGATGGAGGTATTGCCACAGACCATGAGAAAGTCAGTGCGATTCGCGAGTGGCCTGTGCCCAAGAACTTGAAACAAGTTCGAGGTTTCCTAGGTCTTGCGGGTTGGTACCGGCGATTTATCGCTAATTTTTCCACCATCGCATTTCCCATAACGGAAACTATAACGACGAAGAAAAAATTTACTTGGACTCCCCAGGCTCAGGAGGCATTTGAAAAGATTAAAGATTTACTTACATCTGCTCCCGTGCTAAGCAACCCCGATTTCACTAAAAAGTTTTACTTACATTGCGACGCAAGCAATTATGGAATCGGTGCTGTGCTCTGTCAACTGGACAGCGAAGGCCAAGAAAAGCCTATTGCTTTCATGAGCAAAAAGCTAAACACCGCTCAGAGAAATTATAACACAACTGAGCGGGAATGTCTTGCTGCAGTGGAGGGTATACAGAGGTTCCGGTGTTATCTTGAATTACAGGAATTTGAGGTAATTACAGACCACTCAAGCTTGGTGTGGCTTATGCGTCAACCAAATTTAAGCGGCCGACTGGCCCGTTGGGTTCTGAAATTGCAGGCCTTTAACTTTTCTATTAGCCACCGAAAGGGAAAGGAAAACATTGTTCCTGATGCCCTGTCCCGCATTTATTGTGAGGAAGTATCAGCAATTGATTGGATAGAGCCCGAAATTGACTTAAATTCACCCTGTTTCGGAGAGCAAGATTACGAAAATTTAAAATATAAAATTAGTGAAAATCAGAGTAAATATCCGGATGTAAAAATAGTAGACAAATTTGTGTATATTCGTACGGAACATTACAACGGTAATGAGGAAGATGAAAATAAGTGCTGGAAACTTTGGATTCCGGAAGGTCTCAGAAAAAACCTAATATCTCGTTTTCATGATGTACCTACTTCTTCACATGGGGGTATGCACAAAACGCTCGATACTATACGTCGAACATTTTATTGGCCAGGAATGGTTAAAGATGTTCGCGACTTTGTAAGAAATTGTGACATCTGCAAATGTACGAAAGCTCCTAATTATATTTTGAAACCAGAAATGGGAAAACAGACTATAACAATTCGTCCCTTCCAACGTTTGTTTATAGACTTGCTAGGTCCTTATCCGCGTAGTAAGTCTGGGTATATCGGAATCCTGATAGTATTAGATCATCTATCAAAATTTCATTGGTTGCAACCCCTTAAAAAATTTACCTCTCAGGCAATAAAAGATTTCCTCGAAAAACAGATTTTTCACGTGTACGGTGTGCCCGAGACCATAGTCAGCGATAACGGCTCCCAATTTAAGGCCAACGACCTAAATGCATTTTTCACCTGTCTAGGCATTAAACATATCTACACCGCGATTTATTCTCCGCAATCCAACGCTTCGGAGAGAGTCAACCGCTCTCTTATTGCTGGTATTCGTGCCTACCTAAAAAGTGATCATACTCGGTGGGATGAAAATTTGTCTGCCATTAGCTGTGCACTGAGAAATTCAGTTCACCAGTCTATAGAAATTTCTCCATATCATGCGTTGTTCGGCTTTGACATGGTAACCCATGGTTCCTCCTATGAGCTGCTGAAAAATCTAAAGTTATTAGATGAACCGGTAGCAAATTTATCCAGGGACGATAGTTTACAGTTGATTAGAAAAGATTTGCAGAAACATTTGAAGAAAGCTTACGAAGAAAATCAAAGAACGTATAACTTAAGAGCTAGACCGCAAACTTTCCAAATAGGTCAAATAGTACTCCGAAGACATTTTACGCAAAGCAATCTTGAAAAACGCTACAATGCAAAACTTGCGCCACTATTTGCGAAAGCGAAGGTCAAAGAAAGATTAGGAAATCATTACTACGTGTTGGTTGATTTGCAGAACAAACCCCTTGGTACTTACCACGCCAAAGATATGAGAGCATAGTAATTTTTATTTTTCATCTAACTAGACCAATATGAAAGAGATTGAGAAAATATGCCATATAACAATATGTATCCGTGTGTCTACGAAAAAATATTCCTGGACTTTATGAAAAATTATAAACGAAATACTTATGATTATTAAAGCATAAATGTGTGAAGATTTTCATTTTATTTTCTGTTAAGAAATTGGCTTGATTCATATAAAAAAAAAAAAAAAAAAAAAAGTTCAGCGAGAAAAAAATAAATAACTTCTTCCTTTTTCCATTAGCACTTTTGGAAAGTTTTTGTAAAAACATCGAACAGAGCACTGGTTTCACATTTTTTTTTTTTTGATTTATACTCATAAAAAAAAGGCGTATACATATATAAAACTTTTTTTTTTTTTTAACATTCATCGTAGAAATTTTCACATATTCCGGAAATGCACTGCAAAGATTGTTTAAATTTGATACATTGTTTTATCAACCGAAATTTCAGCAAGGAAAAGTAGAAAGAAATTTTAAAATCGTACTTTTTCAAGCTAACATTGTTGCGCAAAGACCCAATGTTATCTAGTTTGTGGTGAACGATTTTTAACTTCATGTTATTTTTCATAATCCTCTAAATTAATTCTACCATTTTTAGCTACTCGCTTTGAACAACCAAACAATTGAGAAATTTTTGTTCCCATCGTTCGTATGATTGTTTTTTTTTTCATTTATTAATTCTTATTTTTCCAATCTACTCGTTATTGACTCTATGTATTCACTTTATAGTCGTTATTTACTTTATAGATTTAATAGCTATAATCCCACTTTTCTATTATAGTTTCAAATGGTGGCAACTCTAGAATTATGAAAAAAAAATTTCAATGAAATAAACGTATTAAATGTTCAATGAAAATGAAAAAAAAGAAATCAAATAAGAAAAACAACAACAAAATACTATATTTTGATCTGATGAACATTTAAATATTTTTGTCAGAGATGGATAATTTTTTTTCTTCATTACATTGATGTAAACAATATGTAAACAATAATTTTTCAAAAATTGTAATTATTTCCTGCCACTTTTATTTCTGTGAAGTTCGAACTTTATCTCTACAGGATAATTTACTATTTTCCAATCTAATACCTTATATTATATCTTCTATATGCCTAAATGCTTTACTTTCCATAAAATTGGCTTATTTCAGGTTATACTTCTATGTAAAACTTACACTAAAAATATTAGCAATATAAACAGAAAATGTTTAGAGTTTTGCAATACGACAGGACAGTCAAGTTATATATAGTTTTTAAGTATTCAATTGGTAAATAATGTCTATTTTCATTGAAGAAAAAAGATTTCATTTGTCGAAAATAACTTCAAGATTATAGTAAAAGGGTGGTAATACTGTCAATTTAAATCAAAGTATTTACGAGTACTCAGTTTTCACAAGCAAAATCCCAATCATGTGTTCAATCATTTTCTCAAGCATATTGACAAGCAAATTGTCAAGTATATTTTTTTCTCGACCACATGCCTTCCTGGCTGTAGAAAAACTAACCAACTTCCTTTCTAATAAAATATTTCGAGGAGGCAAGATCAAGTGTTTCATTTAACCTAAATCTTAATCGGAAAAAATTTCTAAAATCGTTTATGAAAGTGCATATTTAAAAGCCAAAAAAAGTTTTAATATAGCTTGTGTTAAAATCTAACCAGGTAATTTCTCAAATTTGCTTTAAGAAAGAAAGAATTTTTAACACATTTCCAAAAACTTTACCAGGAAAGTTCAATTATCCGAAGATTTGTGAAGAGAAATTCTTAAAAATCGGCGGGAATATCCAGAGGGCAAGAAAAATTTTGAATTTGGAACACTCATAGGTGATTATTGGATTATTATCCATAACCTTTGCAACCACAAAAGGGTACTTGTTACTTGTAATATTTTTTTTTGATTTTTATTACCTCGCCTCAAAACTCTTATGGGTAAGCATATTTGTCGAGAAAAAAGAAACAAATCTTATTCTCAATTCTTAATTGTGATTTTGTTTCTCACCTCCTAGGCCTGTTTTCAACTGGCACATAAGAGTTTTTGCAATTTATTTCATTCTACATTTCTATTGAAACTATTGACAAACAAACACCAAAGTGAAATAATTTAAAGAAGAAAAAAAAAAAAAAGTTCAGACAGTTCCATAAAAATCACTCATCAAAGTGATATTAAACTAATTAAAACGTTATTCTGTGAATTCCATCCAGTGTCCTAAAAGAAAAAGGGAAATCTTTACTTCTTCAAACTTGAATTTGGTCCTAGTGAAAACATCAGCTATTGGAGAAGAAATTAAGAAAGAAGTTCAGTTCCATCAAACAATTCATATGAAACACCTTCTGTTGAGATTGGTTGATAAATAAGTGTTAAAATTAATTTTGAAAGTCAAGAATTTTAATAGGCTAAGTATTGATATTTATTACCAAAAGTAAAACAAACAAAAAAATTTTACTAAATTAATTTCCAAATTTTTAATAGTGAACAAACATAATTATTACAGATAAATCCAAAACTAATTACTAAAATTAATACTAATTTTATACATATGCAACAATATTGATAATATAACTTCAACGAAACTGTAACAACATCTTCACCGTGTTCGAGGAGGCCTCATCGTACTAGTAGTGAATTTGGTGAGTAGTAAGAAATATTAAAAAGTGTGTACTATTGTTTGTAAAACTATATTTTTTTTTTTGTCAAAGTCTTTCATTCACATTGTTTTTTCATTCAGGGTAAAATAAGAAGGAAAGATTAACAAATGTATTAATGACGTCATCATTTTGAATTCGCCTGATCAAATAAGTATTAATTATTTGCTCATTGCAATTGCACTCTGAGTGGCATTAAGTGTTGTTTTTATTGTAAAATTACAATTATTGCTTTTAACTAACTCTCATTAATACAGTTGTTATTTTATCTTTCTTTGGTTTTATTTTCGGTAGTTCAGCTACTTAAAATAATTAATTCATTCGTTGGTTAAAAACCGTGTTACAATTTTAATGATAAACCAATGCAAAATCAAGACTTTGACAAGGGAATAATTTGATTGAATAATAACTTAACCTTGAATTTGGAAATTAATTACCAACGCGAATTTAAAAAAATTTGATATTTTTAAAGTGTATTTTTTCTAGTTTATAATTTTATTAAATTAAAATTTTTATATTACAATATTAGAGTGTTTTGCGACGTGCCAAATTTACATCAACCTAAATTAACCATTCAGCATAATTTACATTGAGTTTTTTCTTCCAATATAAATATTTGACTATGTTATTAGTCAATATCATTTTCGTTTAAACTTTGCGAATCCAATTTCCATATTTTTTATTATTTGCTTTGTTAATAAAAATACTACCAATCATATAGTTTAAATCTGTTTTAGAAACATTCTTAATTTCGTTTTGAAAAAAATATATATTTGTTTTGATGTAATCGAGCATTTCGCAAATCAATTTTGTCATAAGAATTAACAAAATTTCATTATCTTTATATATCATAGTTTTTTTTATGTTTTCATGATTTAAAAACAATAATTAAAATTTAGTAATGCTTAGAATTTTTATCAATGGGTTGAATTATAACCAATAAAAATAATGAATTGTCAGTAAATATATTGTTTTCATCATGGTGTGATCTACATTAGGTAGCTTCTTTCGCGGGTTCCTAGAAAGATTCGTGCTACTAGGATATGGTAGGGAGGGTAAAGAGGCAGTGGTTCCCAAACTCCATCGGGGAACTAAATTTTATTCTTGGGTTTAACTACAGTGCCTTTTGTTTTAAATTTCAAATATCAAGTAACCATATAGGGGCTTTTTCTTTTTGTTGTGTGGTTACTTTTGGCCCTTTAAGTTTAGAGTTTTAGAAATAAACTGGGAGTCTATAATACTTATTGTAATGCAAATGAGCGTGAATAGGGAAGGTCACGAACCCCGACACCGACTGCTGCTAGCAACTAAATGGCTCCCTTCGACCTTATTCTATTTGCTGCTTTGCGAAGTTTAATTACTTCCTAACTTTAGAAAATTCTTCTATATGTTGTTTTTTGTTCTAAAGTTAAAAATTAACATCATGTTCTCGTGTGTGTACATTACAGTAGAAAATGGCGCCCAACGTGTGGCCGAAAGTGTCCTAAAAATTTTACATTTTCGGTTTCCCAAAATTTTTGTATTATTAGAAAGTAGATTTCAATATCAAGCTTAGTATCAAGTGGTTACCTGTTCGAAAACTTTTGTTGGGAATAAATCTGTACACTTTTCTGGATTTTTTAGGTATTTGAGATAAAATTAAAATTCGAATAACCTAACCGAAAAGTTCCTGCAAATTCTTTTTCCAGGATTAGCGATCGATACGGTACCTCACTTCTTATTACTGCAATTTTTCAAAAAAAAAAATATAAATAGAGTTTTTATAAGCTTTTGTACGGAGTTATCAATCCTAATAAATTCATTGGATTATGTTTTATTGTGTTTACAATTGAATATCCGGGATTTTTTTAGAGGGCCAATACTGAAGAAAAAAAAATGCCAAATGATTTGTTATAAAGTTTATAAAATCTAATATTTTTTTTTTTTTTTCAAAACGTTCAATAACCTCATTTTTATGCCTGTGCTGTAGTTAAATTTAACCCAATATAACCTAATGTAGTAAAACCATGATGAAAAACAAATTAATATGAAATCTTTTTGAAAACAAATTTTTGAGTTATTCGTAAATTTTAAGATTACGGAAAAATTATTATAACTGGAAAATCTTAGAGAAAATTTAGCTCTTTTCAAATTTAGATCTTTTCCAATTTTGAGCACAACAGATAAATTTTTTTTTTGGAAATTATTTTTTTTTGTTAGTAAAAGAAATTATAAACTTTTAAAGTAGCACTCTGGTTTCTCACCATACTCTATTGTTTCTGTAATTTTTTTTTATCTTATTGATATATCATCCCTTTCGCCAGGATGTTATCAAGATCGCCATTGCCACCCTTAGATCCACCGGCTCTAAATACACCTGGTGCTTTAGGGATCGATTTAAATTGTCCTATTTGCGATGAAAAGATGGGAGGTAACATTCCATGTTTAATCTTAAATAACTGTAAGCACTCTTTTCACCGTGCGTGTATCGAAAATTTTTTAGCGAACAAAAATGAATGTTTTGTTTGCAAAACACCTTGCCAGTTAGTAGATTTGCAGAAATTGGATTTTCCTACTGGAACTGGTACAAAACCTAAACCAAAATCTCGAGGTGGACATGCTCGTTCATATAACACTCGAAGCCAAACAACAGTAACTAACCCCCTAGATACTAGTATAGTGGAGGAGAATTCTGATCGGAATAATATTCAAGAACAGGATGTTCGTCATACACCTGGTCGCCCTTCTGGGACAGCGCCTCGTGTTCATTTCACGGCACCTTGGGTCGACTATAACCGAATTAACGTAATGATTGAAAACAACCTAAGTCGGATATTACAAAATTTTACATTGGTTCCCAACCAAAATAATGCCAATAATGGTCCATTTCAAGCAGTACACAATCAGGTTTCTTTTTCTAATGTTTCAAGTAATAATATGGCAAATGCACATTCTGCTCGCAGTTCGAATCATAGCCATAATAACCCTAATAATATTCCTAACACAGCGAATAATAGTCCCACAAATTCGAATTTCAATAATAATCAATTTACTTCTGGGCCAACCCAATTTCATTCATTTAATTCTCACGCTTCGTCGTATACAAATGACAAAATTACGTCTATTATCCAAAACTGGGGACTTAAGTTCGATGGTTCGTCAACGGGACTAACTGTTGAAGAATTTTTATACCGGCTGAGATCGCTTACTAGAGATACCTTTAATGGAGATTTCAGTATTATATGTAAAAATTTAAATATTTTAGTGACTGGAAAAGCACGAGATTGGTTTTGGCGCTACCACAAACAAGTAGACGTCATAAACTGGGTAGATTTTTGCAATGCAATAAAATCACAATATGGAGATTGTAAATCATCTTCTGATATAGAAGATGAAATGAGAAATAGAAGACAGAAAGAAGGAGAGTCTTTTGACATATTCTTCGATGCGATATCTTCTATAATGGATAGGCTTCCATCTCCTATGCCTGAATCAAGACTTATAGATATTATTATAAAAAATCTTAGACCAAGCGTCAGACTTCAGTTACTTTATCAAGATGTAACCTCAATATCCCGACTTAGAGAATTAGTCCAAATTAGAGAACGATTTCTAAATGATGTTTACGTTCGTAAAAATCTTCCTTTTAATTCGGGCAATATTCCTTACAAGAAAATTTCTGAAATTGGTCCGGAAGGAGACCTTTTGTCTATCAATCAGTCCGAAATATCGGTTGACGCACTTCAAAAACCAGTTTCCAATGGAAAATGTTGGAACTGTGGATCCTTGGATCATTTTTATAAAGATTGTGAGCTGGAGCGCTCAATATTTTGCTACGGATGTGGCGAAAAAAATGTGTATAAACCTCGTTGTCAAAAATGTAGTACTCATACTCCAAAAAACTACAAACCCCAAAGTCAGAAAATTACCCCATTATAAACTCTTGCTTTAAGCAAACTCCAGATCAGTTTTTTCATACTGGCTGTAGTAAAGACAACAAAAACCTAGATTTAAACAACCTTTCTGAAAATCTCCTGAAAACCGATAAATGCCCTCAAGGAATATCCATTTTAAAACGTAAATCAAATGATTCGGAAAACTCTGTTTCAAATGATTGTTCAAGAATAATTTGTCCTAAATTACCTTACCACAAACGATGGGAAAGATATCTATCCAAACGGAATGAAATCTTCGACGATTTTGAAATTTCTAAATTGAATTTTTGTTCAAAATCAAAACGCTCAACGCGAAGACTTAAAATATATTATAAGAATCGTAGAATATGCTCCAAATTACTTATCTCGGCAATAATTAGCAACATAAAGGACCAGCGTTATTACGCTAAAGTTTCGTTTTTAGACTTCTCAGAATATGGCTTATTGGACACTGGTGCCAGTATAAGCTGTATCGGCTCCGAATTAGCTCTTCAAAATTTTAAGAAATACCCCAATTTTACAAAATGCAATACGTACGTAAAAACTGCAGACGGTGCCCCACAACAAGTCACTGGTTGGCTCAAAGTGGATGTTAACTTTAAAGATACAATTCGTCAATTAAATTTATTTATTATTCCTACAATTTCGCAGCGTTTAATCCTTGGTGTAGACTTTTGGGAAAAGTTTGACTTATTACCGAATGTAATTGAATCTGTCGATATTGTGGATAGATCCATTTTTAGTTTTTGTCCGTCTGATTCGTCCGATTTCAAACCGTCCGAAGTCCAGTCTGAAATAACTAAAGAGTTTAATCCTGAAAAAAATGAAGATAATCACTATCAATATTTTTTAACTCCCACACAACACAAGCAATTAGACGCTGTAAAATCGTTATTTCCTAACTTTGAAACCCAAGGGTTAGGGAGGACCCAACTTATTACTCACGAGATCGATGTAGGAGAGGCCAAACCGATTAAGCAAAAGTTTTACCCTGTTTCACCAGCTGTTGAAAAGCTAATGTATCAAGAAATTGATCGTATGTTAAGTTTGGGGGTAATAGAACCATCATCGTCGGCATGGAGCTCACCTATGAGATTGGTCATAAAGCCTAATAAGGTACGCCTTTGTTTAGACGCTAGGAAGGTGAACTCCGTAACTAAGAAGGATGCCTATCCCTTACCATCCATTGAAGGAATTTTTGCTCGGCTTCCTAAATGCAATATTATAACAAAGTTGGATTTAAAAGATGCTTATTGGCAAATTGGCCTCAGCGATGAATCCAGGGCAATAACGGCATTCACAGTTCCGGGAAGGCCACTGTACCAATTTACAGTGATGCCTTTCGGACTGTGCAATGCACCGCAGGCCATGTGCAGGCTAATGGACCAACTAATTCCACCCGAATTAAAAACTTGTGTCTTTGGTTACCTCGATGACCTTATTATTGTATCTGAGAATTTTCAGGAACATCTTTCTGTTTTGGTGCGCATTGCAGAGCAGTTTCGAAGAGCAAACCTCTCGTTAAACATTTCGAAAAGTAAATTTTGTGTGACAAAAGTCAAATACTTAGGTTACGTTATAGGTGATGGAGGTATTGCCACAGACCATGAGAAAGTCAGTGCGATTCGCGAGTGGCCTGTGCCCAAGAACTTGAAACAAGTTCGAGGTTTCCTAGGTCTTGCGGGTTGGTACCGGCGATTTATCGCTAATTTTTCCACCATCGCATTTCCCATAACGGAAACTACAACGACGAAGAAAAAATTTACTTGGACTCCCCAGGCTCAGGAGGCATTTGAAAAGATTAAAGATTTACTTACATCTGCTCCCGTGCTAAGCAACCCCGATTTCACTAAAAAGTTTTACTTACATTGCGACGCAAGCAATTATGGAATCGGTGCTGTGCTCTGTCAACTGGACAGCGAAGGCCAAGAAAAGCCTATTGCTTTCATGAGCAAAAAGCTAAACACCGCTCAGAGAAATTATAACACAACTGAGCGGGAATGTCTTGCTGCAGTGGAGGGTATACAGAGGTTCCGGTGTTATCTTGAATTACAGGAATTTGAGGTAATTACAGACCACTCAAGCTTGGTGTGGCTTATGCGTCAACCAAATTTAAGCGGCCGACTGGCCCGTTGGGTTCTGAAATTGCAGGCCTTTAACTTTTCTATTAGCCACCGAAAGGGAAAGGAAAACATTGTTCCTGATGCCCTGTCCCGCATTTATTGTGAGGAAGTATCAGCAATTGATTGGATAGAGCCCGAAATTGACTTAAATTCACCCTGTTTCGGAGAGCAAGATTACGAAAATTTAAAATATAAAATTAGTGAAAATCAGAGTAAATATCCGGATGTAAAAATAGTAGACAAATTTGTGTATATTCGTACGGAACATTACAACGGTAATGAGGAAGATGAAAATAAGTGCTGGAAACTTTGGATTCCGGAAGGTCTCAGAAAAAACCTAATATCTCGTTTTCATGATGTACCTACTTCTTCACATGGGGGTATGCACAAAACGCTCGATACTATACGTCGAACATTTTATTGGCCAGGAATGGTTAAAGATGTTCGCGACTTTGTAAGAAATTGTGACATCTGCAAATGTACGAAAGCTCCTAATTATATTTTGAAACCAGAAATGGGAAAACAGACTATAACAATTCGTCCCTTCCAACGTTTGTTTATAGACTTGCTAGGTCCTTATCCGCGTAGTAAGTCTGGGTATATCGGAATCCTGATAGTATTAGATCATCTATCAAAATTTCATTGGTTGCAACCCCTTAAAAAATTTACCTCTCAGGCAATAAAAGATTTCCTCGAAAAACAGATTTTTCACGTGTACGGTGTGCCCGAGACCATAGTCAGCGATAACGGCTCCCAATTTAAGGCCAACGACCTAAATGCATTTTTCACCTGTCTAGGCATTAAACATATCTACACCGCGATTTATTCTCCGCAATCCAACGCTTCGGAGAGAGTCAACCGCTCTCTTATTGCTGGTATTCGTGCCTACCTAAAAAGTGATCATACTCGGTGGGATGAAAATTTGTCTGCCATTAGCTGTGCACTGAGAAATTCAGTTCACCAGTCTATAGAAATTTCTCCATATCATGCGTTGTTCGGCTTTGACATGGTAACCCATGGTTCCTCCTATGAGCTGCTGAAAAATCTAAAGTTATTAGATGAACCGGTAGCAAATTTATCCAGGGACGATAGTTTACAGTTGATTAGAAAAGATTTGCAGAAACATTTGAAGAAAGCTTACGAAGAAAATCAAAGAACGTATAACTTAAGAGCTAGACCGCAAACTTTCCAAATAGGTCAAATAGTACTCCGAAGACATTTTACGCAAAGCAATCTTGAAAAACGCTACAATGCAAAACTTGCGCCACTATTTGCGAAAGCGAAGGTCAAAGAAAGATTAGGAAATCATTACTACGTGTTGGTTGATTTGCAGAACAAACCCCTTGGTACTTACCACGCCAAAGATATGAGAGCATAGTAATTTTTATTTTTCATCTAACTAGACCAATATGAAAGAGATTGAGAAAATATGCCATATAACAATATGTATCCGTGTGTCTACGAAAAAATATTCCTGGACTTTATGAAAAATTATAAACGAAATACTTATGATTATTAAAGCATAAATGTGTGAAGATTTTCATTTTATTTTCTGTTAAGAAATTGGCTTGATTCATATAAAAAAAAAAAAAAAAAAAAAGTTCAGCGAGAAAAAAATAAATAACTTCTTCCTTTTTCCATTAGCACTTTTGGAAAGTTTTTGTAAAAACATCGAACAGAGCACTGGTTTCACATTTTTTTTTTTTTGATTTATACTCATAAAAAAAATGCGTATACATATATAAAACTTTTTTTTTTTTTTTAACATTCATCGTAGAAATTTTCACATATTCCGGAAATGCACTGCAAAGATTGTTTAAATTTGATACATTGTTTTATCAACCGAAATTTCAGCAAGGAAAAGTAGAAAGAAATTTTAAAATCGTACTTTTTCAAGCTAACATTGTTGCGCAAAGACCCAATGTTATCTAGTTTGTGGTGAACGATTTTTAACTTCATGTTATTTTTCATAATCCTCTAAATTAATTCTACCATTTTTAGCTACTCGCTTTGAACAACCAAACAATTGAGAAATTTTTGTTCCCATCGTTCGTATGATTGTTTTTTTTTTTCATTTATTAATTCTTATTTTTCCAATCTACTCGTTATTGACTCTATGTATTCACTTTATAGTCGTTATTTACTTTATAGATTTAATAGCTATAATCCCACTTTTCTATTATAGTTTCAAATGGTGGCAACTCTAGAATTATGAAAAAAAAATTTCAATGAAATAAACGTATTAAATGTTCAATGAAAATGAAAAAAAAGAAATCAAATAAGAAAAACAACAACAAAATACTATATTTTGATCTGATGAACATTTAAATATTTTTGTCAGAGATGGATAATTTTTTTTCTTCATTACATTGATGTAAACAATATGTAAACAATAATTTTTCAAAAATTGTAATTATTTCCTGCCACTTTTATTTCTGTGAAGTTCGAACTTTATCTCTACAGGATAATTTACTATTTTCCAATCTAATACCTTATATTATATCTTCTATATGCCTAAATGCTTTACTTTCCATAAAATTGGCTTACTTCAGGTTATACTTCTATGTAAAACTTACACTAAAAATATTAGCAATATAAACAGAAAATGTTTAGAGTTTTGCAATACGACAGGACAGTCAAGTTATATATAGTTTTTAAGTATTCAATTGGTAAATAATGTCTATTTTCATTGAAGAAAAAAGATTTCATTTGTCGAAAATAACTTCAAGATTATAGTAAAAGGGTGGTAATACTGTCAATTTAAATCAAAGTATTTACGAGTACTCAGTTTTCACAAGCAAAATCCCAATCATGTGTTCAATCATTTTCTCAAGCATATTGACAAGCAAATTGTCAAGTATATTTTTTTCTCGACCACATGCCTTCCTGGCTGTAGAAAAACTAACCAACTTCCTTTCTAATAAAATATTTCGAGGAGGCAAGATCAAGTGTTTCATTTAACCTAAATCTTAATCGGAAAAAATTTCTAAAATCGTTTATGAAAGTGCATATTTAAAAGCCAAAAAAAGTTTTAATATAGCTTGTGTTAAAATCTAACCAGGTAATTTCTCAAATTTGCTTTAAGAAAGAAAGAATTTTTAACACATTTCCAAAAACTTTACCAGGAAAGTTCAATTATCCGAAGATTTGTGAAGAGAAATTCTTAAAAATCGGCGGGAATATCCAGAGGGCAAGAAAAATTTTGAATTTGGAACACTCATAGGTGATTATTGGATTATTATCCATAACCTTTGCAACCACAAAAGGGTACTTGTTACTTGTAATATTTTTTTTTGATTTTTATTACCTCGCCTCAAAACTCTTATGGGTAAGCATATTTGTCGAGAAAAAAGAAACAAATCTTATTCTCAATTCTTAATTGTGATTTTGTTTCTCACCTCCTAGGCCTGTTTTCAACTGGCACATAAGAGTTTTTGCAATTTATTTCATTCTACATTTCTATTGAAACTATTGACAAACAAACACCAAAGTGAAATAATTTAAAGAAGAAAAAAAAAAAAAGTTCAGACAGTTCCATAAAAATCACTCATCAAAGTGATATTAAACTAATTAAAACGTTATTCTGTGAATTCCATCCAGTGTCCTAAAAGAAAAAGGCAAATCTTTACTTCTTCAAACTTGAATTTGGTCCTAGTGAAAACATCAGCTATTGGAGAAGAAATTAAGAAAGAAGTTCAGTTCCATCAAACAATTCATATGAAACACCTTCTGTTGAGATTGGTTGATAAATAAGTGTTAAAATTAATTTTGAAAGTCAAGAATTTTAATAGGCTAAGTATTGATATTTATTACCAAAAGTAAAACAAACAAAAAAATTTTACTAAATTAATTTCCAAATTTTTAATAGTGAACAAACATAATTATTACAGATAAATCCAAAACTAATTACTAAAATTAATACTAATTTTATACATATGCAACAATATTGATAATATAACTTCAACGAAACTGTAACAACATCTTCACCGTGTTCGAGGAGGCCTCATCGTACTAGTAGTGAATTTGGTGAGTAGTAAGAAATATTAAAAAGTGTGTACTATTGTTTGTAAAACTATATTTTTTTTTTGTCAAAGTCTTTCATTCACATTGTTTTTTCATTCATGGTAAAATAAGAAGGAAAGATTAACAAATGTATTAATGACGTCATCATTTTGAATTCGCCTGATCAAATAAGTATTAATTATTTGCTCATTGCAATTGCACTCTGAGTGGCATTAAGTGTTGTTTTTATTGTAAAATTACAATTATTGCTTTTAACTAACTCTCATTAATACAGTTGTTATTTTATCTTTCTTTGGTTTTATTTTCGGTAGTTCAGCTACTTAAAATAATTAATTCATTCGTTGGTTAAAAACCGTGTTACAATTTTAATGATAAACCAATGCAAAATCAAGACTTTGACAAGGGAATAATTTGATTGAATAATAACTTAACCTTGAATTTGGAAATTAATTACCAACGCGAATTTAAAAAAATTTGATATTTTTAAAGTGTATTTTTTCTAGTTTATAATTTTATTAAATTAAAATTTTTATATTACAATATTAGAGTGTTTTGCGACGTGCCAAATTTACATCAACCTAAATTAACCATTCAGCATAATTTACATTGAGTTTTTTCTTCCAATATAAATATTTGACTATGTTATTAGTCAATATCATTTTCGTTTAAACTTTGCGAATCCAATTTCCATATTTTTTATTATTTGCTTTGTTAATAAAAATACTACCAATCATATAGTTTAAATCTGTTTTAGAAACATTCTTAATTTCGTTTTGAAAAAAAATATATATTTGTTTTGATGTAATCGAGCATTTCGCAAATCAATTTTGTCATAAGAATTAACAAAATTTCATTATCTTTATATATCATAGTTTTTTTTATGTTTTCATGATTTAAAAACAATAATTAAAATTTAGTAATGCTTAGAATTTTTATCAATGGGTTGAATTATAACCAATAAAAATAATGAATTGTCAGTAAATATATTGTTTTCATCATGGTGTGATCTACATTAGGTAGCTTCTTTCGCGGGTTCCTAGAAAGATTCGTGCTACTAGGATATGGTAGGGAGGGTAAAGAGGCAGTGGTTCCCAAACTCCATCGGGGAACTAAATTTTATTCTTGGGTTTAACTACAGTGCCTTTTGTTTTAAATTTCAAATATCAAGTAACCATATAGGGGCTTTTTCTTTTTGTTGTGTGGTTACTTTTGGCCCTTTAAGTTTAGAGTTTTAGAAATAAACTGGGAGTCTATAATACTTATTGTAATGCAAATGAGCGTGAATAGGGAAGGTCACGAACCCCGACACCGACTGCTGCTAGCAACTAAATGGCTCCCTTCGACCTTATTCTATTTGCTGCTTTGCGAAGTTTAATTACTTCCTAACTTTAGAAAATTCTTCTATATGTTGTTTTTTGTTCTAAAGTTAAAAATTAACATCATGTTCTCGTGTGTGTACATTACACAATATTGTAACATACATAAATATATTTAAATGCATACAACACTATGGCCGGCCTAAAACTATGCACCATAAATTACAAATGTAAGCTATTGAACAAACAAAACAGTAAAAATAAGAGACTACATAAAAACCATCAATTAAATATTTTATCAAAATGCCTTTAGCCTAAAGCCGCTTAAAAGCCCATTAAACTGTCAGCATTTTTTTTTCTACTATTTGTTTTTAACAAAATAAATTTTTGTTTTGCATATTTTATTTTTATTTTAGACCACCCATGAGTAACAAAAACAACAACAAAAATGGGCGTCAAAAACTTAATATATAGATAAAAATATAAAGCACTTACTCAACCTTAATTAAAATAGTAAAATTTTAGAACCTATCATTTTTTTTTTTTTGTGAAATAAAAATAAAATTTTATATACCACAATTAAAACAATATGTCACACAAAACAAACAAAAATAATAGAATTTTATGAAATTTATATTAAAAAAAAAAAAAAATATATATATATATATATATATATATATATATATATATATATACATATATATATATATATATATATATATAGTATACTTTTAGGTGTCGGAAAATTCATGTTGAAATACTTTTAAATGTTAAAGGAAATGTAAAAACTGCGTGTACCAAAAGGCTTCAGGCTTTGTAAATTATATATTTAAAAAAAATTATATATATTAATTGCATACTTTGGGGCTTTAAATATCTGTTTTATAAATTATTGCTTGCACAAATAATATGTACGTATAATCGCTTCAAAATGTTCCTTAATAGAAAATAATTTTCATTTATTTAATATAGATTTAGGTTAGTTTGAAATAGAGGAATCGGAAGTGAAGATGATTTGCACAGCCAACTTCTGTCCTGAAATAGATAGAGGCAATAGTTCTAAGCCGGAGTCCTGTTGACAAAGTTCCGCCTGGATAGCCGCTTGGCTATCCGTAAGTTCTTATAGTTCTCTACAATATTAACAAATTTAATGCATTCCTTAACTATCCGTATAGAAGTAAATGCCTGGAATGTTCCTCAAAAGAGTGCCTTCTAACCAGGACTCTCTGCACAAGATCCGTGTACTGCAACTAACAGTTTTTGACCTCTCGTAGATCATATCACAATTCGATTCTGTGATGTTGTATCCCGGTAACTCCATAAGATCTTCTGGTGGTTGGTATTAAGATTGCCACATATCTATTCACCAGTTTCATTTCGCCGAAACATAGGTGATGGACATCAACAACTACATACTACTGCCGCCAAAACCAATATAGGTCTCACTATTCTCCTGTGGAGCCGGTGTGTAATTATTGGGTTTAAACCCCTTTGGAACCCACAGCTTTTCTACATGAAGCCCTCGTTTGGTGGTCCTTAGTGACCCTGCACTCGATGTGTGGTTTCTAGTATAATTTATTGTCAAGAATTACTTCTTGATACTTCACCGTTTCGGAGACACTATAAAACGGGGCACATCATAACTTTTGTTCGAGTCCACATTAGATAATAAGAGGCCTAAGGGGGAATTAAGGGGGAATTGTCCCCCTTAAGAGTATCACCGCATTGTCTGCATAGCAGATATGTTGGAATCCCTTATTTACTAAAATCCTTAATGGTCCCCCATAGGGATGCTGAAAGAAAGCCACGGCACGCCTCTATTACTTTTGCCGTTAACCTGTCATTTAATTTATCGCTAGCTAGGGATTTGATGCTCAACCATCCGCCGTTCCATGCTTTTCAGCAAAAAAATATGGCAGGCTTATCTATCAATAAGCCTTTGGTATTGCATAGCTATCCTTCCCAAGCTTTGGTATGAAGACAAGTTTTGCTTCCTGAAATAACTGGAGGGGGGGGGGGGGGGGTGTATGCTAGTCATAGGCAGGCAGATAAAATATTCACTAGATGTACGTCAATTAACTCGAAGCTATATAAAAAAAAAATAGCAAGAAAGAGCGTATCTGCTGACATCTATCCCGAAATTGATCAGCTCCCCGAGGAGATTAACTTTGTCAGAGTAAACGACACCTAACATTTAATAGGGCTATTCGTTATTTTGTCTACTTCTCCTTCGATATTATTAATATTCTGAAAATTGGTTTAAGGATTGTTACGGTCTTTTAGATAAATCCTGAAGTTAGGCCAGTTTATCCTAGCCTAGTTTCGGAACCATATTGGCTCCTGTGGCGAATGTGCCAGCTCAAACAGTGTCTAGATGATCCGAAAGAAATTTAAACAGTACATCCCCGTTTGTTAAAGTCTGAACTAGCCTTAGTTAAGTGGTGAAAGTTTTTGTTGTTTAATTTTAGGTAGTAAAGATTTTTAGCATATGTTAGGGAGTTTTAGCTACAAATTAAAAATTGCATATTTTTAGGCGCTATGGCCTATTTTATATGGAAAATATTAATTCTATCACAACCATGTATAGAAACTATTTTATTTTAAAATCCATATCTATTAGTGTTCATTTAAACTCATATTAATATATAAAGTCTACATTTAGGCATTTGATATTATATTATCAAAATTATTTAGCATGAAATTGTTTTATTTTAACTGCAAAAGAAATACAAAACAACGGATGCCTTTTTACTTTTTTTTTTTGCTAATTTTATACAATTTAAATTATAGTGCTTTTTAGCAACACCTAAAAGTATGCAACAGTTTTTAATACCACAACAAAGTAGTCCTTTGGTAATATAAATACATAACCGACGAGTTTTTGCTACTTGTATTTTATGGGGCCTGCAGTAGTAGTGTAGTGTAGTGTAGTATGTAGCAGTAGTAGTGAAAGACATTGTGGGGTAACATAAAAACCACTGTCATGTACAACATACGAATAATAATTTTGGCACGAAAGCCATGTTAACATGTCCCCCGTGTATAAAAATGGTAGCAAATACATACAAACATTTATTGTACGTTATATATGTTGCATGGTAGCAGCAACACTGTTGATAAACTCATACTGTGTTATAAACAACATTAATGCAACCAAAAGGCGGCAAGTTGTAGCGTTACTTCCGCAAATACGCAAAAAAAATATATATATAAATATGTAGAGTATATTGAAGTGGTTGCAAGTAAGTTAGTATGTTTGAGTTTGTTCCAGCTCATATGTAGATATTATGAAAAACACTTTTTGAAATGATAGGGACTCTATAGGTAGAGCTATAGTCTGGTTATAACTAAGTGTGTGTGTATTAAGCCAAGTCAATGCCACTTTTGTGTATGCAATCAGTTTATTATGTTCACTGGTAATATATACATATTTTTTTTTTGTTGTGTTTGATTGTTGTTGTTGTTGTTGTTGTCATCGTCATCAGTAGCAGTCTACACAACTCTATACATATAAACCAATGTATAAGCTAAGTTTATGCAAAGGCTTTAGTTACAACACCAATACCTAGTACTCTACAGCAACAGAGAAATAACAAAAAAAAATATGAAATTTTTAAGCAATGTTATAATGCCGGATATGCTTGCGGCTTGTTCAACCATTAGTGAACATGTAATGTGAACATAGCCTCGCGTAATCACAGTGAATGTAGTAGATCTACTACATTTACATACATATTACTACCATCAATGTATTTAACCCTATCGTGGACATAGATAACATTATATAAATGTATGTTATATATTAAAACAAAAAAAACTTAAATTTATGCTTAAAGAATTGTTGATAAATTTAGGAAATAAGTGTAAAAATTAAAGTAGAGTTTGTTTATTAATTTGTATGCATAAAGTTATTGCCCTACGTAGGGCGCCATAAGATAAATGCCAAAGTTGTTTACATGTGCGATAAAGAACGCAAATATGTTCCTAATCTGTTCTAATCTGTTCTAATTTGACTTTTAGTTGGTGAAAGTATAAAAATTTTGTCAATTTCCAATTAAAATTTGATTTCTTTCACCTGTGCATTCTTTCAATTCCACTAGTTTCCCGTTCAATTCCATTTCGTTTCTCTTGTACAGTGTTTCAATTTCATATGTTCCCTGTTTCATTTCATATGTTCCCTGTTCAATTTCATATGTTCCTTGTTCCATTTCATATGTTCCCTGTTTCATTTCATATGTTCCCTGTGTAATTTCATATGGTGTTTCTATTCCACTCTTTCTTTAAATTTGGGCAGGTCGATCCCACGGTCCTGGTGAAAACATTATTTAGGTTTCGTGAAGAAGCAGTTTATTTAGTCCGTTAAAGGAAGACTTTTCCCTTTGAACTCCCTTTTTACCACGTCCCTGGTGACAATTACAAAAAATACTTTATCAGTGAATAAATTCAGACTCCACAAAACACATATTATATGTTTCAGGATTGAAGGTTTCCGCTTTCCTTAGGAATTTCAAAAAAAAATTCCAAATACGCAGCAGGAGGAACCTGTTAACAAATTCTTAGCTCTAGAAGTTTGGGCTGGGCGATGTTGAGTCAATGAATCAGAGTGAGTCAGTCATTCATGAAAAGATCAACTGCTTTTAAAAAATCATGATCTGGCTACTGAAAAAACTGGATTTTTGTGTAAAAAAAAGGCGTATATAAAATTTTTGAAGGAATATCTGAATTTTGGCAAAAATTGCATAATTTTTTAGATAAAATTATTTAAAAATTTGCGCCAGATAAATAAAATATTGAAACATATTTTTTGACCAGACGTCTAGAGAGGACTACAATTTTAAATTCACCACCATTTTATTCACCTCAAAATTTTTTTATTTATATTACTTTTGCATCTGGTGAATAAAATATTTAAACATATTTTTTCACCGGACATCTAGAGGGGAATAATATTTTTTGAATTCACCTCCATTTTTTTTCACCTCAAAAATTGTTATTCCCAATTGCAGTTAAATATGTATAAACTTAAATTTCATATAAAGATGCCGCAAGATTATTTGTTTTGATAATTTTTTAAAAAATAAAATGGCGCCCAACAAAGAACTACAAAAAAATTAAACAAATTATTTTACTGTTTGTTTTGTAGGCTTTTTACACTGAAAAACGTCTTTGTGAAATGCATGGAAGATGTTGAAAACGTGAAACATGTCTTTACATGGGCAACAGCTTTCATCTGTTATTTATTCATCTGTCAAAAAAATTAAAAAAAACAACGCATAATTTTTGTTAAAAATAAAAAATGGATTTAGAGAAAGCATTAATCATTGGAGTAACTCCAAATTATTTGGGTTTTTTAAGGCAGTTTTGGTAAAAAAAAAATATGCCGCCCAATGTGGAAATACAAAAATATTAGTTCTTGGAATTTATTTAAATAGTATTGTATTTAGAGAAATGGCGCCCAAAGTATAGACTGTAAAGCAATTTGAAGGAAAATTTATAATTTATTTAAGGTTATGTTACAAAAAATATATGACGATTTTACAGGATCTCTGCAGGATTTTAGTCTTATCGTAAGTTTTGTATTAGCCGGCCGATTTTATTAATTTTCAAAACCTAACTTTATTTGAACTGTTACAGACATTCACTGGGAATTCTTACGGTCAGCCAAACGGAAATCACTAATCAACTTGTTATAAGGACTAAATATATGCCTTTAACAGTCCCATAACTTTACTTCGCGTTGGGTATACTTCTAATATGAGCTTTAAAGGGGTTAAATAATTGTATAGTATGTATGCTATAGAGACCAACAGGTTTATTTGTTAGCTGTTCACGTATATTATAGTCCTATCTTTTTTCCATACAAAATATATATTTTTTGTTTAATTTGTTTTTTTTTTTGTACTACACTTAAACAAAAAAGTATAGGGAATTGTGAATTTTTTTAAGAGAAACAACAATTTAAGAAAAATTTTGAAAAAATCCTTTGAATTTTAAATAAAAATAATAAAATACCCAACAGTTGCAGCTGAAGCAGTTGTAGAAATTTTCCTGCTGCTTTGAATTGTAAAATTCAGAATACCTTCTATGTATATTGTTTTATATTATTTTATGGAAAATGTTTGCATATTGCCAGTGTATACACATATATGTAAGTACATATATGTATATATGTATATGTGTTTACATTGGTGTTGGCAACATTTTAAATAAATTCGTGCGGATTTTATTTTTGGCGGTCTCAGACAAATTACTTTTTAAATGCATTTTTAGTATAAACATTTAATATATGTTTATACATGTATGTACACTCAAAATATTATTTAGTTAAAAATAATCTAAAATACATTTTAAATTAATCGAAAATATGAGCAAAAAGAGGGCTACTGATTTTTCCATTATATTCAGACCATTTTGTTAGTTATTTTCAATCATTCATAATCGACAAAAGTAGTAAAAAAAAACAATAGAAACTCAGCGCCCCGGTAGGCTAGTTGGTAGCGTGCTAGCTTATTAGTGCGGGGGGTCGTGGGTTCGATTCCCACCAGAAGCTCTGGTCTGTTTTCGCTACAACGAGCCGATGGCCTTTGTTGCAGTGCTCGGTTAGGGTATTAGGATATAATTTGTAATTATATGATTAATATATAATAAATAAGTAAATAAAGAATAGAAACTCGATTAAAATAACCATCAATTTTTAACTGACAAAACGTTAGAAAAAAAAACAATTCTTTTGTGGTTTGTTTTTTTATTTGTATGTAATTTGACAAAACACAACACACACACATGTATATATTTTTATTGAATATGTGTGTAAGTGTATTTGAATAATTTCTTGTAATTTTTATTGAAATAATTTTGTATTTAAACAAACTAATTAAATTAAAAAAAAAAAAAAAAAGGAATTTTTGGAGTTTCTATTTTTAGAAACAGAAAACATAAAATTTTACATTTAACTGAAAATATAAACTTCTACTGAAAGTCTATATTTTTTTATTGATTATTTTTTGAATGACTGAAATAGTTATAAAATATTTTTATTTAAATTTCAATTGATTCTTTATTTAAAAACAAACGCTACGTATTTCTTTGTAAATAAACTTAAGTTCATAACGGAAAATATATTGTGAGTGAAAAAAATGTTAAGGATTTTTTATCGAATTGCAAGCAATCTTTTCTCTGGGTGTAAATTATTTTTACTACTATGGCTGGCTTAATCAAATACCCACAAAAATAGAATGCTTTTCGAATAAGATTGCCATAACGATATTTATTTTTTCCTTTGATTAAAATAAGCGATAAATTAAAATTTAAATATATTCCAATAGTAAGTTTCTGAAGTCAAAACATTAGCGACTTATCAGAAAATCTTGATGAATTTTGAAATAAATTTTATTTTGATTACTAGCACTGGCTGCCAGGGCTATCAGCCAAACAAAATTTTTAAATTAAAACATAATATTCGGCAATAAAAATAACGTACCTGCAAATAAAAGAAAATAAATTTTAATTAAATCAAATTTTTTGTAATTTAATTTGAGTCACACTTGAAGCATTTTTTTGTTCATATAAATGCCAAGGCTTTGGCATTAGCATTTATATGAAAGATCAATGCCTCAATTAATTTTAGAAATAGAATATATAAAGTGTATTTTTTTATAGTTTATATTTTGATTTCAAATTGATAAAAAATATATTTCTTTAAATTTCAATTGATTCTTCATTTTAAATAAACTTTAGTCTGTAACGAAAAATATATTGTGAGTGTATAAATACTGAAATTCTCTGGTATTATACATTGTAAATGTGTTGAGATAGCATTCAATTTATTTGCAACATTTTATGTAAAAGTAGAAAAAACAAAAAATAGTACATAACTACTACATTTATATTTACATATATGTGTATATAAAAATGTATGTTATAATAACTACCGGTTTTAGTTTGTGACAATATTGTTGTTGCAACAAGACAAATTGTATGGTTGGGTATATAAAATTTGTACAATACTTTTAACAAATGTTTTTCTTTTTTTTTTTTTTGAATTTTTTGTTGGTTGGTGTTACACATATGAATAAAAGATTTGTGGTATTTAAAAAAAATTGTTAAAAAAAAAAATAATTCATTAAAAGTTTTTAAAGAATAATAAATTCAGGGAGTTTTATTAAAATCTATTTAATAAATTATTTAAAAATTGGTTTCAGTATTGATTTATTTTATGTGTAAAAATGTAAAAAATAAATGACTTTAAAATTCTGTAAAACAAAATAGCTTAGAAGTAGGCAAAGCATTGTGTCCCTAATATACTCCTAAAAGTAGGCCATACCATTTGTCATTCTCCCGAACGCTTTTAAGGAAACTATAGACTACACTAAAAACGACAGCATATCTAAAAATTCTATACAAATTTAAATACCCAAAGTCTCAATTAAACAAAAAAGTATGCTTTAAAAATATTGCTTAATAATAGCCTATAAGTAGGCTTTAAATTTTAATATAGGTTATAAAATTAAAATAAAAAGCCTCTTAAAGCTAAAGTCTTTTGTTTTGAACAAAACAATGCCTGATATTTTGTATAATGAAATAGAAAAATGTTCAATCTATCAAGTGGTATTATTTTATCTTATAAGTATTTACTAGTACTACGATACACCCAAAGTAGAATGAAGTGTATTTATGTGAATAATTTGTGTGTATGTAATTCGTACATATAGTACATATATCTAGCTATATGTTTGTGTTGCTGTGTAAAAACAAAATAATTAGAATTTTGTTTTGTTAAGTATTGTTTTCATATAATTTATATGTATTTTATGTTGCTATTTAATTCTTGATTGTAATCCGATTACTTTTGTTCATTTCTCCCGCCTCCCCACCCCACCCCACTCACCCCTAAAACTTCAAGGAGAATGATGTGTAGGGTTTTCTTTCTATGTCATTTTTTTATTTAGATTTTATTTCGTTATTATAGGTTTTTTTGAAGAGTTTTTATATCAATCATTATATTGTCAATATAATCATAATAACAAATAATGATGATGATGGTGTTGTTGTTGAAATTAATTAAATATAACAATAGATTGTGTTGCTGCTGTTTTGTTTTGAATATTGAAATTTAATTAGCATAATAATGATAATTTTACTTTATATAGGATTTCTAATATATTCTTTTGTACACAGAGAAAATAGACAATCGAATTTACTGAATGGTTCGGTGATGACCATGTTATAACAGACAAATTATTTTCTGTGTATATTTTTGACTGGAACAAACGTAAAATTCAATTGATCCAAACAAACCTTTTAGTTTGCCATAATTATGGTTATCATAATGAATCTCTTTTTTCTGTTTCTGTTTGCAAATGTTTATATTTGTGGGCTTTGTGGTGTTATGGTAAGCGCGTTGGAGTGTTACACAGAAGTTTTCAGGTTCGATTCCCAGCAACGACATCAATTTAGAAATATAATATGTATACGCAGAGAAAAAAAATATGGTTGGGACAATTATATTATGATTGTGCCAACCATAGTCGTACTATAATATAGTTATCATATTATGTTAATAAAATAATCATAATTTTAACATAATATGATCCCAACAATTATATTATAAGTTGAAATTATAAAAGTTATTTAAATTTAAGAAGATTTCTTTAAGAAATCTTTATCTATAACCCAGCAAAACTTTGGTAATGGGTGATATATTCTCATGCGTTACATTGTAATGATAGCTCGTTACCTTTTTCATTATTTGCAAGCATAAAGTAATAAGTTACACATTATTGATTACGTAATGTGATTTATAAATGTAAAGTAATAATTGAAATATTTTTGAAAATCTATTTTTAGAAACATTACTTTGTGTTTTTTTGTAAGCAAAAGGGTAATGTATGTTTGTTTTGATAACACTAGCGAAAAAGTTTAAAGCAATCAAATACTATATGCGTCGATAGCTCAGTAGGTAGAATTCTTGGCTGGCAACCAGATTTCCCTGGTTCGATTCCCACCTTGACCACATTATTTTAAATTACAAATATTTTAAATAAAACATTTGTAATAATTTTTTTTTATAATAATTCCTCTTTTTTAAAAATCTATTTTTAGACACATTACTTTTTCTACTCTCGTAACCATTTAAGTAACCCCTTACATTATTATCTCTTAAGTAATGGGTATATACATTACTTTGAGGCTCATCGCCTGTAAAATTCATCAATGAAGTAAGGTGTAAAGTAATCCATCGGCCCCTATGGCTATACATTACTTTACCCATTATTTGGTAATGTGTGGTTTTGCTGGGAATTTAAAAATTTTATATAAAGGACTTCTTTAATTCCATGGACTTTTTTAAAGAAAATTACTTCAAAAAAAAATTTTAAATTTTAAGAATTTTTTTCTATAAAAAAACAGAGATTCTATGGACTTTTTCAAATAGAAACATTCATAGATTCTAAAAACATTTTTAAGATTTTTTTGAATAGTCCTAAGTCTCAGAATTTTTCTGTAAGAAAATGTTCTTAGAATCTAAGAATATTTGTAATAGAAAAAAATTATAAAAATCGGATATTTTGTAGAAGAAACCTTTTCATACAGACTTTTTCCTATAAAAAAAATTATTTTATTAATATTCTGAGTACTTTTTCCACAGGAAAGTTGTTATTTTACAAAAAAGAAATTAATATACATATTATTAAAGAAAAAGTTATTGTTGTTTTTATAGAAAATGATTAAAAATATTAAATCTTTATATAGCAACTTTTTAACAATGAATTCTTTCGACAGTGTATTGATTAGTGTAAATTACATTGTTATATGTTTAAAGCATTTTCGAAAATAAAATCGCCCAGATGAAAGTGATCATACACATATCATTTTTACATGGGTGGATGATTTGATACAATTTTTTTTTATTTTTCATAAAAACAATACAGTATTATGACTCTAAATGTCCAAGTCATATATTATTTGTTTTATAATTATTCATTGATTATTGTCAGCATTTTATAGTTCCATAATTAACATATTTTTTTCATAGACAGAATTTTTGTAACCACAGTATGGTTACAGCCAATAATGTTATAAAATAGCAGTGTTAATCATGAAATAAAATATTTTCTATAATAATGATTGTAGCGACCATATTTATGCTTAGATTTTTTTAAGCAGCAAGCATAATATAGTAGCAGTGAACATGTGGCAACCATGTTTTTATCTCAGCGTGTACTAATTCAATAATTAATTTTAAATTAAAAAAAAACAAGTAAGAGCGGCTAAATTCGGCTATGCCGAATCTTATATACCCTTCACCATGGTTGGGAAAAAACTGAAGTTTATATATGGACATATATGAAATGGACAGATTTATATACGGACGCCTTTAAGAGGAAATTAACCATTTAGTTTGGAGATAAAACTTGGACTCGGGAAGATTTATGGTTCCAGAAAATATGTATTTTAAAAAAATGTATGTTTTGGGCATAACTTTTTTGTATCTGAACCGATATTTCCGAGTTTTTCAGCAAATATGTTATACTAAAGATTTTCGATCTTTTGCTATATAAGACGTATCCATAGGTCATAATAGTGTTTGTTGTTTGTGTATAAAAGGTTAAGAGGTGAAAGAAAAGAATTTCAACAAATCGTTAAAAGAAATCACTAGAACTGCATGTGTTTTATTTCTACAAAATAGTTTGATTTAGCTGGCAAATTCGCATTTAGGATTTTATTTCGCTTTTTTATTAGAAATGTTTGTAATTTCTTTAGCTTAATTTTAAAAATTTGAAGGAAAATAGTTTATAATTTTTTTTATAAATTATTATAAGTTATGACCTAAAATAGTTGCACTCAAAGGTAAATTATGTATAAAATTTCTTAATATGTGAGAAATAAAATGGTTTAAAAATCTTTTTATAAATTCTTTTAAATCGGTGCAAAAAATAGAAATAAAACCGTTTGTATTTTGTTTGTATCAGAGGGTTTTTATACAAATTTTGATGTTTTTAGCCTATTTATGGATTATTTAATTATTAATATAAAATTTTATTTAAATTAATTATTAAATGTAAAAAAAAAACAAAAAATAAACAAAAAAAAAAATCTTAACGAACCCGCGACCCTTCCACCTGTGGTGAAAGGTATAAAAACGTTTGTATTTTGTTTGTATCAGAGGGTTTTTATAAAAATGTTGATGTTTTTAGCCTATTTATGGATTATTTAATTATTAATATAAAATTTTATATAAATTAATTATTAAATGTTAAAAAAAAACAAAAATAAGCAAAAAAAAAAAGTCTTAAGAAAATAATAAAAAAAAAAATGTAAAAAAAAAGTGAATTGACCTCACCGAGATTTGAACCTCGAACCCCACGGCCTTAGAGAAAAAAAAAGTATTTGTGACACAGCGTCTAGACAACTGAGCTATTGAAGCTCACACAAAATCATCGTCAATAGAGGTACATATATAAAAGTCTTCGTTCATTAGAGATTTGTTTAGTTTTTATTTAAATGACAAATCTTTATATGTGTTTGTTGTTTGTGTATAAAAGGTGGAGATGAAAGAAAAGAATTTTAATTATTAATATAAAATTTTATATAAATTAATTATTAAATGTTAAAAAAAAAACAAAAATAAGCAAAAAAAAAGTCTTAAGAAAATAATAAAAAAAAAATGTACAAAAAAAAGTGAATTGACCTCACCGAGATTTGAACTTCGAACCCCACGGCCTTAGAGAAAAAAAAAAGTATTTGTGACACAGCGTCTAGACAACTGAGCTATTGAAGCTCACACAAAATCATCGTCAATAGAGAGAAAAGAATTTTAACACATGGATGTGTTGTTATGCTCAAAATTCTACATACATATTAAACAAAAGGGTGTGAAGATAAATACGTAGGTTAAATACGTTTCACAACTATTGTGAATGATATAAATAAAAAACAAATAGTAGTGTCGCCAACTTTTTTTTGCCTAGAAAATGCCAAATTTGACAAGAAAAGCGCTGAAACATATGGAAAAATAAAAAATTTGAGATTTTACATGACATATTATTTTGGACTAAAATTTTTGGACATTTAAGAAAAAATAAATGGGGATACCGCTTGTCTGTGGAGAGATATGAGGTAGTGGATTCCAACGATGTATTCATCTCCTCCAGAATCGCTCTAGGTTTCGAGTTTTGCATTTGACAAGAAAATTTATTTTTGAAATTTCTCATAACATTATTTAAAATTAAAATTTTTGGACATTTAAGAAAAAATAAATGGGGGTACCGCTTGTTTGTGGAGAGCTATGTGGGAGTAGATTCCAACGATGTATTCATCTCCTCCAGAATCACTCTAGGTTTCGAGTTTTGCATTTGACAAGAAAATTAATTTTTGAAATTTCTCATAACATTATTAAAAATTAAAATTTTTGGACATTTAAGAAAAAAATAAATGGGAGTACCGCTTGTTTGTGGAGAGCTATGAGGTAGTAGATTCCGACGATGTATTCCAACGATGAATAAATCAACTACCTCATAGCTCTCCACAAACAAGCGGTACCCCCATTTATTTTTTTCTTAAATGTCCAAAAATTTTAATTTTAAATAATGTTATGAGGAATTTCAAAAAAAATTTTCTTTAAAATGCAAAACTCGAATCCTAGAGTGATTCTGGAGGAGATGAATACATCATTGGAATCAACTACCTCATAGCTCTCCACAAACAAGCGGTACCCCCATTTATTTTTTTCTTAAATGTCCAAAAATTTTAATTTTAAATAATGTTGTGAGAAATTTCAAAAATAAATTTTCTTGTCAAATGCAAAACTCTAAACCTAGAGTGATTCTGGAGGAGATGAATACATCGTTGGAAGCTACTACCTCATAGCTCTCCACAAATAAGCGGTAACCCCATTTATTTTTTCTTAAATGTCCAACAATTTTAATTTTAAATAATGTTATGAGAAATTTCAAAAATAAATTTTCTTTAAAATGCAAAACTCGAATCCTAGAGTGATTCTGGAGGAGATGAATACATCGTTGGAATCAACTACCTCATAGCTCTCCACAAACAAGCGGTACCCCCATTTATTTTTTTCTTAAATGTCCAAAAATTTTAATTTTAAATAATGTTATGAGGAATTTCAAAAATAAATTTTCTTTAAAATGCAAAACTCGAATCCTAGAGTGATTCTGGAGGAGATGAATACATCATTGGAATCAACTACCTCATAGCTCTCCACAAACAAGCGGTACCCCCATTTATTTTTTTCTTAAATGTCCAAAAATTTTAATTTTAAATAATGTTGTGAGAAATTTCAAAAATAAATTTTCTTGTCAAATGCAAAACTCTAAACCTAGAGTGATTCTGGAGGAGATGAATACATCGTTGGAAGCTACTACCTCATAGCTCTCCACAAATAAGCGGTAACCCCATTTATTTTTTCTTAAATGTCCAACAATTTTAATTTTAAATAATGTTATGAGAAATTTCAAAAATAAATTTTCTTTAAAATGCAAAACTCGAATCCTAGAGTGATTCTGGAGGAGATGAATACATCGTTGGAATCAACTACCTCATAGCTCTCCACAAACAAGCGGTACCCCCATTTATTTTTTTCTTAAATGTCCAAAAATTTTAATCCAAAATAATATGTCATGTAAAATCTCAAATTTATATTTTTCCATATGTTTCAGCGCTTTTCTTGTCAAATTTGGCATTTTCTAGGCAAAAAAAAGTTGGCGACACTACTATTTGTTTTTTATTTATATCATTCACAATAGTTGTGAAACGTATTTAACCTACGTATTTATCTTCACACTCTTATTAAACAAAGGGATTTTACTGGAAAAATTAGAGGTAGTCCTGGTTTTTTGCTAATATCTCAGCCATTTATTAACCGATCTGTCTGATTTTTAATAGCAAACAGAAATGGATCACATGTAACAGAAATAAAAAAGAATCAAGTCCTCATCATGTCTGGGTTCTTCGGAAAACCCATTTCAACACACAGACGGACAGACGGACAGACGGACAGACGGACATCGTTAAATCAACTTCGCTCTTCATATGGACCCAGAATATATATACTTTATAGCGTCTAAGATCAATATTGTAGAAATTACAAACAGAATGACAAACTTATATATACCCTTCCACCTATGGTGAAGGGTATAATAAAGTACGTAGGCTAATATTTTTATTATATTATTTGTTTTGCCTACTTCTAGGCTGTAATTTTTTAAACCTTTACAACTCAATGTCTATTTCTAGGCGTTTATTGTATAGTCTACTTTTTAGGCAACCTAATTAAAAGGCTACTTTATACCAAAATATTAATTGAATATGTTTACCTTTTGTCTACCATTTAATTGGATAAATTCAAAGGCCCATTTTGTGTTTGTTCTATCGAAAAACTTGCCACGCAAGTTGAAAAGACAAAAGGCAAATTTATTCGTATACAAAAAAAAAAAGCCTAAATTGTTATATTTTATTTCAAAAACTTGAATTTAATGATTTCTTTAATGTATCTTTATGGCAAAATATTTTCCCATTAATTAAATTTGTTCTTCCTTTTTTTTCCCATTACAGGGTGCTTCCTCTAGTCTGGTGGTTAAATTTGCTGATACTGAAAAAGAAAGGCAAATACGGCGTATGCAACAAATGGCTGGTCATATGAATCTGCTAAATCCATTTGTCTTTAATCAATTTGGTCCATATGGAGCTTATGCGCAGGTAAATAAATTTTAACAACAACAAAGGAAAAAACAAAAACTACATGTAAATTTAATAAGAAAATTTTCCAACCGACAAAGCAACAAAATATTTAATTGTTTTTTTTTTTTTTGCTTTTAATATACATCGTACAGTTAAATGAAGTAAAAAGAAAAAATATAGATAAATTTTCTTTTTACTTTAAACTGCGCTGTAATATACATATATTTTACCATATATATAATTATTAAGTTATTTATTACTTTTTGTTTTCTCTCTCCTTTATTTTATGGTTTTTTTTCTTTAGCAGCATCAAGCTGCTTTAATGGCTGCCGCTGCTACAGCCCCTGGTTCATATATTAATCCAATGACTGCTTTGGCCACTCAAATACCTCCTGGCATAAATGGTGCTGGTCAACCATCATTACCCTCACCGACCATGCCCAATTTTCAAATGGGTGCCCAGACACCAAATGGACAACCAGGCAGTGCTGCTGCTGCCGCCGCTGCAGCTGCGGCTGCTGATGGTGTTTTTACAAATGGTATGCCACAACAGACAGCATTCCCAGGACGTAAGTATTACAACGAATTTTAAAAAAATATATACATAATCAGCAAGTAAATTGAAAAGGAAAGCTTTAAAAGCTGTAACGAATGCTTATATGGTATAAGAGCTTTAATTGATTTAGTAAAGTAGTTTTGGAGCCTAATGTAAACGCATATTCAAATTTAAACTAGATTTTAAGTCTAATGTAGACGCTGTTTAAAAAAATATTTCAAAGAATTTATTTGTCCAAAAGTTTGTTGTTTGTAAAAAGTTTGCTAAAAAGAAAGCTTTTTGTAATAAAGTACGAAAAAGCAAAGCAAAAGCTTTTTTAGAAAAATCTTACTTGAGTGCTCTGAAAATTATCATACGGTCTTATTTATACTAAAAATTTCATCGTTGTTTATAAAAAGTTCCTTAAATTTAAAAGCTTCACAATATATGCGGCAAATTATTTACAAATTAAAAATATAGGCTTTATAAGCGTCAAAAAATTTTTTACAGTTAGCAATTCTAGAGCTTTATAATTGCTAATAACGAAAAGCTCGCTGTGTTTAAAAAAGTTAAAATGTTAACAATTTAATTAAAATTATAATTTTTGAAAGCTTTTTGAAAATTAAGAAAATATATAAAAAGTAAAGCTCATAATATATTGTTAATTAAAGATTTGTTTTTAATTAAAAATCTGAATTATTTTACACTTTATAAAATTTTAAAAATGAATACAATTTTTAAACAAAAATTAAGAAAATGAAGCTTTTCAGTATAAAACGAGAAAAAAAAAGATTATACTAGTTAAAAACTTTTAAAAATAAAACAAATATATAAAATCTGAAAGCTTTCACGGCAAAAACTGTACAAATTTTGAAAGTCGCGGCTTTTATAGTTTATACTAAAAAGCTTACATACAAAAAAGCTTTTGAGAAGCTTGCAATATTAAGAAAGATTTAAAAAAAAAAACATATAATGAAAATTTAAAATATATAAATAAAAAAAATAATAAAGCTTTACAACTTTAAAATTTTTTTTTAATATACATAAGTAAATATTTTTCTTGTCACCTAACAGCACCTCTACACTTAACTATACCACCCCAAGGCCTGCAAAATGGTGAAGCTGCTGCTTTACAACATGCCTTTGCCACTGGCATGACACCATTCCCTGGAGTTGGTAAGTACAATATTTATGTTAAAAAAAAAAAACTTTAAGTAAATAGCTTTTAGAAATTATTCTTTTGTTTTAAATCATGCAAATTACTTTAGAATCATTTTATGTTCATTTCGTTCATTTACAACATTTTATTTCTCTTATAACATTTAAAACTCAATGTCAATTTATAGAAAATTTTATATAAACAAAAAAAAAACAATCACCCATTAACCATTTATCAAAATTTATATTTTCAACTTATTGTAATTGTTGTGTCATGCCATAAATATTAATTGTTAGTAAAAAATAAAAGTTAAAATTTAACATTAAACATTAAACAAAAAAAAATTAAAGCTAAAAATCAAATATTTAAAAAAAATATTTGTTAAGCTTTATTTTTTTTTAAGCTTTAAGTTTTTTACTAAATGTCATTTAATTTAAAAATCATTTTTTTAAACATAATTTAATTTATGTTTTAAATGTGTTTTTTTTTTCTAATTATTTAAGTTGATAAATAAAATTTAAATGTTGTTTTTACATTAATTTTTTTTATACAAAAAAAAACAGTTAAAATAAATGTTTTAATTTACATAAAAAAGTAAATATTTAATTTTTTTTTAAATTAATGTGAAATTATGTATTTGTTTTAGTTATTATGTTTTTTTTTTTATAAATATCTTTAGTCTTTTTTTTTTTTAATTTGTTGTTTATTTTATTTTTTTATTAATAATATAAATATGTATTGTATTTATTTTGTCTTTTTTTTATAATTATAAATATTTATATATTTAATTGTTGTGTTGTCTTTTTAAATGTTTCGATTTTTGTGTAAAACCAAACAAAATTATTTATAATGCAGCCTTTCCCGCCGTTTATGGACATATTCCACAAGCTTTACCACCACCAATTGCGGCGGTTGCACCCGCTCCACGTGAAGGTAAGCTCCTAACTATTTTTTAAACATAATAATACATTTTTTAATTGTTTATTTTTATATTTTTATATTTAATATTATTTTTTTATTTGTTTAGTTTTATTGTGTGATATTAAAAAAAAAAAATGGTTTGGAATGTTTGATATTTATGTTAAAATAAAATTTATTTACATAAATTATGTGTCAAAAGTACGAAGTGAATACACGGAGAAAAAAAATTATTGACCTATTGAGCGCCCCGGTAGGCTAGTTGGTAGCGTGCTAGCTTATCAGTGCGGGGGTTGTGGGTTCGATTCCCACCAGAGGCCCAACGAGCCGATGGTCTTTGTTGCTAGTGCTCGGTTAGGGTATTAGGATATAATTTGTAATTATATGATTAATATAAATAAAATAAATAAAATATATTTTTCGATCTTTCAGTTTTTTTAAGTCATTATAATTTTTTTAACGAACGTTTTTAATTTAAGTATGAATATAAATTATTAAAGTAAATATGATTTTAGTTAAAGTTAACTTTTTCGTATTCAAAATCAAATGTCAGCATTTAAGATTTCGTTTTTTACATTTTAAAAACATGTAGAAATATATTTAAATTAAAAAAAAATAAACATTTGATTTTAAAGTTTTTTCTGTTTTTTTTTTACTACGGAGTGCAGCATTTACTATGCATTGTGTTGGAATTAGTCAAATAGGTTATGGGTAGGAGGAAAGAAGGAGTTGTCTGTGTAGGGAGTTTATTTCACATAGGATTTGTACGACTGATAAACAAATTTTCCCTGTAATCGGCCTGATTGCGGTTGGCGTTGTCGATATCGACAGTTAGACGTTTTTACTAAAAATTCATTATAGAAACCGTTGTTGCAAACTTTTACAATTGAGTTCTCTAAATTGCAATAGATGAGTTCTCTAAATTGCAATAGATTTGTCGGTAGAGTTGTATTTATTTGTAAATTTCAAAATAAAAAATATCGTTTTATATGCAGGAGTATTTTTCGACATCGACAACGCCAACCGCAATGTTTTGTGCGATCCCCCGACAGTCGACTGCATTCCGAATATACACCCGGGCGGCTCTACACTCACCAAAAAAAGTATGTAATGGCAACTGAAAATTTTGCTGTTATTACGGTAAATTCTGCTAATTTGAGCCCAGCGATATTTTTTGCTAATCTTAGCAACACATGCCTGCTACACATCAGCAGTACAATGAAATTAGTAGAAAAATTAGTATCCGCTACAAAATTTTAGTAGACTTTTTGTAAAGTGGAATTTTAAATCTGTTTGCTAAAATCAGAAAAAAAAATTACTTAATATTATTAATATTAGTACAAAGTTTTAAATTTATTTTTTTTATCGAGCATTTTGATTATATTTTTCAAAATTATTTTATACAAAATTTAAAAAAAAAAATCAAAGGCTTAAAAATCTTAAAAACTGTTAAAACATAAACGAATTTATCATTTTGTTTTAATTTGGTAATTTCTGTTTTGAAAAATATTTTAGTCAATTTTTTTTTTACTTTTAAGGTTAAATTTTAATTGTTTTTAGGGCTGATTTTTAGAACTAAAAACCTTTTAAGTGCTATTTTAAGTGGATGTCCTCTTTTTAGACATGAGTCGGTATATTCACTTCCGATCCTTTTTTTAATCTTTGTAACATTTTAAGGCAATTTAAGTTTGTTGGTGTAAGTTTTAATTAGAAATAACATTTCCTTCAATATCCACTTTTTTAAAATTAGTAATTTTTTTTTGCTAACTTTAGCAAATCGGTTTTCAAAAATTTGTAAAATGATTTCTGAAATTACCAACAAAAATTTGTAAATATTCTGTAAAAAATTCTGTAATTTGTAAAATGAAAATAGCAAAAAGATTTGCTAAATAATAATTTTTTTACTAAAAATCAGTACAAAAATAGTAAAGTGGGGTTGACAACCGTTTACAAATTTTTCTACTAACTTTTTTTTCTGAGTGTAGGGATCAATTCACTTGTCTCGACAAAACAATTTAGATGATAATATCGGTAGAACAATGCAATCCGAAGATGCTCCAATGACTCAATAGATCTGGATACCCTACATGAATGAGTGCCGTCGCCTTCTTTTGGATTGAGTTGCACACTTAGGGCGATGGGGTCCCAGAGGTTGTTCACTAGCAAGCCAATTTCACATAATTTTTTTTTAATAAGTTTGCAATATTCCCCAACATTGTTTAAGCGTAAAGCGACTCATTTTGGTCCGCGGAGGTATAATACGGACTGACAGTCAATATTTCGAAATAAAAAAAATTCTCATATTATTTAAAAAGATCCCTGCAACACCCTGTACATATGTTTATATCCAGCAAGTATAAATGGAAGTGATTCTTAAGGAATTCATTTTTCATTGTTTCCAAAGTATCATTTAGTTCTAATTTTCCTCTTCTAAGTCAGTTCTTTTTAACAATTTCCAAAAATGTGATTTTTTAATGAAATTTAACACTTTTCTAATCTATGATGGGGGCAACTTACGAGGGCGGATCAATAAGTCCGTGACTTTTACAATTTCCCTAGTAGTTATATGAAATGCAACACAGCTCCCATCAGGTATCACCTGTTAATAGACTACTGTCAAATTTTGAGCAAGTTCCGTCATTTACTTTGGGTTTAACAGCAGGATTTTTCTAGGTCCATAAAATAGGCATTTCATCGTTGGAGCTAAACTAGCTTTCCACCGAGCAATTTCTTTGGGTTTGTAAATAGGAAATAGTCATCGGGGGCTAAACCCGGAGAATAAGACGAATGAGGGGGCAATTCGTAGTCTACTTCATGAATTTTTGCCATGGAAACTAAGCTGTCACACAATTCCGTTGGTGTTCGATTGTGAGCAAACGCGACAGTCATCTTGCGGAAAGCTTTCTCAATCCCAAGTGATCGTTCAAAATTGAAACCACCGAGCCATGTAAGATGCCTGCCTATGTCTTCCACAATCTATCTCACATTCAATCTGCGATCGGTCAACACCATATCTTGAATTTTTTCAATTGTTTTGGGTGTAAAGACCTCAACTGGGCATCCAGAACGTTCGGCATCTTCCGTGTTTGTAAGGCCACAACGAAAGTCAGTAAACCACTTTATTACCATTGAGTAAGCAGAGTCCCTATAGTATTTATCAAGCTTTTCCTTGGTTTGATTAACGGTTTTTTTTCGCAAAAAATAATGTTTAATGAGCACTTGAAATTCACTTTTTTCCATTTTTTAAAAAAAATCCACGAGGTTGTATGTTTTGAACAGCTGTTAAACGCAAAGTATTTATTTATTTTATTTATTAATCATATAATTACAAATTATATGTTAATACCCTAACCGAGCACTAGCAAAAAAGGCCTTCGGCTCGTTGTAGCGAAAACAGACCAGAGTCTCTGGTGGGAATTGAACCCACGACCCCCGCACTGATAAGCTAGCACGCTACCAACTAGTCTACCGAGGCGCTCTAAACGCAAAGTAATTAACGGAACTTGCTTAAAATTGGACAGTAGTCTATTAAATGGTGGTATTTGATGGGAGCAGTGTTGAATTTCATATAACTACGAGGGAAGTTTGAAAAGTAACGGACTTATTGATCCGCCTTCGTATTAAAGTTAAACATTAATCATAGACATTTCTATATAAATTTCGACATTTATATTTATGGTTTATGTAAGTTTAAGTTTAAGTGATTTGTTTCAATCTTTAACTTACAATTTACCAGATTTTAAATTCTTAAAATCGTTGTTACAAAAAGTAAAAAAATTATTGTAGTAAAAATTGTAAGAATTTCGAATAAAGTAATTTAATAAATAAGGCCCTATTACTGAATGTCCCGTTAGAAGTTAAACAACAGTAAAACTCAAACTTTATATGGGAATCAACTTAACCCTTTAACCACTAAGACCGTCTACAGAAGGTCATCACTAAAGTCCAATTATATCCAAAGCAATATTTTTGATGCAATAATCGCCAACGACATTTTTGTCTGTTTAAATTTTTCTTTCGAACAGTGCCGGTTTGAACACACTCAGTTGAATAGTTTGATAGATACACCCATTTCTGTCAAGATTTTTGTCAAAACAGACACGAAAATTATTTATGATTTTGGTGCAAAATTAAAACTAAAAAAAAAAATATACTTTGCAACAGCTCAATCGACTCGAAATTTTTTTGGAAAGTAGCTTCAAGCTGTATTTTGATAATTTGTTGCGTGTTTGATTTGTGAAACAAATATTTTTGTTTGAGTCGAGCTTTTTGTCTTCAGGTTGTCTTTCATTTTTTTCACCTGGCGCTTTTAGGTTAAATTTTTTTAACAAATGGACTTCACATTCGTGCATTTTAGTCCAAAATGATACTAGAACCAAAATTTCATAACAAAATACCTCGTATTTCGACTCCAGTGGTTAAAGGGTTAATAAATGTATCAGTTAAATTTCCAGGTAGAAGCTAACGGGAGATTGTGAAAATGAGGCCAATCAGCCGAATGACTGATGTCCTGTTAAAATCTAAATTACAAATTCATAATTTATTTGGGAACATCAAAAGATCTCATTTTTCACTAAACCATACGAAGGGTTTTAGATGCAATGAAAAATTATCATAAAAGAAAATTTCCACCCCTATGTAAAAATCATTGGTTTCGATCCAAATTTTCACAACACCGGCATCAAAATCACTGCTTCTTTTTCTCTTCTTTTGCTACTTTTTTTTTTTGCTGGGTAGTTAAAAAAAAAAAAAACAAAGCGACTGATAGAGGTATAGAATAAAGGCATTATAGCCCCCCACATTTGTAATAATATTTTCAATTAAATCGCATTCCAAACCCTTTATAAAATAACTACTACTGAATATACACCCCAACAAAAAACATAAAAATGTCATATAAAATTATTAATTTTGAACAAAAAAAAAATCCTATAGGTTTTTCACACAAAAAAAAAACCAAATTATTTATAACTAATTTATATTATTAAATTTTTCAATTTCCTTTTACTATAATAAATTCTCTAAAGCTGTATTGTTATTATTATTAATATGAATATATTTTTTTTCCAACAATAATGTTTTTTACCATTAAAATTACATTTGTTTATTGAATTGGAAATAAAACCTATGTTTTAATGCTCATTTACTTTACAACAAAATTTTTATTATTTTTATTTTAATACACATGACCATAGAAGGACATAAAAAACACTTAAACGGACATGAACTAAAACAAAATAAATCAATTTTTAATGTTTTGCACCACTTTATGAGCCTCAACTTAATAAATATTGAAATTACCAAATGGTATTAACAAATATGTAAAGGTATTGTTGGAATATTAAAAAAAAAATAATAATAATATTAAAAAAGTAAAATGTATTTTCATAAAAAAAATATACAAATTATATGACATTTTTATGCCTTGAAAAAACACTGTTAAATGTATGCTTGAGTGTTTGTGAACATTTAATATATGAGTGTAATATTTTTATATTAAAAAAAAATTCCCAATAATGTAAAAATTAATGTTTAAATTTATATATTTTTGTTTTGTTAATTTTTTTTTTTTTGAGTTATTATAAATGAATGCTTTTTGCATGTTTATTATAAAAACAGCAAGCTTTTTTTGTATTAAATAGGCAATTAAATATTTAAAATAAATTCTCTGTATAATGTTTTTATGATTTTTGTTCTTAGATATTTATTTATATTCCTTATAAATAAAAGAAAAATTCCTTTATAATTTTTTTTATTTGGTGGGATTTTTTAATAAAAAATAAAGAAGTCTTACTTTGCAAACACTTAAGTTGTAACAAAATGTTAGTAATTTTAAATGTTTAAATTTTTCACAAAACAATTATATCGTTAGCTTACACTCACCAAAAAAAAGTCTGTAATGGCAACTGAAAATTTTGCTGTTATTACGGGAAATTCTGCTAATTTGAGCCCAGCGGTATTTTTTTTGCTAATCTTAGCAACACATGTCTGCTGACGTGTAGTACAATGAAATTAGTAGAAAAATTAGTAGCCGCTACTAAATTTTAGTAGACTTTTTGTAAAGTGGAATTTTAAATCTGTTTGCTAAAATCAGCAAAAAAAAATTACTAAATACTATAAATATTAGTACAAAGTTTTAGATTTATTTTTTTTATCGAGCATCAAAAATTTTGATTATATTTTTTAAAAGATGTTTTATACAAAATTAAAAAAAATCAAAGGCTTAAAAATCTTAAAAATTGTTAAAACATAAACGAATTTATCATTTTGTTTTAATTTGGTAATTTCTGTTTTGAAAAATATTTTAGTCAATTTTTTTTTTTTTACTTTTGAGGTTAAATTTAATTGTTTTTTAGGGCTGATTCTAAAAACCCCTTTTTAGTGCTATTTTAAGTGGATGTCCTCTTTTTAGACATGAGTCGGTATCTTCACTTCCGATCCCTTTTTTAATCCTATGTAACATTTTAGGGCAATTTAAGTTTGTATGTATAAGTTTAAATTATTAGAAATAACATTTTCTTCAATATCGACTTTTTTAAAATTTGTAATTTTTTTTTTGCTAATTTTAGCAAATCGGTTTTCAAAAATCTGTAAAATGATTTCTGAAATTAGCAACAAAAATTTGTAGATATTCTGTAAAAATTCTGTAATTTGTAAAATGTAAATAGCAAAAAGTTTTTCTAAATAATATTTTTTTGACTAAAAATCAGTACAAAAATAGTAAAGTGGGATTGAAAACCGTTTACAAATTTTTCTACTAACTTTTTTTTCTGAGTGTATTTTAGTGTAAAAAGGGCCTAATAAATCTAATTTTGTAAACTTTTCAAGGGAATAGAAAATCTGTGTAAACTAGTTCGTTTTATAATCAAGTTTTATTGCTAATCCGTTCAAGATCATGAAAATTTTTCATTTTCATATAAATACAAAAATTATATTTTTCCGAATGAAATACATTTTCGGCTATACGACCATCATCAATATTTTTCAAGTGTAAATTGTAAATATTTAACCAAAAAGTATATAATTTACTATAGAGTGTCAGAAATACTCTACCAAAAATTCAACATGCTACAGAGTTTAGCGGCAACATGTTTATATAAGTGGGCAACATTTTCAAAGTTGCTAATGTGTTGAAAAACATTAAATTTGGTATATACAGTGTTGCCACATAAACAGTTTAATTTTTTATCCCAGTTTTTTGAGATTCTAAACTGTTTTCCAGTTTTTTTTTTCATAAAAACAACTTTTTTCCAAATTCATGCATTTTTTATAGTTTTTTTAATTATCTCAAAAAAAAACCGCTAAACACTACTAAAAGTTGCCGACCAAAACTCACCTTTGTTGCCGCCAAATTATGTTCGTGTTCTAAGAGAGTACCAAAAAAAAATTCGTGAGAGCGAACTTCTCTCTATCTTTTATATACTTTTTGGTTTAACTTACAACTTTAAAGGAAAAAGCTGACGAAAGCTAATCCCAAGTTGATTTATTGAGTTAAATTTACTTACGAACTGACTGTGTTTCATAATTCCCATTAATTACAAAAGCCAACTAATATGTAGGAGGGTTAAAGAAATCATATATAAATTGAGCTTAACCCTTTAACCACTAAGACCGTCTACAGAAGGTCATCACTAAAGTCCAATTATATCCAAAGCAATATTTTTGGTGCAATAATCGCAAACGACATTTTTGTCTGTTTGAATTTACCTATCGAACAGTGCCGGTTTGAACACACTCAGTTAAATACATGCATTTCTGTCAAGATTTTTGTCAAAACAGACACGAAGATTATTTATGATTTTGGTGCAAAATTACAATTAAAAAAAAAAAAAATAATTTCCAACAGCTCAATCGGCTCGAAATTTTTTTGGAAAGTAGCTTCAAGCTGTATTTTGATAATTTGTTGCGTGTTTGATTTCTGAAACAAATATTTTTGTTTGAGTCGAGCTTTTTGTCTTCAGGTTGTCTTTCATTTTTTCCACCTGACGCTTTCAGGTTAAATTCTTTTTGACAAATGGACTTCACATTCGTGATTTTTAGTCCAAAATGATACTAGAACCAAAATCTCATAACAAAATACCTCGTATTTCTACTCCAGTGGTTAAAGGGTTAAGATCTTTTTTTATTTATAAAATGTAATTATAAGTATTTATTTATCACAATATTTCGTCACCACATTGGGTGACTTCTTCAGGGGATTTTTTTTTTTGTATAATTAATAAATTAAAATTATAAATTGAAAACTTATATAATTGAAAATTTATATAATTGAAAACTTATATAATAATAATTTTTAATAAAAATAATAATAATTTAAAATTTATTAATTATACAAAAAAAAATAAAATTCCCCTTGAAAAGTCACCCAATGTGGTGACGAAATATTGGGATAAATAAATAGTTATAATAAATTTTTATAATGTACCCCTGGGTCAAAGATGAAATTATTAGACACTGTCAACGCTATTTAACAAAACTGGAAACACATTCCAACATACTAGCCCGTGACTTAACTAATAATCACGGCCACCAGCGTCTTAGAAGGAGGGACACTGCAGATCGGGTCCGCTAATAATAAGGAGCAATAATCATCTCTATTGAACCACATAATATCAGTCTGGCACTGGCTGGACTTAATAATAAATATTTAGATTTAAGATTTGGATAATTATTGTTAGATCACAATTTTTTAAAGTGAAGATCCAATAAATAATATGAAATATGAAAAAAAAAAAAATTATAAAATCATACATATTTTTTCTAAATTAATTTTGCCGTTACTGGGGGATCGAACCCGCAGCATTCTGTATAAAAGCGCTAACCATTACACCACAGCGCCCATAAGCGCTATTAGGGACGAAATATTCCAGAACCGTTTCGTGCAATTTTTCTTTTTTATAAATTCACTGACTTTTGATTCGCTAAGTACCATTCAAGACATGATAGTACTATTTCACTGCTAATTTTTTTTTTAATACTCTAGACCTCTCGGTGGATAAGGTATAATGTGTTTGTGCCAATGTTTGTAACTACATACTAAAATTAATTGACTCACGGCCACCTTAAGTCACCTATCGACTTAGACTTAATTTTTAAGTCTAATAAGCGATTTTTGACCGTCCTTCAACTCTATTTTTAGATATTTGTATACCCATCCGGCAGGAAAGGTCAGCTACGCGAAGTTGTAATTAAATAATTAATGATTTCTAGCCATGGTTGGCAAGCAATACCTTTTCATTAACGGCCACCTTAAGTCACCTATCGACTCAGACTACATTTTTGAGTTTGTTAAGCAATTTTTGACCGTCCTTCAACTTTATTTTTAGATATTTGTATACCCATCCGGCGGGAATGGTCAGCTACGCGAAGTTGTAATTAAATAATTTAATGATTTTTAGTCATGGTTGGCAAACAATACATTTTCATTATAACGGTAGTTGCCTACCACGCTCAGATCAAAACTGAGATTTCAATAGTGACATGTTTCTTCTAATATCACGTGGTTGATTTCATAATATTACATGTCAAATTTTGTTATACAAAATTATAATCGTTATAAATCGGTGGTAAAGCGTTATTTTAACGGTATTTTAAGATATTTCAAAATTAAACCGGTAAAATAGCGCAATAAACTCGGTTACACAAAAAGAGACATGCCTTTAATGGAATCGCCATTTTAAAATTTGTATATCGGCTCGAACGAGGAAAAAGTACGTTACGGTTAAATCGAAGATCTGGCTGACCAAGACAAATCACTGCGCTGGGAAGGCATCCTTCAAAGTACGCATTATGGTTGGGTGCAGTATGACAACTGGTCCCATAGTCAACTTCCCCCAGATCGTCAACTTTGGGTAAAAAAAAAATTCTGTCAGCAAGGCTCTATAGCGATCGCAGTTCACCGTAAGGTCCAATCACCTTTAAATCACAGGGTGTAATGGTGCTGCATGAATTATACGTGAATTTCCCTATCACAGAACCGAGAATTTTGCTTATTGACGTGGCCGCCGCTGAGATAAAAATCAGCCTCGTCATTCATGATCAATTTTAATGGAAAATCATCCACTTCAACATTATCACCATTATCGCGCGTTATTGAGGGGTAAAGCAATTAATTGGTATGCACTTAAAATTTCGCACATATCTACTTCACGAATGTCAAAACCAAACTGACATACGATGTCATTTGCAGAAATTGCAGCTCTTTCCATTAGGGTGATACTTATTGCCCCACTTAAATAAAGTTGTATTTCAACAAAAAATTAGTTAAAAATTAGTGAAGATCAGTTAACAGTATTTGAATTTTTATGACCTTAGCGCCTTCCATTTATTAGTTGTTTCTCCACTCATAAGCAAAAAAAAACTTCTTTATTATTTATAAAACATCTATTAAAATTCATTTTTTTTTTATTTATCCCAAAACAACAACAAAAAATCATAATTTCTCTTCGTCAGTCATTTATGATTTTCTCATCGTTATTATTATATGAAAAAAATTTTTGTTTGTTTTTCTATTTTATGTCATGTGCCCTCCTTTAAAGATTTTCTGATGTTCCCAGGATGTTCGATTTCTGGTCCGGAGGGTTGCAATCTATTCATATATCACTTGCCACAAGAATTTGGTGATGCTGAGCTAATGCAAATGTTCCTGCCATTTGGCAATGTAATCAGTTCTAAAGTGTTTATTGATCGTGCTACAAATCAAAGCAAATGTTTTGGTAGGTATTTTTCCTAACATTTTGTTCTCTTTCTCTATTTCTGTCTAATTTTTTTCTTCTTTTTTGTAGGTTTCGTTTCATTTGATAATCCTGCCAGCGCCCAATCTGCCATTCAGGCCATGAATGGTTTTCAGATTGGCATGAAAAGACTGAAGGTACAATTGAAACGACCAAAAGATGCCAGTCGACCCTATTAACAATCAGAGTTCCTTCAAATGTTACATTATTTTCACAGTTCTTTAAATCTACAAACATTCACTAAATTATTTTTGCAATTTTATGTTTTACAAATTGATTCCTCCTCCTCCTCTAATCCTATTATTCAACAACAACAACAACCCCGCCTTTATCATCACAATAATTTGCTTCCCTGGCAACGTTAGATATAAACAAAAAACTAAAAAAAAAAAACCTAAAAAAAAACTACTAAAAAAAATATTTAGAGAAAAAATTAAAAATTAATTAAAGGGAAGTCATCATTAATTTTATTCTTAATATTTAAAATCAACAAAAAAAACATGGCATCATTATAAATTAAACAAAATAGGTAAGTTTACATACAAACAACAAATATCAACAACAAATATTTATAATTATATAAACTGAAGTAGAAAAAGTTTTTTATAATATTTATGAAAAGTTTTAATTTATGTTTGATTAAACCATACAATAGACATAGAAGAGAGTAGACCAAGAAGAGATATTAATTTGGTTTAAAGGTTTCATTTTTTTTATATTTCAAGGAAGGAAATGTCGATAGTGAAACTGTACTGATTCACTATTGACTTTGTCCCCAGTTCTACTGACTTATTATACCCCAGCCAACGCTTTCTGCTGTAGACATTTAACATGTGCGTGTCATTGCGAATCTACACAACTACAAGGTGGCGCAAAAGTAATCCTCCTATCAGAAAATGCTATAAATTTTGCGATTGGCCCCTAATGTCAGTTCTGTTTTGACATTTGTGTAGTAAACACATGCGAAATACACGTTAATAAACAATGTTACGCTACACTGCTCCAGAACGCGGAATATTGGTGACTATTTATTTGAGCAATAATGAAGATGATTTTTTATCAAAAATAATCATGTGTGATGAGGCCCATTTCCATCTTAGCGGGTACGTAAATAAGCAAAATTCACGCTTCTGGGGCACTGAAAATCCGCGTGTAACCCACGAAGAGCCATTACACCCGCTCAAAGTCACTGTATGGTGTGCTGTTTTCGCTGGAGGAGTCATCGGACCTTTTTTCTTCGAAGACGTCGCGGACCGAAAGGTTACTGTGAATGGTGAGCGCTACAGAGCAATGATCAACGAGTTCTTTTTGCCGCAACTTGATGAATTGGGATTGGAAAACATGTAGTTCCAACAGGACGGTGCAACGCCATACACTGCACGTGCCACAACCGATATGCTGAAGGATGCATTTCCCGGGCGCCTAATCTCCCGTTTTGGCGATTTGCACTGGCCAGCAAGATCGCCTGATTTGACCGCTCCAGACTTCTTTTTGTGGGGCTTTTTGAAGTCGCGGGTTTATGTCAACAAGCCTCAGACTCTTGCAGCTCTTAAAGACAATATCCGTCAAGAATGTGAGGACCTATCGCCGGAAGTTTTGACCAAAAAGATGGAAAATGCCATAAAAAGGGCTCAAATGACAATCAACTGTGGCGGCGGCCATTTACATGACATCATATTCTCGACTTGATGTAAAAAAAATTAAAAGACCAAATAAAAATAATCCACAAGAAGAATCAAAGTTTTTAATTTTTTTTTTTAAATTACAGCCAAAAAACATCGGAAGGTTATTTTTGCGCCACCCTAGGCGTAGACATTGGAACCAAAGATTCCCTAGTACATTTTAGTAATTCTAGTCAAAACTTTTGGAACTTTTTACTAGATTTCCACACTAGGAAGGAAAATAAGTTTAAACAGGTGCATTTATTGTTTGTTACAGTCTTAGTAGACGCTTTGTTGACAATATCACCAACAGAAATGAAATGTAAAAAGTGTAAATAAAACTGGTGACTTGGAGACACTTGACCCCAGGCTTGCTACAGGGTAACGAGTTGGATGAGAGATAAACTCAAAGTTTATCAAAAAGAGTAAACTAACGATAAAAAAAAGTATTGAGTAGTAATGTGTTCCTACTCCTTACTTTTTTCCACCGTATTTTATACGTAAATTTACGAGTGAGAAGCCACTTTTTGTTGGCAACGCCCCCACTCCATCGACTTTGATAAATCTTGACCTTAAAGGTTTTTGTTAACAACAAAGAGAATAGTTAAACAGGAGACACAAATTTGATTTTAAGGGGAAATATGTTGCTACTCGTTGATTTTCCCCATGGGTATTTTAACGACTGGGATGCCACTTTTAGCTGGCAGCATTCCCCCCACTTAAGCGACTTTAGTTTAGAGAGATGCCACTTTCGGTAGACAACAACCCGCACTTTTGTGAATTTGGCACAGCAAAAAAAAAGGACACGACACAAGTGACAGATGTCAAAAAACGGTTTTAAACATTTCATTATAATATGTGTGATTGGATATACACTACATTGTATTTATTGGGTATACAAGTTAATAATATCAATTTGGACAACACATGACATAACTACCACATATGGTTTGTGTCAATAATACAAATTATGGTATTTTGGAGGGTAAACATTTGTCATTATAATTCAGTATTCGATAGACACCAAAGTGTAAACACACATTTTTTTCAATCGCTATAATAATGTCGAATTTTATACCTAAAACAACATGTTTTGCGGGGAAGTCTGATAACCTTCTTTCATTTGAAGGTTATCGATTGTTGGTAGAAGCTTACGGCCAACATGCAACAACTCAAAAAACTTGTGAACGATAGTTTGCGCGATTCAAAAGTTGTGATTTTGATACAGAAGACAAGGAGAGGCCTGGTCAGGCAAAAAAGTTTAAAGATGAGGAATTGGACGACGAAGATTGTTGTCAAGCGCAAGAATAACTTGTATTATCATTGGGAGTCACACAACAAGCCATTTCCCTATGGTGCAAAGCATTGGGATTCATTCAAAAACAAGTAAATTGGGTACCATATAAATTGAATCCGAGAGACGTTGAAAGGCGATTTTGCATGTCGGAAATGCTGCTTGAACGCTACAAAAGAAGTAATTTTTGAATCGTATTGTTAGTGGTGATGAGCAATGGATACAAATCAACGCCGAAGCCGAATATCCATGGCGCCAAGGTAATACTCTGTATTTAGTGGGATCAGAAGGGTGTTGTGTATTATAAGCTCTTGAAATGGGTTCGGATGATCACAGGGGACCTGTACCGAACACAATTGATTCGTTTGAAGAAAGCAATCAACGAAAAACGACCAGAATATTCGATCAGACGTGAGGCCATAATCTTCCATCATGACAACGCTCGGCAACATGTTGCAAGACCGATCAAAAACTATTTGGAAAACAGTGGATGGGAAGTTTTGGCTCACCCGCCTTATAGCCCAGATCTTGTCCCATCTGACTACCATTTGTTTCGCCCTTACTGGAAGACGCTTCAATTCAGAAGAGGGTATCCGAAATTGGCTTGATTTATTCTTTACCTCAAAATCGGAGCAGTTCTTTTCGCGTGGAATCCATATGATACAAAAAAGATGGGAAAAAGTAGTGGCGAATGAAGGACAATACTTGGAAAAATGTATCAATTCATTTTATTATTATAATAAATGCATTTTTCAAGCAAAATAAAATTGACATTATACACTTGTATACCTAATATGTTTGTTTTATTTTAACTCCCAAATAAGAAAGAGTTGAGTGTGTGACACTGTTCTTTCGATACTACTATGCGACGTGTTCTGCTGAGATAAGTGAACATATCCCTCGGGCACTGGTTGTTGTCCGGAATACTCGCTTGTCCAGTGGAGCCCATCCCTTTGTGGTCGATTGTGCAGTAAACCGCACAACACATTACAGGAAAAATTCGTTTATAAGTCGGACTAGTCGTATGTGGAATAAACTCCCCGCAGAGGTCTTCCCCGACAACTATAATATAGAGAAATTCAAGTCTAATATCCAAAAACACTACTCCCTTTTTTCTCCTCCTAATAACCTATTTTTCTGACATCAACACAATGCACTGCATTTATAGGGGGGCAACCCCTGTGTTTATACATAAAAAAAGAAATAATTGAGCCTACTGGTAGCGTGCGAGGGTCGTGGGTTCAATTCCCACCAGAGGCTCTGGTTTGTTTTTCGCTACAACGAGCCGATAGCCTTTGTTTGTAATTATATGATTAATATAAATAAAATTAAAAATATTATTTTTTTTGACGGTTGGAAATTTCTGCCTGGAACATCCCCCTTCCATTCAAAACGAGTTCTCTTAGCTAACATATTCCTGATTGCGTTTATTTTTATACCTATTTCTCTTTGTCTTCTTTTCAAACTTTTAAATAATTATTAATTTTTTTTTTTTTTTAATATTTTTACAGATGAGACTCCAGCATTAAATAACAATTCCTGTCTTTTTCCACACTTATTCAACTACAAAGTATTTTACACATAGTAATTACAAGAAAAAAATTTAAAAATACCAAAAAAAAAAAATTATATTAACTTATATTTATTCCGATTATACACCTATAAAGAAAAAAATTGATAAAAAAAACCCAACACTTAACTTAAAAAAAAAAACTAAAATTTTTTTGCCAAAGTATCGTATATATATATTTATAAATTAATGAAATTGTAAAAAAAAAACAAACAAATATATTTCAAATTAGTTTTGTTAGAGATGAGGATGATAGAAAACTTAAAAAAAAAACTCTCAGAGCCAGTATTATGCTCAGCACTTAGTTGAAATTTTTACTAAAATTTTACTTAAAAAGAAAATATTGCTTGACAATTTCTGGCTTAAGGAAAATTTAAATAAATATTACAACTAAGCACCAAGTGGGATTTTTTTTTATTAAAATTTTACATTGAGAAGAATTTTTTATTTGAAAACTTCTTATTTAAAATTTAAGTAAAAAATCTTACTGGTGCTAAGTGCTGACTATAACACTGGCCCTAAAAAATTATAATAAAATTTAAAAACAATTTTATTTAAAATAAAATATATATATTATTAATAACAATGACTGGCTATTGACCAAAAACGATCTGGGTTTTCAAAAAAAATAAAAAAATATTTAAAAAGAAAATAATTTTTATACAAACAAAAAAAAAATTATAATGGGAATTTATAACAAATAAAAACAAGTAGAAAATTAATATAAAAAAAAATAATAATTTTACAAAATTATTAAAATGAAAACTTATCAAAAACTGAAAAGAATAAAAAACAAATTGTTGATTTAAATTTAAACAAAGAAAAAAAGCTGATAATTCTACCAAACAAAATAAATAATAAAAAATAAAACAAATTATTAGAAATGAAAAGCCGTTATTAAGCAACAGGAGTAAAACTTTTTAGCATTTTAGCTTAGTAATTAAATAAAAAAACAAAAAAAAGTAAGTAAATGAAGTAAAAAAAAAATTAACAAAAATTTCGAATTTAATTATTGAATAAGTCAAATATTAAAAAACAAAAACAACAACAACAAATATATATTATATATTATTATATAGACAGTAGAAAAAAAAAACAAAAATAATAATAATAAAATATTATTAAATATTAATAATAGAAAAAATATATATTATTTATTAATTATAGTAAATAATTAACAACAACAAAAATCATTTATTTCAAACCTTTTATTGAAAAGCAAAGGTTTAACAAACAAAATATCATTTTTCTATTATTATAATTATAAAATAAATAAAAATAAACTGTTATAAAATCATATTTTTGTTATATTGAAGAAAAAAAAATCACAGCATTTTTTTTTAATTAAAAAAAAATAAACATTATTTGTTATAAACTTATTATAAACTACTAAAACAGTATTTTGTTAAATATTCCAATTTTTGCTTACAATTTTTTTTTTATTTTTTTTTATAAAAACTTAAAATATTCATTAAAAAAAAACAAAACCTTAGATTTAGCTGCTTACAAAAATTATATAAAACAAAATAATAAATACAGGTATTTGCTAACAAATAATTCATAAAATAATATTAATAATTATAAAGAAAAATATTAAAAATAAATAAATAAATACAATAATTATATTTGCACATTATTTAAAATTAAACATAAAACAAAATATATATAATATTTAATTAATTTTGTATTTATTTTGTTTTTTTTTTTTGTAATTTCAAAAATTTGTTTATATAAATTTAGAAGAAAAAAAAATAACTGATGTAATAATGATTTATAAAAACGGGTCTGATAAATAATTGGATAATTTATTTTCAAAACTGATTCTTGTACTTAATTATATCATGTTTAATCTAGTCTTGTCTTAAGCTTGATCGTTTAAACTGTTTATTTTTACAGTCGTAATGAAAATGTTATGCCAAATTCTGCGATATTTTATGATTTTCTGATCTGCCAAATTTGCATTATATCCCAATCTGAAGATATGTATGAAAAAATGTCTCCAAAAACCAAAAATTTGAATTATTTTTTGACCCCCTATGACCGCCATAAACAGTTAATGGGTTTAAGATTAAATCACAGTATCTTATCTTTAAAGCTTTTCATAAACACGATAAAGCTTTTAAAGTACTCTCACAAAGCTTTTTTTTTAAAGAGAACATATATTTTTATACCTTTAAAAGCTTTAATTTTTGTTATTTCTGTGTGACGCATATGGGCGTCAAAATCATTTAAATCACAAAGCTTCAAAAGAAATTTAATCGCAGAATTTTTTAATTTCTTTTTAATCTTAATTAACTTTTTTCACTAATATTTCAAATTCATTGAAATATTATTTTTTATTTCTTTTTAAAAAAAAAAAAAACTTATTTTCAATTAAAAATATAAAAAAAAAATAATGTACAAAAATATTATAAATTTTTTTTAAATATCATTATTAAAAAAAAATCTACAGCTAATAAGCCAAATAATAAAAAAAAAATATGCAAAAAATTTAATTTTACTACTACTATTGTATAGAAAATTAAAATTAAAATAAACAAAAAATTATGATTAGTATTTGAAAAAAATACACACAAATATTTTAAAATATTAATTAAAAACACAAGAAAATCAGATTTATAAAAATAAAATTGTTAAATATATATTTTTTTTAATTATAAATTATTTTAGTTCAAATTTTAATTAAAAAAAAAATTAGGTTTTATTTGAATTAATAAGGTTTTAGTTTTAATTAAAAACTGTTTTAATTTCAAGTTAAAAAAAAATTATAACAATTGCACTTATAGAAAAAGCTTTAAAACATTTGTAAAAAGCTTTAACAAAATTAATTAATGAACATTTTTATTTATATAATTAATTGCTTAATAGAACGAAAATGAATAAAGCTTTTTCAAGAGGTTTTATAAATTAAAATATCTAAAAAAAACTACTAGGATGTAGTTTTTTTCTCAAGATATTTTTATTAAAATATTTTGCAAAATAAAAAAAATTAAACTCCTGAAAAAGTTACCCAACATCATAAGAGCTTAATTGATTTTATTTTATATTTGAAAAGAAAATAATTTGTTTTTAATTAAACTTATTAAAAAAAATCATTTTAAATTTAAAATTTTATTAATTTTTAATTGTTTTTTAATATTAATCTAATTAAATTATTTTTCACCCACAGTTTCGATTAAATTTGTGCAATTATTTTAATTTAATTTAAATTAAAACTTGAATTTTATCAGTGCAATATTTGTTTTTAAAATAATAATATTTTATATGTTTTCTTTTAATTATTTTAAAAATAAAAAATTGTTTTTGTAAATATAAGCATAAAACCTTTAAAAGAAGGTTTCCGTCCGTTATATATTATGGTTTAAAATTTTACGAAAAATAAGAATTTTTATTTACAGAAAAAAAAAAGCTTTACAAAATTATAAAACTTTTAATTTAAAAGTATTTTTTTTTAATAAACTTAAAATGAGTTTAAATTGTTTAAAGCTGAAAAGAACTTTAGGGAGAACTTTAAACTGAAGAAAAAGAAAGAATGACATATTCTTATAAGAAACAAAGACTTTTATGAAATTTTTAACTTTTAGACTGTTTTCTAAGAAGTCAATTTATTTTTTATTTTAAAAAATATTATTGTTCATTTTTTTTTATAAAACAAAACAAGTTCACGTCTGAACGACAGAAAAAGCTTTTTTCTTCAGTCAATTCAACAAAGTTTCTTTTTGTGAGCTAAATTTAAAGCTTTCTCATTAAAAATAAAATTTCTCCTAGCCAAAAATGGCTTAAATGATTTAGATGCTTTTTAGAATTTTTTTTTTATGCCATTTTAATAAGATTTTTTACTAAAAAATTGTGTTTTAGAGTTAATTGTAAAGTTTTTGTTAGTTTTTTTAGGGCTTTTTTACTTAATTAAATGCAGATTTCATAAAAACTAATGCATTTTTGTTATAAAGCTTACAAGTCAGTTTTGAAAATTCAAAAGCATTTATTAAAATAAACATTTTGAAGAAAAAACTGAAAACATTTTATAAAATATTTTTCTAAATTTAGGGTATTTTTTTCATAGCTTTTAAGTTGTTAAAATGAAAAAGCTTTTATTGAAATTAAAACTTAAAAAGTGTTTTGCAAAAAGAAGCCTGCCGTATTTTTTACCAAATTTACCTTTTTCCAAATTTAGGCTTTATCTGTTATAAAGCTTTAAAGTTTAAATAACTTAAAAGCTTTTATCAAAGAAAACAGATTTATGTAAATTATTAATGGATTTAAGCTTTTTTGTTAAAAAAAAAAAAAGCTTTTTAAAAGCTGTTTTTAGTTGAAAAAAATTGTCTCATTAAATTTTTGTTTAAAATTCAGCTGTTTGATACAGTTAAAAAATCTTAAAAGTAAACAAAAGCTTAAAAAAAATCAAAAGTTTTCAACAAAAAGCTTTTTCAAAAATAAGCCTATGGTATTTAAATACTTTTTGTCATTAAAAGCTTTTTTGTTTAAAAGCTTACAGATATCAAAAGCTTTTAGTAAAATCAATTAGTTTTAAAAGCTTTTACAAAAAAAAGCTTATATATTTTATAGTTTAAGCTTTTTTCAATTCAAAACTCTTCTTTAAAAAGCTATTTTATTTAAATTTTTTTAAGGCATTTAATGATTTTTATAAAGTTTAACAAAATACTTGAAAGTAGTAACTGACATAGAAAATTAAAAGGCCTTTTGTTGATTTTTTTAATTAAAAGGTGTTGTTTAACAGAAAAAAAAAACTTTTTAATTAAAGGTTTCACAAAAAAGCTTTTTCAAGCTTTCTATAAAATATACAAAAAAGGTATTTTATATCTAAAAATAAATAAAAAAAAAACTTTTAAATATTGTAAAAAAATACTTTTTAGTTAAAGGTTTCACAAAACTAAGCATTTTAACCCTTTGACTGTCCAATGTATCACATATGATGCACAGGCGTCATGATTGATACGCTTGCACATCATATGTGATACACAATTAGTCTTATTTCCTTTAACTAGATTATGTACGTGGACGTACGCTACAAAAAATTTTTTGTTTGGGGACAGTCAAAGGGTTAAGGCTTTTGACTACAAAATATCAACATATAATTTTGAAAAGCTTTTTCATTACATATTTTTCTTTATATTTTATTTTTAAAGTAGTAAAAATAATTACATTTAAATTTGTACATATATTAAAAAAAATTGAAAGGCGGATGAAAGTCCCCCCTTAAAACCACCCATAAGTAGCAGTAATTTCTACATAAAAAAAATCTCAACATTTTGTATGTTGTTTTTTTTTTAAGAAAACTCTACACAAACCTATATATTATTATACAATTTTATAAAAATAAAATAATAGATTATATTATATTATAAAAAGCCCACAAATATATACACTTATAAATTATAAAAAAATAAATAATAATAATTAAGTACTATAGAAAAACAAAAGTAGTTTTTTAGAAAGGCCTATTTAAAAATATTTAAAAAAAAATAATAAAATAAATTACATTTTGTTTTCAAAAAATACACAAAAAAAATTACAATATATAAAAAATTATTTAAAAAAAATAATATTTTTTTAAGGCCCCAACAAAAACACTTAAAAAAAATACACACAACAACCAAAGTTATACACTCTAGTCAAATTGAAGTTAATTACTAAATACAAAAAAAAAAATTAACCAAAAATATTATCTATTTATATTATTATAAAAATTATTATATAAAAAAAAAATATTATTTTCTCTTTGTATTTTAAATACTAACAGAAAATTATTTGAAAATAAAAACTGATTTTGGCAAAAAATTTATTTTGAAATTTTATTATTAATTTAAACATAAAAACGTTATAATTATTATTTATAAATTATAAATTTAAACACAAAAATAAATAAATAAAAAATAAAAATGAATTTTTGAAATATCTAAACCTTTATTAAAATTGTTTTATTTTTTTAAATTTGCTAACTAAAAATTGGCTTTAAAGTTTAACAAAGAAATGGGGAACACTTTAACAAAGAAAAAAAAACATTCACTAAATAAATTCGAAAAATTGGTTTGTATTAATTTATTTTTTTATAATTTCTATTTCAGTTTACATTAACTAAAATTAAAAAAAAAAAAAACACCTACACAAATGGGCTGTGATTTGAATATTATAAACAAAAATAATTAAAATTATAGAAAACTCACTACTTAACACAAAATCAAACTTAAAAAAAATTACATTAATCTTTTAAGATTTAATTCAAAATGTGTTTTTTTTTTTTTTCTTTTAAATAATTAATCTCCAAATTGATAATAAAAATATAAAATTATTTAAATGCTATATTCAAAACACAAGCATTTGTTTAAATTATTTTTTAAAAGACAAAAAATAAATAAATTTATAATCAAAATTTCAGCGAAATTATTAAAAATTGTCGCATACTAATTTTGTCGCAAAAATAAAAATTAATAAAAAATGTGATTAAAATTTAAAAACAAAAAAATATATGATATAAAAAGTACCTTAAAATTGGACAAAACTAAATAAACAAAAATACGAAAATATTCTTGATAAATTCAGTTTCACAAAAATTCTTAGCTTTGCCAATTACGGTTTTATTTTTCAAATAATTTTTCTAGCAAATTTCATTGTAAAGTTATAAAATATTATTCAATCATATCAAAATATGTATTTAAAAAAAAAATAGAAGAAAAAAAAAACTAATGAATTTTTCGTTTGAATCTAGAAAGAAAAATACCGAACCCTATAACATTTTAGTTGGAAATTATATTGAGTTTAAAATAAAATAACAAATCATAACAAATTTGTATTCGATACTACACAATACTTTTTCAAGGGAGTACTCGATACAACCTTGATGGCTATAGGAGTTAATGTTATAACAGGAAAAAACAATAACAAGAAACAAAGACTATTTGTATGTATTTTTCGATTTTACTGTTTTAACATAAATTTTATGTCTGGTGTAGACGTCAAGTACTTAATAATCTAATTTTCCTACTACTGCTTTTCCACTTCAATAGTATGCAAATATTTGAAAAAATACAACTCTAAAAGTATTGAATAGTTACTTTGGGTATTGAATACTCAAAAAAACAGGCAGTATTAAGTACTCAATACTTTTACAATTCTTTTGGTTAGTACATTCACATATTTTTTAGTCGAACGTACAATTTAAAACGTTAAAATGCTGACATAACTTTCTAGTGTGAAATTGGCTGCAAGTCAACTACAGTCAACCCAAATTTAAAAGATTACAAACTTTAGTTGATTTTAAAAATGTAGGAACATTTTAAGAGTTGTTTCAATGTTGTTTCTACTTGGTTTTAACAACAATTTTTTCTATGTCTATACCAAATTTTATATTTCTGCAATATATATTTCTGTCTGACCCGGATTGGTGTCGGCAAATAATTATTTGGTATTAGCGAAAAGTTTGTATTTCCTTTTGCAAGTAAGCTTATTGAAGTTTAAAAGCTTACCTTAATTTCAAATACACCATCACTCAATGTCTACTAATGCCATTTAGTCTAACACTCCACTTTCTGTAGACATACTTAGTAAACAAAACATAACAAGAATTATAATATTTCTTTGAACACAACCAAAATGTATATAATTCACTATATAGTGTCAGAAATACTCTACCAGAAATTCAACATGCTACAATGTTCAGCGGCAACATGTTTATATGAGTGGGCAACATTTTCAAAGTTGCTAATGTGTTGAAAAACATTAAATGTGGTGTATGCAGTGTTGCCACATTTTTTATCCCAGTTTTTGGGATTCTTAACTGTTTTCCAGTTTTTTTCATGGAAACAACTTTTTTCAAATTCATGCATTTTTTATAGTTTTTTTTAATTATATGTTGCAACAATTAATAGCATATTTATTCTCTTTATTATATATTTTAAAATATAAAATTTCTAATTCTCTCATTAAGCTAAGAGAATGTAATAAACAACAAAAAAAAAATATTTTTGTTATATTTTTTAATTACTTTTCTTATTCTTTCCAATATTTATGTCTCTTTTGAGATGGACAGTGGTCAGTAATAAGAAAAGTATAGGAAAAAAGTATGGTTGTCTTTAAAATTAAATTATGTTAAATTTTTATTTACCAAAATTCCATTGGTAAACAAATCCAGTTGTCACAATTATGTGTTCTCTAAGTGGAAAAATTTGAAAATAAAAACTCAAATAAAGTATGTGGAATATTCCTAAAAATTTGTAAAATAAATTTTTTTTAATCTCTTTTCAAACTTAAAAAAAAAATCCTGCTTTCTAAACAGAAAAATTTAATTTTTTACGACTTTAAAAAAAGTTTACACCACTGATAATTTTCGGAAATTTTTTAAGATTTTGAGATGTTTTTGGACTTACTCTTATTTTACAACGTTAAAAATTAATTTTTTTATTGCTGCAATTTAAATTTTTGTCTGACCTGGATTGGGCTCGGCAAATAATTATCCGGTTTTAAGAAAGTTGTACATATAAAGCTCTGCTCAAATTATAGCGCACTTTTAAACACAAAGTTTAGCATGAATTTTCTAAAAGCTTTACGTAGGAAATATTTTTATTTTATTTACTACTGTATTTACTACTGTAATCCATTAAAAGTAAAAAAAGAGTGGATCCTTATTTAAAATGGGATGTTATACTTGAATGTTTCAAAATTAAAGCGCACTCTTTAAGAAAATCTCTGTAAAAATTATAAATGTACTTTTTCCTCTCCAGTTTCTTCTTCGCTTACTATCAATTTTTGTTTTTTAGTCCCGTTTGTCCCGTTTCATACAGAGCAACTTTTGTTGCGGCGATTCTTGTCAATTCTCTTTTAAAGTTGCCTTTAATTTCACACAGAGAAACTTTTTTCACAACTTTCGTCTACATTTTGTTTAAAATGAATGAAAAAAAAAACGAAGAATTAAAAAACAAAACGAATAATTAAAAAACTAAATGTATTGCCGAGAACAAGCAACTCCGTACCAACCCCCACTCTTCTTTCCCCTCTCTCCCACAAACTCAAGAGTTGCGCGACAAATGTTGCTCTGTGTGAAACGGGACTAACTTGAGTGAGTTACATTTTTTACATCGCGATCGTGATTTTTTAATATTTTTTATTATAATTGGATTTGAAGTTAAAAGAAAGATTTCTAGAGACGTTACATTCAGAAAGTCTGTCTCATACCAAAATTTCTTGGAGGACATTCACGAAAATGTATGTAAAATGTAACAAAAAAAAGTTTTTTTTGAGGAACCTCTCACACATAAGACAGGTCAAGTACGTTCAAAGTGCACAACACCTGCCCAAGATCGCCATTAAATACAACTATGCAAGCCAAGTCGCTCCGCTAGTAATCGTCAATTAGTATTTGAGTGGCCATCCTCGCTTGGAAAGTCAATAAGTGCCCGTCTTTATAACCATGGCCTTATAAGCTACATATACAAACAAACCGACGGGCCATTCCGTAACAAGTGCCAACGTCAAAAGAGATAAGATTGGTGCAAAAGATATATGAATTGGAATCAACGAGTATGGCATCGTCCCACTTCGAGTTTATCAACCGGAAAAATCGATTATTTTTGTGGCGTACAAAGGAGGAAAAGGATCAACCATTTTGTTTCAAACCAAGGTGGTGAATCTGTCAGCATATGGGGTCGTTTTACGGCATAACAACTGGCTTATTATTCATTTATAAAGAACAGCTAAGTACACGAAGCTATATTGATTTAATTTCTAAAGAGTTTCCGTCATATTACTACAAAGTTTTAGGTCTGGAACAGCACAAAGCTATTTTCAGCAAAGTAATGCCCCGTGTCATAAGGCCAAACTTTCGATGGCCTGGTTCCAAAACAACAATATACCCTTATTAGATTGATACACAACATCTCCTGATTTTAATCTGATCGAAAATATTTGGTATACTATTGATCGTGATATCCAAAAGTAATCTTAATGCCCTCTTTCAGCCAAAAATACCCTCCATCAGCTAACTGCAATACCCTCTATCAACCATAGCGCCGCAAATAAAGTAAAATATATTATTTGTATATGTAGGATTAAGTCATATTGAACAAACATTGTAGAAGATAGATTGATTTATTATTAATATAAGAATTGGCTCATAAATTAGTTTTTTTTTTTTTGAAAAATTTAAGCTGCCGATAATCCTATATCCCTAGAAACATGACAATATGAAAATAATATAAATGTACATCGCCTGAAAGGAATAATTAATTTGCTTAACGCTAACTAAACCAAATTCTATCTGTTGGGGAGTTCACAACATATAGAGATATATTTAACTCAAATTGCCCAAAAATTGCATTTAAGCTAATTTTGAGTAGGTGTGTTTATACACAAAGAAAAAAATCATAGTTAAATCAACTATTTTATCATATTTATTATTATTATTATTTCAAATGGCACTGCGCACCGCGACCATAATATTTATTTTGTGCAGCCCAGAACCACCCTAAAGGTTCAAGCTATTGTTGAAGCCAAGAACCTTTCCGGGTGAAGTATTCCAAATATCGCAAGGCGACAAGAAACGGTCACACAAAAACCTGATCCTCCTGACACAAAGCCCAGGACAATCACAGAAGACATGCTCTGACGTCTCCGATTTCAACCCGCAAAACATGCACAAATCAGTGTCCGATTGACCCTTCTTGTGCCTATGGTACTTAAGGTCGCAATGGCCAGTAAAGTATCCAGTCAGGGTCCTTAGGTCTCTTCGACCAAGGGCCAATAGTCGCCCAGACTGGGTATAGATATAAATCTCCTGGCCTGTCGTTGGCCACGAGATGTTTGTCAATAATCATAAAATTTTGACTCTCTCCACATCCTGAGCCTCTTATATTTAAGTTAACATCTTATATTTTACAAACATTTTCTAATTAATTATGAATCTAATTAAAATAAATATGATTCTAGTTAAAATAAACTTTTTCGTATTTAAAATAATACGTGAATATTTTATATATTATTTTCGCAATTTTAAAAATAAATAGAAACATAAAAAGAAAATAAACTTAGTGTGATTTCAAAGTTGTTTCTATTTTAATTTAATGTTATTTCTGCTTGATTTTTTTACAATCCCTCTAGCAGAGACTTAAAGCAAGCACTTAGATAGTTAAAAAGTTTCTATAAAGATGCCTGGATTTAAAATTACTTTTTGTCTCTTTATATAAAGATTATAGAAAATACAATTAATAAATTTACAATTTTAATGGTTTTTAGTACACAACAATTCTTAATAATTTCCAACATTTTTGGATTTTTTTTATTTTTTTTTTTTTATTTTAAACTAAATCTACTTGTAAGTTTGTAAATAAATGAAAAATAACAATACAGTTATCTTTGACGTTCCTTAAAAAAAAACAGTGTCGACGATGATCTTAGATAATTTCCTAAAAAACCAGAAATTTTTTTAAGAAAATTAAAGACTTTTGAGTATTTTGAACTTATAATTAACTGCAAATTGTTGTTTAAAGAAAACTATATAAAAAAAAGATGACTGATTATATTATTTTGATGAAAAATTTCTAGTTTTGCAAAGAAATTTTCTTTTAAAAATGCGATATACGTCAACACTGTTAATGTACACAAATTTAAAATGCAAAAAAAAACAAAAACTTTACATTTAAATGTTAATAAAAATTTAAATACAAATATATAAATAGTTTTAGATTAAGGATCTATTCACAGCTACAGAGAGTGTAATAAATGTATAAAAATAAAGATGGCATGATCCGTAAAAAAAAGAATTGTAAGTGCAAAGGAGACAGCAACAAAATCTAATCTGTAGCTTGGTGTACTCCAGCTTAGTGAATGAACCTTAAAAAATTCAATTTAACACAAAAAATTTAAACACATTCTTATAGAATGTTAAATTTAAACTAAAATTAAACAAAATTTAAAACAGAAAACAAAATCAGCAACTAGTCCATTTTAAAATTTAAGATTTAAAAACTGTACATATATGTTAAGCATAAGGCATAAAGAACTCCTAGTACTAAATTAGCATTTTTTTAGAAAATAGTAAAAAAAAAATAAACTTTAATATTATTATTATTAAAAAACAAAGCCTCTGAATTATAAGGTTTACAACTATTTTGCACTTTATATAATAAAGACATAAATAAACAGATATTTCCACAACAATAAAAAAAAATCTTAAATTTTTGCATCATACAAAATAAGACATATTTAGACATTTTGCCTTTTTATCTTAAAAAAAAATTAACAAGGCTTTCTAAATAAAATAAAAATTTAAACACAGGCAGACACAAAACAAAAATCTTATTTATAAAATAAACCCAAAAAAAAAAACAAGAAAATCACATAGGATACAGGGTACTAAATGCAATTATTACATATACATGCCTACTCTTAATTAAAACCAAAACCTAAATTTAAATACAAAATATTTTAAGCCTTTTATTAAAAAAAACTATTTTTTTTTATTAAACTTTATTTGCTTATAGAGATTAATTTTTAATTGAAGATAAAATTGTAAAAAACCAAATAGATTTAAAGAAGACATTAATAGCCAATTTACAATATATTTATAATCTACCAGATTATCGTGTTTATAATCTTGAAAATTTTTAAAAATTTATAACAACATGGAAAGATTTGGAAAGATTATCGCAACATACCAAATGACTTGAGAAAAATATTATTATAAGCTTACAAACACAAGCCTTAAGCTTGAAAAAGACTTGAGAATATATTGAAAAAAGCTACACTCAGAAAAAAAAGTTAGTAAGAAAAATTTGTAAACGGTTTTCAATCCCACTTTACTGTTTTTGTACTGATTTTTAGTAAAAAAATTATTATTTAGCAAATCTCTTTGCTATTTACATTTTACAAATTACAGAATTTTTACAGAATATCTACAAACTTTCGTTGCTAATTTTAGAAATCATTTTACAAATTTTTGAAAACCGATTTGCTAAAATTAGCAAAAAAAATTACTAATTTTAAAAAAGTCGATATTGAGGGAAATGTTATTTCTTACATAGAATTAAAAAAGGGATCGGAAGTGAAGATACCGACTCATGTCTAAAAAGAGGACATCCACTTAAAATAGCACTAAAAAGGTTTTTTAGTTCTAAAAATCAGCCCTAAAAACAATTAAATTTAACCTTAAAAGTAAAAAAAATTGACTAAAATATTTTTCAAAACAGAAATTATCATATTAAAACAAAATGATAAATTCGTTTATGTTTTAACAATTTTTAACATTTTTAAGCCTTTAATTTTTTTTCATTTTGTATAAAACATCTTTTAAAAAATATCAAAATTTTTGATGCTCGATAAAAAAAAAATCTAAAACTTTGTACTCATATTTTTTGCTGATTTTAGCAAACAGATTTTAAATTCCACTTTACAAAAAGTCTACTAAAATTTAGTAGCGGCTACTTATTTTTCTACTAATTTCATTGTACTACACGTCAGCAGACATGTGTTGCTACGATTAGCAAAAAATACCGCTGGGCTCAAATTAGCAGAATTTCCCGTAATAACAGCAAAATTTTCAGTTGCCATTACAGACTTTTTTTGGTGAGTGTATCGTAACAATTGTAGAAAAATCAAAACGGAACCCTCGTGAAAATATTATGTGTGTATGATTACTATAAGCTTATTCTTGAAATTGTAGAATAAGCTTACAAAAATAATTTATTATTAATAGTTGAAAAAGAGAAATCATAATTATTTTCTTTAATTTTATTTATTTTTTATTTTAATTTTAAAAATAAATAATAATAATTCATTTTAAATATAAATAATAATAATTAATTTTAACCATAAATAAAAATAATTACATTTAATATGCAATTGCACGTTCACTATATAAAATTTACAACTAAATGTACACGCAAAACATGTTTGACAAATTTCAAGAAAAAGTAATGGCACTTGTTGTATGCATTATAAGCGTAGAACAAAGACAACAAGACTAGAATGTATTGAAAAATATTTCTATTTCAATCGTCGTATTGCGTTGTTCAATATGTGTATGTTGTTTATAAGCATACTTTAGAAAAAGTTATGTATAATAATCTTTTCTCAAGCATTGTTAAATACTGCTTGTGAATTCACTATTTATATAAGCTTATTCTCAAGTTGTATTGCAGTTTGATTGCTATATGGTATATTGGGATGTTTGACAAAAAATGCTGCCAAGGCAACACACAGGCAACTCTGTTGCTTCTAAAGAATATAAATGGTTCTATTTGAATTATCAGTGCTAGCAGCATTAATTTTTGCAGCCAACAGCATGGCAGCGCTTTGCTCATTATATAAAATATATTGGAAAAACTGTATTTGATGCTGGCAGCAGCTTCATTTAATTTGTTTAAGCACTTAATGTGTTCAAGCACAATGCAAAACGTACATACAAAAAAAAAGCAGTGTTGTATTCCAGTAGTATCTATAAATACAACGATGTATAAAAGTAGTATGCAAAATTTTTAAAAGATTATTCACAGATCTCCAAAATTATAAAAATTAATTTTGTGTAGCTGCTAATCACGCATATATAATGTGATTATGGCCCAGGGATGGATAATTCTGTATTTAACACTAAATCTGAAATTTTATAATGCCTTTCAGTTTTGCTTTTAAAGTTAGAAAACCCCTGTAAAAAATGTCGATAGTGAAACTGTACTAATTCACTATTAACTTTGTCACCAGTACTACTAACTAATTAACATGTGCGTGTCATTGCGAATCTACACAACTATTTGACCAGGTGTTGGCATTGGAACCAAAGATTCACTAGAACATTTTAGTAATTCTAGTCTACACTTTTGGAACTTTTTACTAGATTTCCACACTAGGAAGGAAATTATATTTAACAGGTGCATTTATTTTGTTAAATTAGATATTTTATTAATAAAATTCTTTTTCATTAAAGAAAAAAAAAATGTTCGTGCAAATTTAATTTTGGAGTAGACAAATCCTCAAAAGACTGCACAAAATCATCCACAGGCTTCGTAAAATCTTCATCAGCCTCCACAAAATTTCTAGAGTTGCAATTTTTACTAAAAATTGTTGCCTTTTTCTTGTTATTTTTATAAAAAAATTTTTTTACAAGTTTTTTGAAATTTCTTTTGCTCATTATATATTTTGTTCAAATTTGTATATTTAACTTTTAAATTCATTTTTCTTTATATTTTTATTAAAAACTTTAATTTTGCATGCAGCTATGCACAAGTATTTTCAACAAAATAAAACAATAAAAAAATCAAGAACAAGTACAGCTTTGCAGCTGCAAAAAAGGAAAGTATAGACGGTTTGTGGACATGTCACCAAAAAGTCACCCAAAATAGTCGACAAAAGTGGTGACTTGTAGACACTTGACCCCTAGGCTTTCTACAGGGAACTTTTTTGTAAGAAAAATTTCTTAAAATCTAAATAATAAAAAAGGTCTAAACATTATAGGGCAAAACATACGCACAAAAAGCAGTGTTGTATTCCAGTAAAATTTTTAAAAGAGTATTCACATATCTCCATCTGCTAATCTCGCATATGGAAGAAAAATTTCTCAAAATCGAAATAATGAAGAATGGCCTTATCATTACAAACAGATAAACACTCAGAAAAAAATATATTCATTTCGGTAATAATTTTTTTTTTTATATTTGCAATAAAATTTGTTACTGCAACTCGTTTATAGAAACTTTGCTGACAAAAATGACAAAAAGCATTAAATATAAAGCTTGTTCACGATGGATTGGTTATCAGCTTATTTGGTTGTAAAATAAAAAATAACCTCTGGGCACCGTGAACACCCTATAATGTTAGTTATCTACTTATGTTTTTCAATCAGCTGTGCTTACACTCATAATGATTCATGATTAAAAATTTAAATATATTTTTCGTACAATATACAAATATATTGTATATAAATATTACAAAACTTTCGTATATTACAAATTTCATAAATTTATAAATTTTATAAATAATACAATGATTTCGTAAATTATTTTTAGTATAAAATTGTAACATCACAAAATTTTCGTACTCAGCTGATGGTATAAACTTTCTTAAGTTTATAAATTTCGTAAATAATACAAACGAAGTTTTGTTTTTGCACAAAATTATTTAGCTTTTTAACAAAATATTTAAATTTTTTGTAAATATGTTTAGTATTTTTATGAAATTTCGTAAAATTTAGAAATAAATATTTGCTACTATTTACCATGTCATTTGTATATATTAAAAAATATTTCGTAATGTCAAAATAGGCAAATCTTTGAAAAAATTAACCACAGTTTCTGTGTATTTTACCTATGAATTATCAGGAGTGTAATTACATGTGCTCATTTTTATTTTTTTTTATAAATAATGCCAACATTAAATATAAAATTTGAGATGCCATTTGCTGAAAAATAGCATTTTTTGTGCTTAAATTTGTACTATTTTCCAACTACATAATCTGTAAAAGGGTATAAATTGGGAAAAGTTGGTTATTTTATTTTATTGTTGTTGATATAAATATTTAATCACATAACCTTACAACCAGCCTATCGTGAACAACTTTTTAATAAAGATCAGACTTCCAAATTCTGACCACTAAATGACTAAAAGCGGGCATTCAGACAATATTCCCAAACATTTTAGCCAATACAATTTTCATATTTTTAATGCAGTTTTTCTTTGCAAAGAAAAAGAATATTTTTGCAGAGAAAAAGTATTTTTTAAATAAAAAGTTTGTGCCAGATTTTAACAAAATATATATCCCAGAAAAAGTTTCAAATAAATTACCACGAAATGTGTGATGAAAATAAGGATCATCAATAATATTATAGGCTTTTTAAACTGAACAACATCTTTGTGAAACGCATGGAAGATGTTAAAAACGTGAAACAAGTGTTTACATTGGCAACATCTTTCATCTGTTATTTATTCAGCTGTCAAAAAAAATTAAAAAGACGCATAAATTAAAAAGACGCATAATTCATTGGAGTAGTTGTTGCTTTGAAAGAACAAGCCCGAATATTAATGCTGTACATTGCAAAAATTAAAGGCCATTCTGGAAGATGATGATGAAGAAGAATTTTTGTTAGACATAGTATGAAATTCTTACATCTTCCGCTAATTTTCCTTTGTTGAATAATTTTTTTGTTTTTTGTTTATTTTCTGCAATGTCAGTTTGCTAGTGATGGCATAAATAAAATCGATTTTTTTGTCATTTTTTTAGTGATGACACTTAAAATAACGAAAGATGTAAGATGGAACAAAATGAGAAAGGATCACCTTTTGTAGATGTAGAAAGATGTAGAATTTTTAGACTTTATAATTCTTATGGGAAAATGGTACATCTTTGCAAATTGATGAAAGATGTAAAATGTAACTCAGTGGAAAAAGGCTATTAGAAGCAAGCTTAGAATTTTGCCAAAGAATCAACAAGAAAAGTAATAAAAAAAAATTTCTAATAATAAAGAAAAAGTTCCTTGGCTGCATTTCAATGAAAGTTTATTGATTTTATAAAAAAAAAACCATGAATATTGTAAAAATTATTTTTTAAGGTCTTGTTTTTAGTGGAAATTTTATATTTGATTAAATTTCAATCTCTATAATAATAATATTTTTTTTTTTAATTAAAACCTAAAAATTATGTAATATGTTGCTTATTTCTTTCTTAGTTTTTTAACCTAAATGTGAAATATAAAAAAATATACATTGAACAATAATTGGTAGTGCTTGTATTGAAATTATAAAAAATATTAAAAAAAAAACAAGCTAAGAAAGTGCATTTATTAAAAAATAATAAATAAACAAAAATATTATTATGACACATAAAAAAAAGAAAATGTTAAAAATTTAAATAAAATTTAATAAAAAAAAAATTACTATAAAAAAGTCTCTAGATTTCGACTAAAACCGCAAGATATAAATATTTTAATTTTTTAATTTTTGTACATATATATTTTTTAAAAACAAATTACAAGTAGTTTTTTAGTGTAAAAGAAAAAACAAGAAACAGTAATCGAATTTATACTGTAAATAACAAAAACAAAAATACATATATTTATTAATAACAGTTATTAAAATAATTAAATAATTAAAAAACAAAAGCAAAGCAGGTTTATAAAAAAAAATCAATATTTTTGTTTTATTTTTGTTCTATAATATTTAATTAACCCTCTACCCTTGTATACATTGTTTTTTTTTTTCTTTTTTAATTTCAGTTTAAAAATTCCGTCCGTGTTCTAAAATATTTTTTTTTATTACTTTGGTTTTTGTAGCTTTTTTAATCCTTAATTATAAAAGTTAATAACAATATAAATGAAAATATTTCAAGAGCACCTTAAAATGAACAATAAAGTTTAGAAATTGAAATCAAAACACAAATTGAAACCGAAATCATAAAAAATGAGACAACTGAAATTTAAAAATAAATTATTTTTGTTTTTAAGTAATACCAACTATAGGTTGAATTTTTTATAATTTTAAAAATATTCAACAGATAACACAAATTTATTTGTAAATTTTGTTTAATCTTAAATTTGTTTTTAAAAATTTCCATATTTTAATACAGAAAAGTTTCTATATTCGTCTTAACTAATGCTGGAAAATCTATTTACTTTTTAAAATTTTTTTGCTTTTTTTTTAAATATATTTACAAAGTTTGTCATTTTTTTTAAACGTTTTTCTTAAAACTTTTAATTTTAATTGTTTCTTTTTGCAGAGTTGTATTTTTTTACATTATTTTAATTGTATAAATTGCAACTGTGAAAATATAGTTATATTTTAGTAGTGCTGCTAAAATTATTAGAGCCAAATTACACGGTGACTTTTTTGCATGCAACAATTGCGTGCAATTTTTGTTTATTGGCGAACGGGCAAGAGAAGCTAGCGGGGTAACAAAAAAGTTACGGTTTTCGTTTTTCGTGCATGTTTCTGTTATCTCTCTTTCACACTCATATCTATTCTTCTTTTGTTGCTTCATTCACATTCAGTTTTCGTGCAATTAAAGTCACCGTAAAAATAGACATAACTTTGGTAACAACTTTGAAAAGGGAATTAAAGAAATTGCATCGTATAAATTGGCTCTTAGTTTTTTTTTTTTTGAGTTATCGAAACTACAAAGTAGCTACTGCATATAATTTTGAATTGCATTTTGTACTGATACAAAATACAACTCTGCTACAAGATTCAATGTTAAAGGCAGGGACTGAAACCGAACCCAAACGGGTTCAGATTCGCTGTTTATTAAAACTTTGAATTCGAACCCGCTGAACCCAAAAATTTAAACAGTTTCGGGTTCAAAAATATAAAAAGAGAAAACCCACTTTATTAACAGGTCAATTGAGAAGTCCCCGGCCTGACACATAGATGGCGCTACTAGACTTAAATTGATATGATTTTAAGTTAGTCCTAACCTTCAAAAGACACGTGTATAAATTTGACAGCTGTCGGATCATTAGTTTGTGAATTATAGCATTTTGAGTGAAGCAAGTTTTGTTATTGTGAAAAAAAATGGATAAAAAGGAATTTCGCGTGTTGATAAAATATTGCTTTTTGAAGGGAAAAAATACTGTTGAAGCAAAAACTTGGCTTGATGACCAGTTTCCGGACACTGCCCCAGGAAAATCAACCATCAAGGATTGGTATGCTAAGTTTAGACGTGGTGGAATGAGCACCGAGAGAGCACAAAAGAGGTTGTTACGGACGAAAACATTAAAAAAAATCCACAAAATGATTTCGAATGACCGTAAATTGAAATTAAATGAAATAGCAGGTTCTCTAAAGATATCAACTGAACGTGTTCATCATATCATTCACGAATATTTGGGTATGAGAAAGCTCTGTGCAAAGTGGGTGCCGCGCGCGAGCTCACTTTTGACCAAAAACAAGTCAGTGAAAACGAAGGCGAAAATCTATGAATAGGACTTCGAATTGCTTCAGCATCCACCGTATTCTCCAGATCTGGCCCCCAGCGACTATTTCCAGTTCTCAGATCTCAAAAAAATGCTCGCTGGGAAGAAATTTTCGTCGAATGAAGAGGTTGTTGGCCGAAATTGAGGCTTATTTTGAAGCAAACGACAAATCGTACTACAAAAATGGTATCGAAAAATTGGAGGGTCGCTATATTTAGTGTATCACCCTTGAAGGGAACTATGTTGAATAAAAAAAACGAATTTTGCAAACAAAAAAATGTGTTTTACTATGGTAGGCCGGAAACTTTTCAATTGACCTGTTAATAATCCATTGTATCTAGATATCAGATTTAAGTTAATGCTAAGTTAGAAATAATCAAAATTTTCAAAAATTTGCTAATGGAAAAAGAAGACTAGAATTTTATGAGAAAATCAATATCTTGTTCTTCAGAAGAAAATGAAAAATATGCTCGAACAAGTTCTAAAAAAGGAGGAACGATTTTCTAAATCAAATTCTTCAAATGAGAGGGGCTTTCCAGCCTTGAAATTCATTTTGTTGCTACAAAGAACAAATTTTTAAAGAAGGAAACTTAAAAAAATATATTAATTAAAAAATTAAACAAAAATTTCTTTGAAAAATAAATAAATTTCCTATTAATAAAACATTTGTACTTTTTTTTAAATGTTGAACCCGAACCCTGAACCGAACCTAAACTTTTTATTTCGATTAACCTGAACACGAACCTGAACCCATTTGTTTTTTGTCAAAATTTCAGTCCCTGGTTAAAAGAAAAAAAGTAGAAGTAAAGAATTTAGATACTAGTTTTTAAAAATAATTAAAATTTAAATTTCTCTATGTATTTGACAAATATAAATATTTTCCATAATATTTCAAATATCACAATTTTTAAATCGAATATCCAAATTAAAAATTCGGGGTAAACAAATTTTTGATAAAAAAAAACAAACTTGTCAATATGTATTGAAAATGAAATTGAGATTTATTGTAAAATTTTGTTTAAATTTTTTTCTTTACATTAAACAAAAAAAAATAATTTTTAATTAAAATTTAAATTTTTTTATAAAATTTTCACTTTACAATTATTTTGTATGGCAAAAAAAAATCGATTTAAAAATAGTCATTAATAATTTAAATTTTCTTTATTTTTTTTTTTAAATTACAATTTCAAATTATTTTTTTTTTTTAAGTTTTTTATACTAAAAAAATAGTTTAATTTGATTTTATTGACAAGCTACGATATTTATGGTCAATTAGATTTTAAAATTTCAAATTTATAGCATCCTTTCCACCCGACATTTCGTCGGCGGTATTTAAACTTCCTCTGCAGTGTTAACTTTATATATATGAATTTATTTCGTAATTGTTATCTTTTATTCAAACTTTTTCTTTTAATAACGAATTTATTTTTTGAGCTTAAAGGCTGTTTAAAAAAAATATTGAAAATAAATAATATTTTTTATAAAAAAAACAGACCTTAAGCTCAAAAAATAAATTCGTTATGAATTTATTTATTTACATTTTCAAGAATTTATTAATATGCAGGAATTTCTTACAAATTTAATTCAAAAAAAAGTTTATTTTGTAAAATATCAGCGACCATCATTGATTAACAAATATAGGACGAGGCTCTGAGACAGATTCGTGCGGCGATAATTAAGACATTTGTTCCAAATAAGTAAGTGTTGCCAACCATAATATTTTTGGACACAATGTTCCCCACTTTAAAATTTCGTATAGTGTCTGTTTAGTCTGCCATCACATAATTTTTTTTGGTTATGACCCATGATATTTTTCACTTAAATTCACATTCCGAAATTATTGTATTTTCTTTTTTGTTTTCTGAATTTGATGCAGAATTTTAGTGGCGGAGATTGATGTACCCAAATCCAGTGAGAATTTTATTTTCTGTTTGTACAGGCATTGTTACCTCCCGAGGGGATGGATAATGCCACAATATGGAACATGTTCGCATGTGTTCATACAAAGAGTGTACACCAACAAGAAAAATCAATGTGTTTACCACTCGATACTTTATGCCAATGAATCTACATATATATAAAAAAATTTTGCAGTGTTGTGACTTTATAACTCACGAACGGTCAAACCGAATTCGATTAAATTTAGGGTCTCTTCGTATGGTCGTGTCGAGGCGTTGGTGAATTATGTCTTTGTATGTCAACATGTGAGTTTGTCCATATAAAAAAAAACAACAAATAAAAATAAATAAAAAAAACCAATGAATTTAATTCAATGTAAATATTCATGCGTAGCGAAGCACACCTGGATCCGCTAGTTTTATATGTAAACTGACGAGTCGTATGAAACTTATAGTTGGCAAAAACTTCCACTTTAGCCACCAAAGGTTTATCTTGGTCCTAAAGGATATTTAATTTATAGCACACGACCAAATTAAAATTGGCATGATGCCACATGCCATCACTAGCCGGGAATGGTTTAAATGGCAACTCTCCTATAACCAAAGCGAGTAGACTAACAAAAAAAAACTAATTTGCTTTCAAGGGAAAATGTAATAGTACTCGCTACTGAAGAATGTTATGACAATTTAAGTTGGCAACACCTTTTGCGATTTTGGTTTATCTTGGAGATATATGTCTTGTTTGAAAAAGCTCATTTGTTTTATGTTTATAAAATTTAGGACAAAAACCAGTTCAAACTTATAGTTTCCTATAAACAAAACTAAATCGATTAAGCTTAAAATAGAAAATAAAACGAACCTACTAGTTTTTCGTTGGTGTGAATAAACATACTTAATGCAAAAATCTCAATTTAACGAAAATAATAGTTCATACTGAACGCCAAAATACATATTTTTGTTTTTTTTTTTCTTCAAAATTTCGATATAAAATTTGTGTGGTATTTGAAAGCTGAGATCTTTAAAACCAAAATGGTTATTGCCGAAAATTTAGCAAAGACAAATATCAGAATACTTTTTGTTTTTTGTAGTAGACCCCTTAAAAAATATTTATTATTTTGAAAAATTGCTTTACTTTAGTTTTATGAAGCTCTAATTTTTTTTTTTACTCTCTTTTAAAAAAAATATAAAATAAAAAAAAAAACGGAAATTCCTCTAAACTATAACCCACCTATTAAAGAATCATGAAAAGCACGTCAAAAAAAAATAATTTTTTTTTAATTTCATTACAACTACATATTTAAAAAAACATAAAAATTTTCCTCAAATACAAAAAAAAAATAAATAAAATTTTGCACTTTACCGAAAATAAATAACAAATTTAAGACAAAACAATAATATTTTTTAAAAAAACAAATAACATGTAAACTACAACAAAATTTAAAGTAAAGTTAAATAAAAAAAATTAGTAAAATGGTTTCAATATAAATATTAAAAAAAAAATAGATAAAAAACCAGCAGTTTTCGATAAAAAAAATGGAAAATTAAAAAAACCCAAAAATAGTTTTTTAAAAAAATAAAAATAAATAAAATATATTTAAAATTGACACAGGGACGCAAAAAAAAAACAAACATTAACATTATTTTTGATTACTCAAATTCAGTTAAAAACAAATTCATTTTTAATTAATTTTTAAAAATAAAAAAAAATCTTTAAAACACACTTAAAAAAATACTGCGGCTTTTATAAAACCATATCAGCTTATATACAAAAAAAATAATATTTGAAAATTCTTAAGAAAAAAAAAAAATAAAAAAACACTTTCACTAAACTTTATTAAAAAAAAATAAAAACTATAAATTATATAACTTTTAGAGTTTTCCAGCGTTATTATAAAAACAATTAATTTTTAAATAAAATAATTAAACTTTAGTCATATATTATATTATATAAAAAAAGAGAGCAAAAACAAACGCTTGTAAAATAATCTAGTAAATTTTTTTTTTTTTTTGAAAAAAAAATAAAAATAAAATAATTTATAACTTTATATAATCTATAACGTTACGTTATAAAAAAAATGTTATAAAGTTAATTACAATAATTTCTTTTAATTTTTTTTTTTAATTTAAAAAAAAATAAAATACTTAATTCACTACCATTAAATTTTATACCTAAACATATTTTTATTTATAAATTCTTACTAGTCAAAAGCATCAAAATTTATTATTATACAATAAAAAATACTTAGTTTTTATTTAGCATTATTTATTATTAATAGTTATATATATACTCTTAACTAAAAAACAAACAAATTAAAAAAAAAATTAAATTAATTAAAATAAATTAATTAAAATAAATAAAAATAATAAATTAAAAAAAAACAGGCAAGGGATATTTGCAATTACATTTTTATGTATAAGATTTATATAGAACAAAAATAAATAAATTGGAGTTAAAAAAAAAACTAAATAATACTCCAAATCCATAAAATTTTACAATTAATAATCAACCAGAAAATTTAGTATATATTATTAAATAAATGATTTTTTTGTTTTCTAATTGAAAGATTTTTAACAAACCAAGAATTTTGTTTCGCACAATAATTGAATAGTAACGAGATAAAAACAAAAATTAAAAAGTGTCAAAATTAATTATATAAAAATATTAATTAGTTAAACAAAAATATTAAACATTTGTAAGTTTTAAACAATATTTTATTTTGGTTAATTAAAAATAATATATAAAAAATTTAAAATTTAAACCAACAATTTTAGAGTTTAAAGTTTAAGACTTTTTAATAATTTTTAATAAAAGAAGTGGTAGTAAAAAATTCTGTAACTTTTTAAGACTTGAAACATGTTATAGGCTTTTTACACTGAACAACATCTTTGTGAAATGCGTGGAAGATGTTGAAAACGTGAAACAAGTGTTTACATTGGCAACATCTTTCATCTGTTATTTATTCAGCTGTCAAAAAAATAAAAGAAAAAGATGTATAATTTTTGTTAAAAATAAAAAATGGATTTAAAGAAAGCATTATTCACTGGAGTAGTTGTTGCTTTGCAAGAACAAACCCGAATTTTAATGCTGTACATTGAAATATTAAAGGCCATTCTGGAAGATGATGATGATGAAGAAGAATTTTTGGTAGACATAAGTACGAAATTCTAACATCTGCCGCTAATTTTCCTTTGTTGAATAATTTTTTTGTTTTTTGTTTATTTTCTGCAATGTCAATTTTCTAGTGATGGCACAAAGAAAATCGATTTTTTTTTGTAATTTTTTTAGTGATGACACTTAAAATAACGAAAGATGTAAGATGGAACAAAATGAGAAAGGATCATCTTTTGAAAAGTAGAAAAATGTAGAATTTTAAGACTGTATAATTCTTATGGGAAGATGTTAACATCTTTGCAAATTGATGAAAGATGTACGATGTAGCTCAGTGTAAAAAGGCTATTAGGGAAATGTGTTAATAAAACCACAGAGAAATAGGTAAGACCACCCATGGGAGACCAATTTGTGTTGGCATATAGCCAAGTAAAATATATTAAAAATGTAGCCGGCGGCTTAACACATTTTCCCTTGAGGTCAGTACAGTTTATTTTAACAAATCTGCTCTATTTGACATTTAGAAGACTGTGATACATGTTAATGTAAATGTCATTGCGAAGGCAGATTCTTTTGCCAGACTTGGGGATTTATTTCGAAATTTGAGAATTTTTTTATTTGCCTGCAAGTCACAATGTTTGATTGCAAAATAAGAGTTTAATATTTTTAAAACAGTTTAATATTCCAAAAAGGGGAAAAAATATTTACTAAATATTAGTATAATAAAAATAGCAGTAAAAATTTATAAACTAAACATTTTGTTAACATTTAAACATTTAAACATTTTTGTGCAATTTTAATTCGACTTATTTTTTCAACACAAACTTTTTGATGAATAGTAATTAAATTTGAAATAAATATTTTGAAAAGATTTCGTTGCGACAACTAAAATTTTGTATAGCAAACAACTACAAATTTGTCAGTTAAAGTTTTTTTAGTTTGAAGCTACAAAACAAATCTGTATCATTTAACTAATATTTGTCAAAACGATGCTGACATTTTTAATAAAGTGAATTTTAGTAGAAAAAATTAGTAAACGTTAAATAACCGAAATCAATTTGTCAAAATCAACCAAATTTTTTGCTTTTTATTTAGTATATTAAGGGCCGATATTATAGTGAATACTTAAGTGAATTTTTTTTTGCCGAAATTGAAAAGTCTTCAAAGAAGTTTTACCATGACTTGAGGTACTCATTTTAAGACCATTGATATTAAAGGATAGTATAAAAGGTTAACTAAAGTGAACTAAATAGTATACAAAAATTAAAAAAAAAAAAAAAATAAAAACTTAAGTCTTCGCTATGAAACTGGCTTTAATTTTATAAAAAAAATAAAATTAATTATTAATTTAATTTAACATAATATTTTAGATTATACAAAATTGTCAACTTAAAAACTATGAAAAAAATATTTACTAATTTTTTTCAAATCGTTTAAAAAAATTCTACAATATTTCGCTAAAATCAGCAAAAAAAATTAGTAAAAATTTTGTACATTATTTGTAAATTGAAAATAGGAAGAATGATTTTGTACTAAAAATTGTAAAGTGGGATATAAAACGTTTTACTAATTTTTTTTTATCCTTTTTATTTTCAAAATTTAGTATTTTTTTTTTTTTTGCTGTTTTTAAAGGATATATTTTTATTTACAATTAAATAAAATTTAAATCAAATATTAAATATACAAAATATAAGTGATTAGTCAAAATATTATTCTAATTAAAAAAAGTTAAATTTTTTTTTTTTTTTTTTTTTGCTGATTTGAGAGGAAATATATTTATTATTTACAATTAACTTAAATTTAAATTAAATACAACTGAAATTCTCTATATGCATATAAAGATTTATTTTTGCAAATATTTAACAAAAAAAAATTTGCCAAATTCAGCATTTTTTTTTTAATTTTTATAGCTTTAGCACAAAATGTTTAAAAGTTTTTTCTGTAAGTGTAAATATAAAGCATTAATGATGGAAAATACAGTTGAAGTGATAAAAAATTTTAAAAATATTAAGATGAGGAAACTAATTCCATTCTGCAGATTGGAGTATTCCATAATTGTGAATAAATCTCCCAAAGAGCTCGTTTAAAAATAGTTCATTAGGTGCATTGTATTTAAAGGCAATTCACGCGCTGACTATTCGTAACTACTATTGCAAAGTACAGATGAAAATTTGATTTTGTTTTAAAAATTTCATAACCACAGTAGTGGGAAATAATAATAGTTATGGGAAATGGAAAATCTTAATTCAATATAAATTATTTTCCAATTTTAAATGAATAAATTTAAAATAATATTAAACATTTTTTAAATTTGTAGCGCAACCGGGTTTCGTGTGTAGCGTCCGGGTTTCGTGTGAAAAAAACTGTCATACTTCACATAAAAAATTTAAAACAAAAATATTCTCTATACGACATACACATGTGAAAATTTAGTAAAATTTATTTTCTTGGAAATTTATCACAATAAAACCTAATTGTCACTTTTCACGAATCTTTGAATACCCTCCATCAATGTTCTCTATTGTATTTGATACAAACAATGTAAAAAACTTTTGAAGTAAAATTATGGAGGTGAAAAACTGTTTTGGATGCGGAAACGAATTTTTTTATCGTGAAAAAAGCTTTTTTAGGTGAAAAAATTTTTGTGGTTAAAAAAAATTTTAGTGGTGGAAAAATGTTTTTTAAATGAAAAATATTTGAGGTGTACAAAATATTATTAATTTCTAAAAAATATGAGAAAATTTATTATGTACCAGTCGCTACTATGAAATTGTACTAAAATACACCAATTTGTATGGAAAATTGAGAGGTATCTTCACATTTTCAATCATAACTTTTTAAACGCTGAACCGATTTTGCTCATTTTCAATACTGCTCATTTTCAAACTGCTCGGGAGGATGTACCATAATCTGAAATGGCGTCGTTATCGCCATTTCAACAGACAGACGGACATCGCTATATATACTTTATGGGGTCTTAGACCTATATTTCGACATGTTACAAACGGAATGACAAACTGATATATACCCTCACTGTACACATATGGTGCAGGGTATAATATTTCTTCTTTTTTGACAAAAAAAAATGTTGCCTTTTTTCTGCCCTTTTTTATAAAATATCTTTTTGTGAATAGTAATAATAAGTAAAAGCGGACAAATTAGGTATGAAGTGAAAGGTATATAAGATACCTATTTAAATATGTATACAAATTGTTGAATTAAGCTTTAAATTTAGTGAAATTTATCAAAATGAATGTCAAATTTTGGATATTTTGATGTTTAATTAAATAAGTTTTGCATGCTAGGTCAAGTTTAAAAAGTATGTCTCTTTTACTTTTATACACAAAAAGATATTTTGTCAGAAAAAAAGACTTTTATTTTTCTCGTGAAAAGTGACAGTTCGTTTTTATTGTGATTGTAACTTTCTTATATAAAATAACAAATTATTAATCTTTAAAATTTAAATTGTGTTGTGAGGCCATGAAAATACAAGTCAATATTTCTATGCTTTAAGAAAAAAATTTCTTTCAATTTAAAATACAATTAATCTAAATTTTATAGATTAAACATTAAAGCATAGAACGTTGTTCGAGTTTCACGTGAAAGAAGAATTATTTTTCATGATAATAAATTTCATGTTAGAACAACTTTAAAACAATTTTTGTTTTCATGCAATTTTAATATATTTTTTTTTTCTAGGAAAATAATAAAATATTTTCATGTAATTTTAATATTTTAATTTATCTAGTAAAAGAAATTGCATTTTGGGTTTCTTATAAAAAAATAAAAAATTATTCATTTTTAAAAGTTGTAGTAAAAATGTTTCATGGAAAAACAATTAAAAAGAAAAATATCATTGTTTAAAGAATTATTTTTAAAATTTTCTATGTTACAAGTAGTAGTAGTATTTTGTATTACTTCAAATTAAATTAATAAAATTTTGTTAAATATTATTTTTCAAATAATCCATTTTAATATAATTTATAATGTATTTAAAAAAAAAAAATAAATCAAAAAATCATTGTGTAAAACCTAGACCTTCACAAGAGCAGCTCCTCGTTATCGTTGTCATTTAAATAAAACAAATTACAATAACAATTTGTCAACATAGCATGAAATTAATTTGGTAATTTTTTTGTTTATTTTTTTAACAAAGAAAAAATAATATTTATAAAATCTCATATTGCAAAATACACAATTTCACAATATCTTTTTTTTATTATTAAAAAAAAATCCTTAGGGAAAATAGTATTTTAAATAAAAATATTGTATCAACAAAAAATAAAATTAAAAAAAAAATAGACTAAAAAAAAACTACACCCTCATCAAAAATGGATACTAAACAACCAATAAATAAAATAACAAACAAAATAATAATTGAAAAAACAAAAAATATTAAAGAAAATAATAATTAAAAGCTATATTATTATTAAAACAAAAATAGTTGAACAAAATAATAAATAAAACTGCATACGAATGCATGTTTGTACAGGCAGCATTCAAAAGCAAAAACTAAAAATGGATGAAAGCAAACACCGAATAATACAAGTATATAAAATATTGGTCAAATATTTTCTACTTGTAAATAGAATCAAAAAAATTTAAAAAAAAATGGTAGAAAAGTTGGTCAACAAACATTAAAATTATTATAATTATTATTATTATTATTATTATTATTATTATTATTATTATTATTATTATTATTATTATTAAAACTTATAAATTCAATTATATATTATTATGATTAACAAAATGAATTAAAACAAATATTATAATTTACAATTCCATAAAATGAAAGGAAGGATTATTAAAAAAAATAATAATAATAAAAATACTTGAATTCAAAAAAAAAAAAACAAAAAATTAAAAATATTACATTATTATTATTATATAAAAAATTATTAATAAAACAAATATTCTATTAAAATATTAAACTCTTTATACATACAATAAAGTATTTTTTTTTTAATTAATGTTTTTTACTACAATAAATTAATTTTTTATATAAATTTTTTGTTTTTTTTTTTTTAATAAAAGAATTATCAAATTGAAAACCCGCATTAATTCATTATTATTATAATAAACAACAACAAAAGTAATGAACAAAAAATATTAATTATATATTATACAAGAAATAAAAATGAAATTAAAAAAAAAATACATAAAAATGAAAAACAAAAAAATATTAATTAAAAATGCAGATTATATATTATATACTTTATAGAAATTTAAAACCAAATAATAAAAAAAAAACAAACAAATGATGAATAAAGTTATAAAATAAACTTTTAAAAATATTATAAAAAAAGTTTGTTTTATTTAAAAAAAGATGCTAGATAATTGGGATATGCTTAAGATTATGTCTAGTTTTTTTCAGTTTTGTTTAATTTTTATTTAACATCCACAATATTATTGCACAATATATTAATGTGAATAAATTCTTATAAAAATAACATTTAAATAAGTTTGTCGGAAAATTGCAGTAAAAACAAAGGTACATTCAGTTACAAAGGCGACAAAAATATTTACCTTTAAAGTGACAACTTGTTTTCTACATGTTAATATAAAAATAACTGTAATTACAGTTAAAAACAACTACTGACTACAACTAAACAAACAACTGCGTAGTGGCTTTTTTTGGATCTTAAAAGAGCGTTTGAGACAATTAACAGGGAAATAATGTTGGAAAAACTTGATAAATATGGGATAAAAAGCATAGAATTAAAATGGTTTAAAAGTTGTTTAGAAAACAGGACTCAAAAAACGAAATGTGGAGAGAAAATATCATCAACTAAGTACAATTATATTGGTATTCCTCAAGGGGCAGTATTAGGAACATTACTGTTTCTAATATACATAAATGACCTGAAAAAAGTATTAAAAAAGTCAAAAGTATGCATGTTTGCCGATAATGCACAAATATTTACATATGAATAGATTAAAGCTCAATATAAATAAAACTAAAGCGATGGTGATTAATGGAGAAGTCAATTAAAATATAAATATAGAGGGTAAATCTATTGAGAAGATTGAGGAAATTAAATATTTAGGCGTTATTATAGATAAAAAACTGAAGTTTGATTTACATTTTAACTACATTTGTAAAAAGATAGCTAAAAAAAATTGCTTTCTTTCGAAGAATACGAAATACTATATCGACAATAACAGCTATAAAATTATTTAACACTATGGTTAAACCTCACTTTGATTACTGTTCTACACTGTTGTTCCTTGGGAGTCAACAAATGAAGGATAGACTTCAAAAACTTCAAAATAAGGGTATGAGATGTATTTTGCAATGTCATAGATTAACACATATAAGGGACATGTTACAAAGTTTGCAGTGGATCTCAGTAAATCAAAGACTGGTAATAAATGTGCTTATATTTATATTTACGATAAAAAATGAAATGCTACCGAACTAGATGAGAAAGCAGTTGACTTATGTGGCAGATTTACAACCATACAATCTGAGGAATCTTAATGATTTTAGGTTAAATTTTGGAAGAACTAATTTTTATCAAAATTTATTGTTTTATAAAGGATTTAAATTATATAATGAAATTCCATTGTATTTAAAAAATTAAAATAATTTTTTCACATTTAAACGTAAAATTATAAATTATGTAAAACAAATGTATTAATCTTAACAAATCCATGAATGTAATATTTATACAAATTTTTTATTTAATAGCATCATGCTAAATAAATCTATGAAAAAAAAAAGTAACTGTGAGAACTAAGAATATATCAATAATACCAAATATAAACTATAGAAGAATTTAAAAAAACTTGGCGAAATACTTTTGAAATTCCCAACAAAAATTACTAGGTTCTACAAGGACCTATTACTATTATTACTAGAACTAGGTTCAAATATGATCCGATTGGCGGCATGATTACAGTCCCAGGTAACAATCACAACCTAATCTTCCAACAAATATATACAGTTTTGTGTGTCTAAATGACATTTAAGTCCAATTCAGACAGAACCTTTCTCGCTAACAAGAAACAATCTTTATTGTAATGGGAAGCAAGAAAGTCCAAATATTATAATGTGGTATTGATAAAGCAAAAATTTTCAAATCCCTAGATTGTTTATTTCATTTCATTTATTCAAATTAACCGAGCCCCTTAGGGACATATGTATGTGGTTAATAGTATATAATGTGCAAATATACTGATAAGTTTGTACCAATAAATTGTAATTAATAAAAAAATTTTATAACAGGGAACAATAGTTGGATTATAGATTAGCAAAATTTTCAGAAAATAATAATTTGGCTTGAGGATATGTAAAGGAAAATTTCCATATGAAAGCTATTCTCACTAAAAAGCCGCTTTGGAATGCCGATTTATAATTTAGTGGAAAAACGATGTCAGTAAAAGTGATCATACAGATATGTCGGAAGTTCTGTTGAAATTATTTTGTAAAACATCATTAGCCACCCTAATATTGAATGAATGTCTAAGATATATTTCAACCAAAAGATGAGGTATGATCGCGAAATTTGTATATATCTACCAATTTTGTTAACAATTTTCTTAATGTTACCAGAACCAGAAACAGAACTTTTAAACTTCTGTGTATATTTTACAAAAAATGTGTTTGCTAAACAGAAATTTATTATCCGGAATAATGAGAGGTGACAGTAATTGGTGGAAATGTGGTGGATTTCGAGTCCAAGTGAGAAAGATAAGCAAATACTCACACACTTTGGCATTTGACCAACTAACAGCTTATGTCATATATCAAATCGATTATATTAAGGTAAAATTTTGAATAATTGAAAAACCAAATAATCATGAAAAATATTAAATTGGTGCACAATAAGTTAATAAATGGAAATATATACTTTGGTATACATTTTATCCAAATCGTATAAGTATTTTGAGACTTATTCAAAACTCATAGTTGTGTGAAAAACTTTTACGAATTTTGATTGAAATAATATTGGGTGTAATATAACTTAAAAATGCGGGATTTTTAGCAAATTTTTGGCGTTTGTTGTGAAACATTGGTTCAATTTATTTAAAGAACTGGCCATCGTTAGCTATGACCATTTCCAATATTTCTGGCAACATATGGATACTGCCCCAATAAAGAACTGCCCATTTTTTAGGCCAGGAACAAATCAAGCCAACTTCTGATATCCTAATCTATAGAGAAGCGTTTTCCAGTAAGACCAATAAGACTAATAAGAGTCAGATGGGGAAATGTCTAGACTACAAGGTTGGCGAGGTAAAACTTCCCAAACCCTATTTTCTAAATAGGTTTTAAACGGTCTTGCAACATGTGACCAAGCGTTGTCATGATAAATTATTACGGCTTTATGTCTAGTCACGTCTTCCGGGCGTTTTTTGGTTAATGATCGCTTTAAACGAATAAATTGTGTTCAACACAGTGATCATCTGGCTTGAAATAAGCAGCTCATAATTTGTGGGACCCATTTGGTCTTACCAATTACAGAGCTCTGGCCTTGGCGTTTACTTGGCTGGTTGTACGGGATTCAATAACGATAAAAGTTATTAAAAACACACTCCATGTGTAAAAGATACACCATCTGTTGTGAATCCTGCATTTTTAAGTTATGTACCCAATATATAAAAAATATATTGAAATTTGCTTGAGTATGAAACTTCATAAAGACTTGTGTCTCCAAGAACTAGTTGTACGGCGAGAATATTTTGGTGATTCAATTATCAAAAACACTTTGATGTTCAAAGATAACTAAGAAGAATATATGTAAACTAAAGTTAGTTATTTGCAATCTAAAGAATTTACCAATATACAATATAAGAAGTGCTTACCTTAAATCCTTAAAGGGACGTTTTCCACAAAACTCATGAATAAAGGGTAATAAGAGATTACATTCGTAGCAAGTAAATTACCCAGACTGAAAACATATAATATGGAACACATGCAGCGGGCAACGATTTTCACTCGTGATTATATTAGTTTTAAAAATTAAATGTCAACTTTAAAAACACTTTTTTACCACAAATATTTTGATATATTCCAAAAAATATTATTATAACAACCGGATATTTTTTTTGTTTACGCGTTAAGGCGTGTCCAATAAAATCCGAAAAAGTAAGTATAGGTATCACCCAAATTTTCCGCCGAGGGTAATATAGAAACATTTTAATTGTCTGTACAAACGCGTTAACATTATATTACATTAATTTTTTTAACAAAAATGACAAATAGAACCTAAACTTTTTATTTAATTTTTTTTTAGAACTCGACCCTTACTATATGAACACAAACTAATTGCCATTTTTATACAAGAAAAAACACTCTAAGATATACATAAACACTAAATACTCAATAAAACTATTTTGAATTTCAATATAAACAACTATTTATATAAATTTTCGCACTATAATTAAATTAAATTCACTTTTTAACACTACTCAAAAAAAAAGCACTATAAACGGTAGATTTGCGGGAAAACTAAAATGGCTAGACAGTACTGCCAACCTACATACTTTTACAAATGTCAATTGAAATGCAACAGAGTGTAAGTGCCGTTATTCTTTTTTATTATCGTTGGCTTTAAATGAAATAAAAAATTGGCACTTTGTTTTCATTTCAATTCAACAAAAAAAACCTATACATATTATAGTAAACATAAAAAAGGGGAAAAAGATTATTATTCATAGAAAAAATTAATTTTACTTTATAAAAATTTTTTTTTTTTTAACATTGGTGTCAAATTGGTGTCAATGACAATGAAAGATTTTCAAATAAGGTACAAGGTAACTTATGCAAGAGTAATGGGGTATCTTTAAATTTTGACCTGCTGTCAAAATAGCATTTTTAAAATATGTAAAAATAAATGTCATTGCAAAAGCAGATTGTTTTGCCAGACTTGGGGATTTATTTCGTAATTTGAGGATTTTTTATTTGCATGCAAGTCACAAAGTTTGTAAAATAAGAGTTTAATATTTTCAGAAAAATTTAATATTCCGAAATGTATAGCAAAAAAAAAATATCTACTAAATATTAGTATAATAAAAATAGCAGTAAAAATTAATAAACTAAACATTTAGTTAACGTTTTGTGCAATTTGAGTAAAATTTCACTTGCTGATATGAACACAAACTTGTGATTAAATTTGAAATAAATATTTTGAATAATTTTGAATAAATATTTTGCAAATATTATCGCGCGACCACTAAAATTTAACTAAGAGTTAAATTCAAATTTTTCAGTTAAAGTTTCAGTAAGAAGCTACAATAAAATCTATCATTTAGCTAATTTTTTTCAAAACGATACTGTCACTTTAAATAAAGTGAAATTAGTAGAAAAAATTAGTAAACATTATTAAAATTTAATATAAGAAATCGATTTGTAAAAATTAACCATATTTTTGCTTATTAATTAGAATATTAAGAGACGATATTGTTGTGAACGCTTATGTACATTTTTTTCTCCCAGATTAAAAGTCTTCAAAGGGGTTTGATCATGACTTTAAGTACTCATTTTAGGACCACTGAGCTTAAAGGAGACTTTTAAAAGGTTAACTAAAGTGAACTAATTTAAATAGTACACAAAAAACCTAAGTCTTTACTATTAAACTGGCTTTATTTAATTTTTTAAAAATTAAATTATTTGTTGATTACGTTTGACATTATATTTTACAACTTTAAAAAACTGATTTCAATTTTAAAAAGAAAATATTGAGAATCTAAAGAATCTAAAGAATAACTATATACTCGAAATAAGAACACAAGCTGTAATTCTGCTAGTTATATTTTTAAAATTTCCATTTGATATTAGGAATTGTATAAGACAAACTATCAAGTATTATAATCCTAAAAAATTGGGACATAACGGGCAATATTATATAAAAATGTGAAGAATACCGACTAATTAGCACCTTACAAAACATGTGAGAAAGTCTTTGAAAAAATAGAAAAATATCAACTGCAGTAATACATGGAACAATACAGATTATTATCAAAATATTAATCAGACTTTAGTAGAAAATATTCATGTGAAGCAGCATTCAATTACGTTATAAACATATGTAAATGTAAAAAGAAGAAAAATAAAATTTAAGCTATTTTCCCTGAATTTAAAAGAGCATTCGAAACAATAGAAAGGGATATCTTGCTGAAAAAATAGCTAAATACGGTATTCATCAAGTTACAGAATTAAATTGATTTCAGTCATATTAAACAAATCGTAGACAATTGACAAATGTTAATAATGAAATATCAAATCCAATAGTAAATGATTTTGGAGTACCCCGAGGCTCAGTTCTAGGAGCTCTTCTTTTTGTTTTATATATCAACAATAATGAAAATATGTTAGAGATATGCGAAATTGTACTATATTTAGGCGATACACTGATTTTCTCAGAAGCAACGAGGAAGAAAAATATGACATGAAAATTTAAATGATGATATATGTTACCAAACAAAAACTACTAGGATTTACTAAGACCTTTTACTATTATAACTAGGAATACGTCCAAATATGGTCAGATGTTCATTTTAACTTAACGGCATGTTTATGGTCCCATATAACAACCACAACCTAATCTTCCAACAAATATCTAAGGTTTTTTGTGCCTAAATGCCATTTAAGTCCAATTCAGACAGAACCTTTCTGTAGCTAATAGCTCTGAATAAAGCAAGTATGTAATTATATTCGCTAAGAAGAAAAAATAATCTTTAATGGGAAGCAAGAAAGTCCGAAAATAATAATTTGTCTTTTGGTTAAAGCAAAAATTTTCAAATGCTTAGGCTGTTTATTCCATATGAAAGCTATTCTCACTCAATTTATTGGGAAACAGTTTGACGTGAGACAAGTTATCATACATACTATATATCGGAAGTTTTTATTAGCACCATAACCAGAACTTTTAAAGATCTGGGAAGATTATGTGATACATACTTTAGATTTTACAAAACATATGTGTTTGCGTAACAGAAGTTTATTATCCTGAATAATGAGGGATGACAGCAATTGGTTAAAATGTGGTGGACTCAGAGTCCGAGTGATAAAGATAAGCAAATACTCACTCACTTTGGCATTTGACCAACTAACTGCTTATGTCATATATCAAATCAAAGCTTGGAACTCTTGTATTATATTTAGGTAAAATTTTGAATAATTGAAAAACCAAGTAATCACGAAAAATTTTTAATTGGGCCACAATAAGTTAATAAATGCAAATATATACTTTGGTATACTTTTTATCCAAATCGGATAAGTATTTCGAGATTTATTCAAAACTCATAGTTGTGTGAAAAACTTTAACGAATTTCCATTGGAATAATATTGGGTGTACTATAACTTAAAAATGTGGGATTTTTAGCAAATTTTTGACGTTCGTTGTGAAACATTGTTTCAATTTATTTAAAGAACTGGCCATCGTTAGCTATGACCACTTCCAATCTTTCTGGCAACATATGGATACTGCTCCAAAAGAACTGCTCATTTTTTAGTCAAGGAACTAATCAAGCTAACTTTTGATATCCTATTCTGGAGAGAAACGTATTCCAGTGAGAGCATTCTGCATCGATCGCAGCTAATAAGAGTCAGACGGGGAAAGGTCTAAACTATAAGGTGGGAGAGGTAAAACGTCCCAAAAACTATTTTCTAAATAGGTTTTAAACGGTCTTGCAATATGTGGCCGAGCGTTGTCATGATGAAATATTACGGCTTTACGTCTAGTTTCATCTTCCGGGCGTTTTTTGGTTAATGATCGCTTCAAATGAATAAATTGTGTTCAACTCAGTGATCATCTGGCTTGAAATAAGCAGCCTATAATTGATGGGACCCTTTTGATGCCACCAATTATAGAGCTTCGGCTTTAGCGCTGATTTGTCTGATTGGCAGGGATTCAATAACGATACAAATACCATATGTGAAATATACGCCATCTGTTTTAAATCCTTCATTTTTAAGTTATACACCCAATATATAAATAAATATATTGAAAATTTTGAAATTTGTTGGATTAAAATTTTCCATAAGCCTAGACTTTTGTGTCTACAAGAACTAGTTGTACGGATGGAATATTTTAGTGATTCAATTACCAAAACACTTTGATGTTCAAAGTTGACTAAGAAAAATATATGTAAACTAAAGTTAGTTATTTGGAATCTAAAGAATTTAGCAATACACTTATAGAAGGAATGCTTACCTTAAATCCTTAATGGGATGTTTTCCACGAAACTCATGAATAAAATATAATAAGAGATTACATTCGTAGCCATTAAATTACGCAGACTGAAAACACATAATATGAAACACATGCAGTAGGCAACGATTTTCACTCGTGAGAATATTAGTTTTAAAAATTAAATGTCAACTTTAAAAACACTTTTTTACCACAAATATTCTAATATATTAAATAAAATATTATAACAACCGGATATTTTTTTCGTTTACGCGTTAAGGCGTGTCCAATAAAATCCGAAAAAGTAAGTATAGGTATCACCCAAATTTTCCGCCGAGGGTAATATAGAAACATTTTAATTGTCTGTACAAACGCGTTAATATTATATTACATTAATTTTTTTTAACAAAAATAACAAATAGAACAAACTTTTTATTTAATTTTTTTTTAGAACTCGACCCTTACTATATGAACACAAACTAATTGCTAGAAAAAACACACTAAGATATACATAAACACTAAATACTTAATAAAACTATTTTGAATTACAATATAAACAACTATTTATTTAAAATTTCGCAGTATAATTTAATTAAATTCACTTTTTAACACTACTCAAAAAAAAAGCACTATAAACGGTAGATTTGCGGGAAAACTAAAATGGCTAGACAGTACTGCCAACTTACAAACTTTAACAAATGTCAATTGAAATGCAACAGAGGAATGAATGTGCCGTTATTCTTTTTTATTATCGCTGGCTTTAAATGCAATAAATGGTTAGCAAGCAATTGTCATACTTATTTCATAAAAAGTGAAAACACAATTCCAATATTCTGGAAAATCATATCTTTGGCATGCAATCGTCCCTTGACATTATAATTTTGGTTTAAAAATTTTTTTTTGACGTCGACACAAAATAATTATATAAAAAATTAAAAATAATTATATTTATTTACATCCAACATTTTATTGCACATATAAATACAGTTATGCTGTTAGCTTTTTTACCAATTGCTTAAAGGTAGCTGCTGTACCAGAGTCCGGTAACTCGGTTAGCACCGATAAGGTGGAACCGTTCAAAATGCTAACACGTGGATCTATTGGTACTGTACCCAAATGAGGAACACCCGTTAATTTTGCCAACTCAACACCACCTTCTGAAGAGAATATATTTGTACAATTTGTACAATGTGGACATACAAAGCCACTCATATTCTCCACAATACCCAAAATATGAATGCCAGTCTTTTTGCAAAATGTGATTTCCTTACGTACATCATCCAACGCCACACCCTGGGGTGTTGTGACAATAATAGCACCATCACACGGTACCTCACGCATACATTCCATAACTGTGATGTGTTCGTCTGAAGTGCCGGGCGGTGTGTCAATGATTAAATAATCTAAATCATCCCATTTAACATCATTGAGAAATTGTTTTATCATCATAGTTTTTTTAGGACCTCGCCAGATAACCGGATCATTGCGATTTTTTAATAAAAATCCTATAGACATAACAGCCAATGATTTAGAATCGTCTGTATAAATGGGAACCCAACCCTCTTTGCATTGATAAATATCACGTCCTTCCAGGCCCAGTAAATAGGGTACCGATGGACCACATAAATCTATATCCAAAAGCCCCACCTATTAGAAAGAGTATAAAAAAAGAACATTTTTATCAGGTAATTTATTTGTCCAAAAGTCACATTCTTACTTTTTGGCCAGATTCCCTCAGAGCCAAAGCCAATTGTGTGCTGACTGTAGATTTTCCAACACCACCTTTACCCGACAGCACTAATATAACGTGTTTCACTTTATCCAACATGGTGCAATTTATTTGTTTATTGTTAAATCCATAAAATTGCAAATGCGTTGATTTTTTATAAAATAATTTAGTTTTACTTGTTTTCTTGGTTTAAACTAATTTATCAGCTGTTTCTTCTACCCGTCAACTTTACATAAAGAACTATGAGTAAATACATGGAAATGAAACAGCAAACGGCGCAGTAACGCTTAAACACAGAAAGGGCCAATTATCCAACCGTAAACGTAAGCAGCTTTATATGATAAGCTCAAGCACTAAATATGTATTGAGTTTTTAAGTACTAAACACTGAAATTGTATTTTGTATAAAAGAAATTTAAAACCACACTTGCTGCAATTTACTGTTAACTACAGCGACTTTTGAATTATTGACATTATTCTCAATCTCTTTTATATTAAGGTTATCAGTTTATGATGAGTTTCTGTTAACATCTTGCCGCATAAACACAGCATTTGAACTATAAGCCAACCTTGGTATTGCAACATATCAAATAAAGTTGCTGCCAGCAGCTACTTTAAATTGTATCGCAGCGCCAACAGCAATTAAGTATAAACTAAAAATAAAAACAAACCATATTGTAGTTTAATGAATAATTTATTAGATAATCAATATTGGGTTACGTCATATAAGAGATATATTATCGATAGCGTTACTACATCCTACAAAAATACAGTTTAAAAATTCTTTAATGAAATTATAAACACAATTGAATCTCTCGTTTTGACGCGTTTTTTGTTTTGCATACAACATTTCTGCCATAGCTACACTCACCTGTGAAAAAATTTTGCATGCATATTTTGCCCGCGTATTTTAAAAAAACTGCATTTTTACGATTACAATGTTTGAATGAGATTTTCTACACGGATACGATTAGAGCTACGAACTGCGATCAAAAATAATTAAAAATGTTTCTTTTTAACAGTTTCCATGTTTCTCTATTTTACTTTAAAGTTCTGGAATTGAATTTATTTTCAAATTTCACTATAATCCGTTAGGTTATAAAGTCGATTAATTTTGGTAAAAAAAACAACCGTTATAGTCACGGTGTTATTCTGGGGCGTCACTGAAATTTGAAAAATTATCGATTTCCTCCGTATTTTTAAGACATAATTTTAAAATTCGTTGAGAAATAATATTTTGTATATTATATGGTTTTAATTGTTAATTAAAAATGTAATCAAGTTTCTATTATAGTTTAAATTGTTAATTAAAAATGTAATCAAATTTATATTACCATGCTGATTACCTATACTTTAATATTGTAATTTATAAATATGGTTTTTAGTGTTTTTTGTGAAAATGAGTATGGAAAATTAACCCTAAACCCGATTTCTTAAAGATTTTTAGAAGAAGAAAAGAAGACAAGCAAAGGGTAAAATTAAAAATATTATAGAATTGAAAACAAAACTACTACATTTAAGGGAAACTGTTTACATTATAAAATTAGTTGCACAATTTGTGCAATACATTATGAATATATGTATATTTTGTATTTTTAAAATTAATGTTAAATAAAATACGAAACTAAAACGCAAGAATCATATTTTGTTGGATATATTAAAAGTTGTTTAAATTCCACCGGTATTGGAACTTGTAGCATTATTCGATAGTTGACCGGGTACCGAGAATTGTGGCCGGAAATTAGAAAAGTTACCAGCTGGACCACCACCAAATGCTGGCAGAGTTGTACCTTGAAAGCCAGCTGGGAATTGCGCCATCAATTGAGCTGAAAATTAAAAAGAAGTAAATTTTTTTGATTGTTAAAAATATTTTTTTTAATGCGATTTTCATTTTTCTTAAAATTGAGAAATATAGTCAAGACATGATGTTGATCTAGCCAATTCTCTTTTATCTCTATTTATTCTTTCTGTCAAACATTTGCACAAATTATCCGTTAAACGGACGAAACTAATCAATTTACATTATTGCGTTTATAATCGATTAGATTATGATTTTATTTTTGATCGTATATTTAATTTGCTATTTATGAAGAATATAATTGGGAAGATACAGCGTATTTTCTTTCAAAAATATGGGTAGTAAAAATACCAAGTTGTACGAAAATAATATGCAAATTTTTGGAAAATACTGCGCTGGATAATTTCGTATAATCAACTATTTTTGGTTAAAACAAGATTACGTCCACAATCAAACTTGACTATAAAATATAGTTTTGGAGTTTTCAAAATTCCAATTGAAAACAAGATTACGTCCACAAGCAAACTTGACTATAAAATATAGTTTTGGAGTTTTCTGAATTCCAATTGAAAACACAATTCACACAGCACATTATTCATAACTTTTGATTCCCTGGACCAATCCTCAATACTAAACTATTCAGGATAATGAAAATAATTTTTTGGTGAAAACGTGGAACCGCTTTTTAGTAGTGATCGACATGACAAACTCGCAAATAAATATTTGGTTATAGGATACGTAAAAACAACTTTCAAAATTAAAGAATTCAACTTACCAGCATTACTAGCATTACCAGCTGTGGCGGCTAAACGTGATAAAATTGATCGCTCCGACATCTGCAAGCGTTGAGCTACCGGCGGTATGCGAGCCAAGGTGGCTGGCAAACGTGAAACATCGCTCTTCATGTCCGACAACAATTCCTCCAATTGATTGAGTACTTTGTGTAAAACAGCATTTGCTGGTTTATTACCAGCCAAAGATTCCTTACTCAAATGTTGATGAGACTCGGCCAAACATTCCACCTCAGCAAAACGTGCGTTCAATGACATCGCTGGATGATTTGGATCTTGAGTTAGATTCAGGAAAGCAGCTCGTCTTAGTTGTTCTTCAATTACCAAAGATTGTTCGAGTAACTTAAAACGTCTGGCCAAAAATTTATTTTTTATTTCAAGAAAATTTCCCTTGCCAACATCCATTTTGAAGGGTTCATTGATAATGGCAAAACGTATGTCATTTTGTATATCTTGCCAACGACCATAACCGTGAGTGACAATACCAGCCAGAAGCCAATAATCATGACGACGATGCCAGATTTCATATTCACGTCCAGGAACAGCTGCCTTTTCTTCGTTTAACCACAAAGTATGAAGTTCGGTAAAACCACCATCGGCTATGTTAAACATAAATTTACGTTTTAATACCTCTAAGCTTTCTTCAATCTTGGGTTTGCTTATAATTTCTTTGGGATCCTTGTCCGAGGATGATGACTTATTCATGGATAGAGAAGTGTTGGGTTTTTCAACTTCGCCGTCTTCTTTTACGATTAACACATCGTCGTCATCATCATCAATTATTTCAGTAGTGTTTTTATCATCTTCGTTTTCTTCTTTGGGCTTAGCGGCAACAGCAACCTTCTTATCTTCATTTTTATCGTCTTTTGTTAGGTCTTTCTTTTGATCTTTAACTTTTTCATTATCTGAATCATCTTTTTTAGATTCAGAAGTTTCTCCTTTCTCACTTATAATTTCTTTTGAGTCAGCCTCCTTATCTTTTTCAGCAGTTTCAGCTTTAACACTTGATAATTCCGTGGCTACAACTGGTTTTTCTTCGGGTTTAACTTCTTCTTTGTCACTGGATTTCTTTTCATCCAATTCTAATTCCTTTTTGACATCATCTTTATCTGTAGCTAGTTTATCTTCAGCTTTTTCGGAGGCTGGTGCCGGACTGGGTGCAGCACTTGTTGCCGGTGTAGCACTATTACTTGTGGTAGCACTTTTATCTTCTGGTTTAACTTGGCCCTCACCAGCTTCACCTTTAACCGGTTCACATGGTTTCAAAATTAATTCGGGCATACTGTAGTAACCATTAATGTGCTCAAATTCTTGAACTTTTTTACGTATCAAAGACATGACACCAATACGTGTTAGAACATGTTGTCTGGAGAGTCCCTCACGTGGTACACCATCAGCAAAAGTTTCAGCATTATCGGCACCCGGCTCGCACAAATGACGCATAAAGAGTGAAACGTAGGCCTTGAAATTACGTTCCGATTTACCACGTAAGTCACGTACCAACCATTGAGAATTGAAGGCATCCTGTGGTGGCATACCGTAACGCATAATGGCGTTAAGGAAACTCTTACGTTGTCTGGCATTGAAACCTAAAACCTCTATATTGCCACCCACACGAGCTAGAAGAGGTGGCAGAGGACGATCATCACGACGTTCAACACGTTTACGTGCCTTGCGACCACCTTCTCCTCCATTCTGTTCATCAAAATCATCATCACCAACATCTTCATCGGAACCAGCAGAATAATCGGAATTATATTCAGAGTTATTATCCTGCCAATTGGTATCTTCACGTGTAGTATCAGCTTGCACAACACCGCCATCGGTGTAATTAACTTGTTTCCTGACACGTTTTCCCTTGCCCAAAGTACGACCCACATCTTCTTGATGTTGTTCGTAATGATGTCGTAAAAGTTTAACCCAATAAGCGGGATCAGAGTTCTCAGCCTCTTGTTTGATAATTTCTGTTTCCTCTTCTTCTTCCTCCTCCTTGGTGGCATAAGAAGCCACTTTGAATGATGATAAATACTCATTAGCCCAAGATTCTTTCTCCTCAATACCCTTGTTAGATCTATCCAAAAGTTCTGCCACGGCCTTGTCATCATAGTGTATGGCTTCTTCCTTATCATCTTCTTTAAAGAGGTCCTCCGTACCAAAGCGTAAAATATCATCCAACTCTTGCTTAGTAAAATTTGCACCTTTGCCACCCATTCCGGGACGTACAACCAAATGTGTTAACATCATTTTACGTTTGGCCACTTGGGTGACGCGTTCCTCTACTGAGTTACGGGTAACAAAGCGATAAATCATTACTTTATTTGCTTGACCAATACGATGGGCTCTGGAAAAGGCTTGAATATCATTGTGGGGATTCCAATCGGAGTCATAGATTATAACGGTATCAGCAGTTGCCAAATTAATACCCAATCCACCAGCTTTAGTACTTAATAAGAAAACAAATTGTGCTGCTCCGGGAGCGTTAAAACGATCTATAGCTTCTTGTCTCAAGCTACCAGTAATACTACCATCGATACGTTCATATTTGTAACCTTCACCTTCCAAGAAATCTTCTAGGATATCCAACATTTTTGTCATTTGTGAAAAAATCAATACACGATGTCCCTGATCTTTCAAGTGTTTCAACATTTTCGATAGTAAGACCAATTTACCGGCTGCTTTCGTTAGAGTATTGATTTCATATAAGCCACCCATGGTAGTGGGAGCTTCTTCGGCCGCCGAGGGAAATAGATAAGGATGATTGCAGCATTTCTTCAAATCCATCATAACATTAATGAGAGAGCATGAATTACCACCACTTTTCGAATTCAAAGCCTCATAATTTTTAGTCAATATAAATTTATAGAATTTTTTTTGTTGTGCGGACAATTCTACTCTTACTATAAATTCCGATTTCGAAGGCATATTCTTTAAGACATCGGCCTTTAAACGTCTCAACATATGGGGACCCAGCATTTCATGTAAACGTTTAACTTGTTCTTCCTTAGAAACATCAGCAAATTCATTTTGAAAAGCATTTAGATCATTAAACTTGTGACGTGACAAGAAATTAAGTAAATGAAACAATTCCTCAAGATTATTTTGCAAGGGAGTACCAGTCAACAGAAGTTTATAGGCAATGGTATAAGAGTTTAAAATACGGAAGAATTTACTTTGATTTGATTTCAAACGATGAGCCTCATCGACTACCAAAACAGCCCAATCGACAGATCCCAAGCAGGCAGCATCCATAGAAATTAACTCATAACTGGTAAGTAAAACATTAAATTTATACTGAGTACTTTTCAAACGACTAACTTTGCCACCACCACGTATAGCACCCTCCTCAAACGACAATTCATTTTCACGTATAACAGCACGAGCATCTTTATCACCCACATAGGTAATGCAATAGAAATCAGGAGCCCATAACTCAAATTCTCTTTCCCAATTGATAATAGTCGATAGAGGTACGGCTACCAAGAAAGGACCCTTGCAATGACCCTCTTTGTATAGAGAATACAAGAAAGTAGCAGTTTGTATAGTTTTACCCAAACCCATTTCATCGGCTAGAATGGTATCCACTCCATTGCTCCAAGAGTAACGTAACCAATTGATACCCTCAATTTGATAAGGATGCAATTGCATGCCAGTTTCATCTAAAAATGGTGGTTGAGACTCATACTTCTTTTTCAAATCGGTAGTAGGTTTTTCCGGAGGTGGAGTAAAACGTCTCTCTTGACGATCTTCATCTTCAATTTCTCTAGCTTTGCTCTTGCGTCCCTTTTTCTTTTTACCCAAACGTTGTTCAGATGTGCACATGGCCCTTAAATCCAAATAATAATCAATAGCTGACTTAAGACCTGGTATATCATCAGATTCATCTTCCCATGTGGATTTATCATAAGGTAAATCCCGCCATTTTACTAAATACATGGTAGTACCATCTCTAGCTGTACGATGATTAATAACTCGTTGTACAATTAACCATTCCGGTTTAATACCATTTTTATAGAATCTTTCTTCCAAATCTTTTTTATATTGCTCATTTTCATCTTCAGCCTGTATACCGCCCTTGGCCTTATGACGTTGTATGCGTAAATAACGTGAATCAGCTTCATCTAAAGTCTCCTCAAATTTGGGCGGTTCTTCCATATCATATTTGCGTACAAATGATCTTATCATTAAAGGATGATGTACATCCATTTGTATTTCTGGCACCCATTCACAGTGCCAATATGACATATTGTGCCATTTTACAAAATATTCTCGAGAACGCGTATTTTTATTTTTCTTTGTACCCGATTCGGTACGTTCCACCCAACGCCAGGTTAAAATTTTCTCTGCCTTTCCCGTCAAGGGTGGGCAACTGCAGCGTGGACAACGCCAATCACCATCGGGTATAGTATCCAATGGTGGATTTAAACAGAATGTATGATATGCTGACGGACACGAATCACAGCATAATAATTCACCACCGTCTTTACAGACTCTGCAAAATTCTTGATGTTCATCATCGTCATCATCAGCTGCCCCACCATCGGCTTCACAGTGGGGACAAGACCATTTACCCTCTGGCGGTTCTTCCAGCTCGGGTTCCAAACATACCAAGTGATAGGCTCGTGGGCAAGTGTCACACAAGATAATTTCACCACCTTGTTGACAAACTTCACAGTAATCTTGATGTTCATGTTCGCCCTCCTCGCCATCGGGAAAACGTGAAGTAGTTTTAGCCTTCTTTTTCTTTTTGAACTTATTACCAATCTTAACTTTAGCTTTCTTTCGCACAATCGGCGTACCATCCTCATTGGTAGCTGATTGTCCATCAGCGGCAGCAGTACTTGTTGTGGGAATATCACGTTCTTCAGCACTGTCATCTGATTTTTGTAACATTTTTTCAAATTCTAAATCGGAATCCCTTTCGGAAGCTCCAGAAGCATCCTGATCTTCATCGGAACTACCACGTTTGCGTTTGCCAAATTTAATTTTTAGTGTTGGTACTTTACCAGAACGCCGACCTTTTTTACCACGACCTCTACCGCGACCTTTGCGGCGACCACTCGAAGAAGATTCTTTCTCCTCTTCTTCTTCCTCCTCCTCCTCCTCTTCTTCTTCGTATAAATCATCGGGCTATAAAGTGAATAAAAAAAATAAATTGCGATAAACTTAAATATGCTTTTATATAATAATAATATACCTTTTCATTTCTTGAAGATCTTGACGATCTGGGTTCATCCGCTTCATCGCTCTTTGTTTGTTCTGTTTGCGAATTTGGATGAGCATCACAAAATTCACGCCATTTAGCATGTATCAGCATCATTAGTTTGGGTGCTGGTATTTTGGAATTTTCTTTTTGTAATATGGGTCGTACATGTTGGTTGAAAGCTTTGTAGGTTGTTAGATTTTGGATATCCGTTTCGGAATATTCAATTTCTACATCGGTAACATTAAAAGCGGTGCAGACATCTTCCACAGAGGGCATACCTAGGATAAATGTAAATAATAATAATAATATGTTTAATATTTTCATACAGATTATAGCGCAAAAAGTGCCCAGTAAAAAATAGTTGAATTAGTTTAAAAAAGTACTTTTTTAGAGAATTATTTCTCTCTCGAAATAAACCATTTGCGAAAAGAAATATGGGTCACACCATAACCTAAAACATATCAAAAAATGGCATTAATAGCTCTTACTCTCACTGAGTGGCAACCAAAAAATTACCTTAGTTGGAATAGATTCCAAACCAATTTAGAAAGTATATACAATTTATTTTATTACCTGATGATGAAGATTCCTTTTCTTTGCTGGCTTTTTCTGCCTCCTTGCGCTTACGTCCCCGTTTCGATGATGAGGATGTGGTAGCAAAATCAGCATCGTCGTCGTCTCTTTGATTAAAATCACTTTCATCTTCACTATCATTCTTCTTACGTTTCTTTTTTTTACGACCCTTTTCTTCGCCTTTTTTGGTTTTACGTTTCTTACCCTTCTTCTTTTTACGTGTATCTTCGGGATCATAATCGTCATCTTCGTCATTCTAAATAAAAAAAAAAAAACAGATTAATTAAAGATTTATTTAATATACGTATAAATGTTTGTGTCATGGCAACCGCATGATTCTCTTTTAACAATTTCGTATGCGATCGCCATTAATGAAAAGCTTTTATATCGGATTTCTCATTTAAACAAAATTTTTAAAAAATAGTTCTCTCTTAAAAGATTTGCCCACACAAAGCTGTCTCGTTTGGGTAAGCTCTCTTTTATTTAACATCTTTACTTTTTTTTGCCGTTAAAAATACGTTGAATCACGGCAGATACAACAGGTCAATTGAGAAGTTCTCGGCCTGACACATAGATGGCGCTACTAGACTTAAATCGATATGATTTTTAGTTAGCCCTAACCTTCAAAAGACACGTGTATAAATTTGACAGCTGTCGGATCATTAGTTTGTGAATTATAGCATTTTGAGTGAAGCAAGTTTTGTTATTGTGAAAAAAATGGATAAAAAGGAATTTCGCGTGTTGATAAAATATTGCTTTTTGAAGGGAAAAAATACAGTTGAAGCAAAAACTTGGCTTGATGACGAGTTTCCGGACACTGCCCCAGGAAAATCAACCATCAAGGATTGGTATGCTAAGTTCAGACGTGGTGAAATGAGCACCGAAGACGGTGAACGCAGTGGACGCCTAAAAGAGGTTGTTACGGACGAAAACATCAAAAAAAATCCACAAAATGACCGTTAGCTTTAACAACATTTAAACAAACACAGTGTTGCATTCGTGTAGATTTTCTAGATTATCTGATAATCTGCCAGATTATAAAATGTAATTTTGGTATAAAAATTTATACACAATATTCAGTACGGAACTATAACGGATTTTTATTAATTTGATTCTATTTTATTAATTTGATTCTATTATTATGGATTTTGTTTACTATACTTACAACAATATTGGGTTTTAAAGGAGCATCCGAATCATTTGAGACTTCAGCCTGTTGAGCAGATTCATCCAAAGCATCTTCCTCTTCTAAATGTACAAAAACAAAATATATTTATATTAAACGTAAATACTTATTAAAATTAAAAAAAAAATCTAAATACTATAATAATAAACAATTCATGTGGCTTTAGGGAAATAATTAATAATCCAAACTTACCTGACAGCCAATCAATCTAGGATTTAAATGTGATCTAAAGATTAGAAATATGTATGTATATATAATTCTTAAATAAATACTATAGATGCATAAGATTTAAAATTAGTTTTCTTAGCAAACGAAAATTTGTCATTATACATGACTTTTTAACAAATCATCCCTAGGATAACAAGTCATCCCTAGGATTATCCTAAAAAAAAAACAACTGAACTCAATTCGATTTATTTACGCTCTCAGCTTATTCAATACTTTTACTTACTTTTTGTCGCCTTTGCGTCAATCAATTTAGTAACATTTTCAAGAAAAAATTTAATAAAGATCACAAGAGGACATTGAACTGATCTTGAGATAAAATAATTTTGTTTTAAACTACTTAACAGAGAGACCTCAGTGGGGGGTTATTGAACCTCTAAAGCAACGAATATACAGAGAAAAAGAAAACACAAGTTATCTACAACAGGTGTGAGTTTTTTAAAACAAAATTATTAACATCTGGCGTTTCTTATAGTAAAAAAAAATTATTCAATACTTTGTACTTATTTTTTGTTTTCTTTTAAAATAACAATTAATGTAGGGATAATTTCTTTTGACATACTTTGTAATAAGTTTAGATAGTCCATTTTATTTTTAAGACCTTATTTCATATTTATTAAATGTTGTAACGACGAGATTTCCTCCGTTAGCTGGGGTAAGCTCGCGGGGGTAGGGATCGTCACAGAAATTTCTTTGATCCAGTGACCGAGAGTAAAAGACGTGATGTTATACAAAGGTAAATTCGTTTATTGTTGTTAATACTACAGGGTTTAAAAGAGAGAGAGAGAGAGCGAGAGAGAGAGAGAGAGGAGAGAGAGAGATAATGAGAGAGAATGAAGAAGCGACCTGGGACGGCACGCTCCCTCTGGTATCTTCACGGGGAGGACAGCGACCGGGGACGGCACGCTTCCTTTGATGAACTACGTCTCGGCGAGGGCAGCGACCTGGGACGGCACGCTCCCTCTGGTATCTTTAAAGGGGAGGACAGCGACCGGGGACGGCACACTTCCTCTAATGAACTACGACGTCTAGGGGAGGGCAGCGACCTGGGACGGCACGCTTACTCTGATGAACTCCGTGTGACCTGCGTTGACTAAGTGAGAGGGAGAGAAAGAGAGAGGGAGAGAGAGAGAGATAAAGAGATAGGATGAAAGAGCGACCTGGGACGGCACGCTCCCCCTGGTATCTTCAAGGGGGAGGACAGCGACCGGGGACGGCACGCTTCCTCTGATGAACTTCGTCTAGGCGAGGGCAGCGACCTGGGACGGCACGCTCCCTCTGGTATCTTCAAGGGGGAGGACAGCGACCGGGGACGGCACGCTTCCTCTGAGGTACTACGTCTAGCTGAGGGCAGCGACCTGGGACGGCACGCTCCCTCTGGTATCTTCAAAGGGGAGGACAGCGACCGGGGACGGCACGCTTCCTCTGGTATCTTCAAGGGGGAGGACAGCGACCGGGGACGGCACGCCTCCTCTGATGAACTACGTCTCGGCGAGGGCAGCGACCTGGGACGGCACGCTCCCTCTGGTATCTTCAAAGGGCGAGGACAGCGACCGGGGACGGCACGCTTCCTCTGATGAACTACGTCTAGGCGAGGGCAGCGACCTGGGACGGCACGCTCCCTCTGGTATCTTCAAGGGGGAGGACAGCGACCGGGGACGGCACGCTTCCTCTGAGGTACTACGTCTAGCTGAGGGCAGCGACCTGGGACGGCACGCTCCCTCTGGTATCTTCAAAGGGGAGGACAGCGACCGGGGACGGCACGCTTCCGCTGGAATCTTCAAGGGGGAGGACAGCGACCGGGGACGGCACGCCTCCTCTGATGAACTACGTCTAGGCGAGGGCAGCGACCTGGGACGGCACGCTCCCTCTGGTATCTTCAAGGGGGAGGACAGCGACCGGGGACGGCACGCTTCCTCTGGTATCTTCAAGGGGGAGGACAGCGACCGGGGACGGCACGCTTACCCTGATGAACTCCGTGTGACCTGCGTTGACTAAGTGAGAGGGAGAGAAAGAGAGAGGGAGAGAGAGAGAGAGAGGGAGAGAGAGAGAGATAAAGAGATAAAGAGAGAGGATGAAAGAGCGACCGGGGACGGCACGCTCCCTCTGGTATCTTCACGGGGGAGGACAGCGACCGGGGACGGCACGCTTCCTCTGATGAACTGTTCGAGGATCTCCACAGGACCTCCCGAGACTTTCGTAGAGCTTCAAGGATGTTGACAGGACCTTCAAGGATATCCGCAGGATCTTCAAGGATATCGGCAGGACCGTCAAGGATATCGGCAGGACCTTCAAGGATATCGCAGGACCTTCAAGGATATCAGCAGGACCTTCAAGGATGTTGACAGGACCTTCAAGGATGTTGACAGGACCTTCAAGGATATCCGCAGGATCTTCAAGGATATCGGCAGGACCTTAAAGGATGTTGACAGGACCTTCAAGGATGTTGACAGGACCTTCAAGGATATCCGCAGGACCTTTAAGGATGTTGACAGGACCTTCAAGGATATCCGCAGGACCTTTAAGGATATCGCAGGACCTTCAAGGATATCAGCAGGACCTTCAAGGATATCCGCAGGATCTTCAAGGATATCGGCAGGACCTTCAAGGATATCGGCAGGACCTTCAAGGATATCGCAGGACCTTCAAGGATATCAGCAGGACCTTCAAGGATATCCGCAGGACCTTCAAGGGTGTTCGTAGGATACTTACAAGTTGCCCAAGGATGCTCGCAGGATTAGAATTTAATATTTAGTGCTGAAATTACCTTGTGTTCTCGTTCACGGCTGCTGGCGACTGACCCAGATTGGTTCAATGTTGCTCTTTATATACCCTTTTTGTGTGCCGAGGTACGTCTGAGAAGTCTTGGGAAAATAACGACGGTTGTTTGAGAATTCCTTCCATAGACTTATAACTATTTAACAATTTAATACTTCAATAATTCAACAATTCAATAATTCATTTTATTCATTAAATAATTCAGGGTGAGTGTTGGCAGAAACGAGCGTGGCGACTTCTGTCATTACACATGATTCCCCCCTGGGGAACCCAATTAGACATTGCCATATCTACTTCGTGGAATTGCGCTTCGGAGAAGAACCACCCTCATGCTGACGCCTCACCTTACATAGACGCTTCACCATCGCCTTATGCTGGCGGTTAATGTGGATCCGATATCGGTGTTGGTCTACTTTAAACACCTGATTGCCACGATCTCCCAGCGAATAGTGTGTCAACATATAGTGGACATGTGGCCGTAATTTCCTCCGGATTTCTTCTGACAAGTGATCCTCCGTTATTATAGGGTGAACCGGGGTTCGTGGTGACGGCGCCCGCGTCTGCGGAGAGGGTGAGTGGCTAGGCGGTGTGCCCGGTGGGGTATACGTTTGCTTCCGTTGCGGCAGGGTAGTTGGACGTGTGGAGGTCAAGCGTATATTGACACGTGCTCCTTTTCCATTAGTTTCGGCCTGTGGTTCGTTGTCTGCTTCGGGTTCGGACGAAGAGGACGAAGTTGATGACGATGAAGAGCATGACGATGATGATGATGTTGAAGATGATGATGTTGATGATGACGAAGATGATGATGTTGATGATGACGAAGATTGCGACGTGGATCGCTGTGGTGTGGTTATGCCCTGCGGTGCGTTTTGGACCGCTTCCGCCGTTATGGTGGCTAGCGCCCGGGTTGTTTCGGGGCTGTTCGTTACACCATGCATTGCTCCGATGGTGCTTGCCGATATTAGTGGCCGTGTTCCCAACGAGACGTCTATTGGCGTGGCCACCGAGGGACATCCGGTAGATGACGAGGATGACGACGAAGATGACGTAGAGGATGCTTGCGACGATGTGATCTCATTGCTTTGAAGGGGAATATCGTCCACTTGATCTATGTCCTGACCACCTTGCTCACGCACTTCTTTAACGATCAGCTCCTGTTCCGGTGAGGCCATTACGGAGACCTGGGGTGATGGCTGAGGCGTTGGAATTTCGCCGCCACTGCTGAGCTCAATGGTGTCTCCCTCTTCCTCTTCGTCGCTGTATACTCTCATGGGATGACTTCGGTAAACCCGTGGCCGATGTGGTTCTTGGTCGGCGATGTTGGTGTCGCGTGTCGGTAGGGGTAGGTTACGTCCGCTACACGCCTGGCGTATTTCCTCCTTCGTTAGCCGTCTGAGTGAAACTGCACAGTGTTTGAACGTTTGTGGCCTGGATCCCTCCAGTGTGGGGGGTATCAACTTGATTTCCGTGTTCCACCAGGGCCGCAAGGCCTCCTGAACTACTTGGCACAGGTGTTGGTTTTTTTCCGGCAAATCGTTGGTTTCTGATTCCAATCCCAGGCGGCTCGTTAGCGGGAGGTGAAGGATGGATGATTATTCCTGGTTCGTCTTGATGGTTGCTTCGGTAAGGACATCGTACGCCGACCTTCGTCTGCCCTTTTAACCTTCTTGTCGCTTATTTTATTTTCCTCTTGTTGCCTACCCACGTGTATATGTATGTGTATGTGGTTAGTGTGTTTATGATCTGGGTGTGGGGAATGTATGATTAATTATGATCTGTGGACGAGAAGAAAACAAAGCATGAGTCCTCCGTGTTTTTGAGGTGGGGTGAAGGAGGTTGGTTAATTGGTTAATGAATGTGAGGGGACATGAATCAGTTAGTATGTTATTCAATTAGTTAGCTACGTCCTCGACGTAGAGTTTAATCTCACTCAAATGAGCGGTCCTCGTCTCGTTATTCTCCCGACCTCGAAGTTGTACTATCACCGGAGACGGAAAATTCACCACCTCATAGGGGCCGGCAAACTTTGGGGCCAATTTTGCGGCAAAATTCTCCGCCGCTTTAGATAGTGGGTGTTGACGAACCAGGACCAAGTCCCCGATCTTAGGCTTCCAGGGCCGTCGACGGAGATTATAATGACGCCGTTGATCCTGGGCAGATCTGCCGAGTTGATGACGGACAATTTTGAATATATCCACCAATTCGCTGGCCTTTTCCCCAGGTTTGTGATGGCGCGCGCCAGTTCCAGTCACCACCTCATCGTACAAGGCCTTGGGCAACCGTGGTTCTCTTCCCTGAACCAGATACGCGGGGCTGTATCCTGTCGACTCCGAGTTACTCGTGTTGATAGCCAGGGTGATCTCCGGTAAGTGGTCGTCCCACTGATTATGCCTATTCTGGGCCAGCTGAGCTATCATCATTTTCACAGTGCGGTTTGCCCTCTCCGTGGGATTCTCCTGTGGGCAATAAGGGGCGGTGAACTGTTGTCGGACACCGATCTCCTGTAGATACTTTTGTAATACGCGGCTGGTGAATTGACTACCATTATCCGTTATTAATACCTTCGGTGTACCAAATCTGGCCAGGATCCTTTCTCTAAATGCCTTAACGACCCCTTGGGCGGTAGCCTGCCGAAGTGGTACGAGCTCGACCCACTTGGAAAAACGATCAAAGAAGACGAGAAGCATATTATTGCCATGCCTGGTACGTGGAAGCGGCCCGACAAAGTCCGTGCAGACGGTGGCCCAAGGTTCTTCCGGAATCGTTACCAACATCTCGCCCGCCGGAGCCACCTGGCTCGGCTTATACCGTTGGCATGACTCGCAACTCCGAACGAATCGGGCTACATCTCTAAAGATACCGGGCCAGTAGTATCGGTTACTGACTCTATTGATGGTCTTCCGCACCCCAAGGTGTCCAGCGGAGGGTTGATCATGGTTTTCTTGCAGCACCCTTTGTCGCAGTGGAGTGGCGACACATAGCTTCCAGGGGGTGCAATCTTCATCGTTTGGATGCCTAGGAATGTGCCTGAAAAGTTGAGTGCCCACTATTGAATAGTCCGGGTACTTCAAGGGGTTACTCCGGACTTCCTCCTTCTTCCGCTGTAACCAGTTACAAGTTAAAGACGTGGCTTCAGTTCCCTCCACGGCTCGTTGCAACGTCTCTAGGGGCTGGAGGGATAGTGCGTCGGCAACCACGTTGTTCTTACCCTTGCGATACTGGACTGTGAAAGTATATTGCTGTAATTCGAGTGCCCATCGGGCCAACCGGCCAGTGGGATTGTCGATCGAGTTGAGCCATTTCAAAGACAGGTGGTCCGTGATGACATGGAACCGGTATCCTTCTAAGTACGGCCGCATTTTCCGTATTCCCCAGATTATGGCCAGGCACTCCTTCTCGGTGGCCGTATAGTTTTTCTCTGCCCCGTTGAGGCTCCTACTCGCGTACGCAATAACCCGTTCTCCGTCTTCCAAATCTTGGGTCAGCACGGCACCCAACCCATAATCGCTAGCGTCTGTTTGTAATGTAAAAGTCCTCGAGAAATCGGGACAGGCCAGCACTGGGGCCTCGGTTAGCTTGGCTTTTAGTACTTCGAAAGCGGTCTGTTGGTCCTCCGTCCACTTCCAATGCCTGCCCTTCTTTAAGAGGAAAGTAAGGGGTTGTGCGATGGCCGCGAAATCGGGTACAAAGCGTCGATACCAGGACGCAACTCCCAAAAACCTTCTAATTTCGCGGATATTCTTCGGGGCCACCATCTCCCGGATCGCAGCTACCTTGTCGGGATCAGTTTGTATGCCTCTTCTGCTGACCACATGGCCGAGGTACTTGGTTTCCGTTTTCAGAAACTCGCACTTGTCAGGGTTAATCTTAAGGTTGGCTGCTCGGAGTCGTCGGAAGACTTCCCCCAGGTTTGATAAATGTTCCTCTAGCGTTCTTCCCGTGACAATGATATCGTCCAAGAATGCAAACGCGAATGGTTCAAGTTCCGGCCCGATGACGCTGTCGAGAGCTCGCTGAAACGCCGCCGGGGCGGAGTGTAGCCCGAATGGCATCACCCGCCATTGGTACAACCCCCGGCCAGCAACGGTGAAAGCGGTGTACTTTTTACTGCTCTTTTCTAAGGGGATTTGCCAGTATCCATCTTTCAAATCGAGGCTGCTCACATACCGTGCATCTCTCAACCGATCCAATATTGTCGCGATTCGTGGGAGTGGATAAGCATCAGGCTCCGATTTGCTATTCAGGTGTCGAAAATCTATGCACAACCGCCAAGTACCATTTTTCTTCGGAGCTGGCGTTATCGGCGAGCTGTACGCACTCCTAGATGGCTCAATACAGCCATTCGCGAGTAGCTCGTTTACTTTGGCATCGATTATAGCCTGCATGGCCGGGTTGCGCGGGGCATACCTAATCTTAAATGGCCTATCGTCCGTCATTACAATACGGTGTCGAGCGGCGGTAGATAATCCGCGCAAGTCGCGAAACTTTCGTAGCTCTTCTTCTAGGAAGGTCTTGATCTTGTCTAGGTCCTCGGGACTATGGTCACTTACCGGTATATGTCCGTTCGCGATCCCGCCGGCCTCCTTAGGTGCTACTGGGTCCGGGGGTTCCTCTGGTCGTGGGCCCTTCTCGGGTTCAGGTGATGAAGACGTTAGATGTCGATTTATCTCGGTGCCTTCTGCTGGGGTGGCAACCACGGCTGTGTGTAAAAATTTGCAGGTAAGACCTGCGCAAGTAAGGTTTGCCTCGCACTCTTCAAGGAACTTAAGTCCAATAACCAGGTCTTCGGTGGCATCAGGCATGACTAGGAGTTTGGTGACCAAGTTCCGATTTCCCAAAGTAATTTCATGATCAAGATCGTGTGTGATTCGTCGTTGGGATCCGTCAGCCAGCGTTACTACAGATTCATAGGGACGTAGTGTGGTGGTATCCCGCAGGGTGCTGACTACGTTTTGACTCACGAAGCAGCTCGTGGCCCCCGTATCGATGGTTGCAGCTATTACGCGGCCCTCTAAAATGACGTTCGCCACGAGCTTCGTAGGGGTATAGTGTATGGAGGTGTTTAGGTGCGAGGGGTGTTGTTCTGTGGGCCCGTACCCCCTTGCCCGGTACGGCCCCGACGATCGTTTCCCGACCGGCGGCAGCACTGGATCGTTCGCACGTCAAGTCGACCACATTCCCAGCAAAACAGGATGCTTGGATTCTTACATTGGGCGGCAAAGTGTCCACCTTGACCGCAATTTCGGCACGCATTGCGAGGATTAGCGATGGCCCCCCGCGTGGTCTGGGTACTCTCCTCCGGTACTATAAGCCGGTGTTGTTCCCGGGGAGGCTGCGTTGTTGACGGGATACACTCGAGGTCGGCTGCCAATTCTAACAGCTCCTCCAAGGTGTCGAAATCTTTTCTGCGGATGTACCAAAGGTATTCGGGGAGGGCGTTACGGAAAATACGTTCTAACTTCTGTGCTTCGGAGTAGCTAGTGTGTCTCATCAGATTTTGCATCTCGAGGGTATACCTTCGGAACGACTCTCGGGGTCGCTGATGTCTTTTACGGACCTCATCCTCCAGCCGCTCAAAATATCGGGGGGGTAAAAAGAACTTAAGGAAGTCTCTTCTGAATGCCGACCACGTTCCCCACTGACGATTGTTGTTCCGATACCAGATTAAAGCCTTGCCAGTAAGAACTTCCGGCATCATGGCCGGCATGGTGTCGATTCTAATTGCATACATGTTAGCTAGCCCCTCTACTCTTTCGACGAATTCCAACGGCTCTCCGTCTTCGTCGCACTTTATTCCCCACTTCCGAACTTGATCTGCTTGCGATTTGAGGTCGGGACCGATCGTGGATGTACCATACTGGCAGTCAGATCTCGTGGTATCCCCAGAGTCAAGAGGAGCAAGAGGCTCAGAAGGTACTGACAATAGTGGTGTTCTTCTAGGGGACTTACTCTCCCCACCAGAGAGGGAAAGTTCGTGTTTTGTCTGTATCGGTAGCAGCCTTTGTAGAACCTCGGATTTATGTTCCCCGCCCACAAATTGAGCGAAACGTTTGAATTCATTGAGGTACGCCACCAGCTCCTCCTTCTTTAGGGTATACGCCCATGATGTACGTAACATGACTAGTCTTCGTTGGGTTTTCTCTTTCTACTCGGCTGTGACTCAATTCACTTGCCTCTCTCGGCCTCTTGTAACGCTGTAAAATAAAGCCTTAAACTCTCAAGTCCCTGCTCGGGCGCCACTGTAACGACGAGATTTCCTCCGTTAGCTGGGGTAAGCTCGCGGGGGTAGGGATCGTCACAGAAATTTCTTTGATCCAGTGACCGAGAGTAAAAGACGTGATGTTATACAAAGGTAAATTCGTTTATTGTTGTTAATACTACAGGGTTTAAAAGAGAGAGAGAGAGCGAGAGAGAGAGAGAGAGAGGAGAGAGAGAGATAATGAGAGAGAATGAAGAAGCGACCTGGGACGGCACGCTCCCTCTGGTATCTTCACGGGGAGGACAGCGACCGGGGACGGCACGCTTCCTTTGATGAACTACGTCTCGGCGAGGGCAGCGACCTGGGACGGCACGCTCCCTCTGATATCTTTAAAGGGGAGGACAGCGACCGGGGACGGCACACTTCCTCTAATGAACTACGACGTCTAGGGGAGGGCAGCGACCTGGGACGGCACGCTTACTCTGATGAACTCCGTGTGACCTGCGTTGACTAAGTGAGAGGGAGAGGAAGAGAGAGGGAGAGAGAGAGAGATAAAGAGATAGGATGAAAGAGCGACCTGGGACGGCACGCTCCCCCTGGTATCTTCAAGGGGGAGGACAGCGACCGGGGACGGCACGCTTCCTCTGATGAACTTCGTCTAGGCGAGGGCAGCGACCTGGGACGGCACGCTCCCTCTGGTATCTTCAAGGGGGAGGACAGCGACCGGGGACGGCACGCTTCCTCTGAGGTACTACGTCTAGCTGAGGGCAGCGACCTGGGACGGCACGCTCCCTCTGGTATCTTCAAAGGGGAGGACAGCGACCGGGGACGGCACGCTTCCTCTGGTATCTTCAAGGGGGAGGACAGCGACCGGGGACGGCACGCCTCCTCTGATGAACTACGTCTCGGCGAGGGCAGCGACCTGGGACGGCACGCTCCCTCTGGTATCTTCAAAGGGCGAGGACAGCGACCGGGGACGGCACGCTTCCTCTGATGAACTACGTCTAGGCGAGGGCAGCGACCTGGGACGGCACGCTCCCTCTGGTATCTTCAAGGGGGAGGACAGCGACCGGGGACGGCACGCTTCCTCTGAGGTACTACGTCTAGCTGAGGGCAGCGACCTGGGACGGCACGCTCCCTCTGGTATCTTCAAAGGGGAGGACAGCGACCGGGGACGGCACGCTTCCGCTGGAATCTTCAAGGGGGAGGACAGCGACCGGGGACGGCACGCCTCCTCTGATGAACTACGTCTAGGCGAGGGCAGCGACCTGGGACGGCACGCTCCCTCTGGTATCTTCAAGGGGGAGGACAGCGACCGGGGACGGCACGCTTCCTCTGGTATCTTCAAGGGGGAGGACAGCGACCGGGGACGGCACGCTTACCCTGATGAACTCCGTGTGACCTGCGTTGACTAAGTGAGAGGGAGAGAAAGAGAGAGGGAGAGAGGGAGAGAGAGAGAGATAAAGAGAGAGGATGAAAGAGCGACCGGGGACGGCACGCTCCCTCTGGTATCTTCACGGGGGAGGACAGCGACCGGGGACGGCACGCTTCCTCTGATGAACTGTTCGAGGATCTCCACAGGACCTCCCGAGACTTTCGTAGACCTTCAAGGATGTTAAATAATTCAGGGTGAGTGTTGGCAGAAACGAGCGTGGCGACTTCTGTCATTACAATGTGTTTGTGCGGTATGAATTTTGACAGCAGAAAGCTAGAATATGTTGAAACTTTCGAAAATGTTTAAACAACTATTCCATTTTAAATGTTACTGCCAAACTGCAAGAGTTAATTTAAAAAGATTTTCTAAATAACACAAATAAAATTGTTGTTAAAAAATAACTACAACTGCTTTACTACAAAAATAACTGTCATGTAACTGCTTAACTTATCTAAAAGGGTATACAAAAATTAAACAAGTTGGCAGTAATGCAAAAAGCGTCAAAAAAGTATTGTCACATTGAAGTAGTTAGTATTAAAGGGTGGTTCAATTTTAAGGGACGATGTTGATTTTGAATAAAACACAAACTAGTTAAGAAATTATTGTCATTTCTTTTTATTATGATAATTTGGTATGGTTCAATTATGTATGAAATAAAATATCGGCCAAATGGACGCCGCGACCTCGGCGGCACACCTTCATCCGATGGTCCAAATTTTCGATGACGCTGAGGCATAATTGAGGTTCTATGCCGTTAATGTGCCGAATCTCATCCTTTAGCTCTTGAATTGTTGTTGGCTTATCGACGTATACCTTTTCTTTCAAATAACCCCAAAGAAAGAAGTCCAACGGTGAACTTGGCGGTCAATTGACATCGCCACCACGTGAGATAACACGGCCATTGAATTTGTCGCGCAAAAGAGCAATTGTTTCGTTAGCTGTGTGGCAAGTGGCACCGTCCTGTTAAAACCACATGTCGTGCACATCCATATCTTCCAATTCGGGCCATAAAAAGTTTGTTATCATCTCACGATAGCGAACACCATTCACAGTAACTGCCTGACCGGCCTCATTTTAGAAAAAAATACGGCCCGATGATGCCGCCAGCCCATAAACCGCACCACCTTAGTCACTCTTTGTTTGTGCATTGGTTTTTCGACAATCACTCTTGGATTATCATTCGCCCAAATGCGGCAATTCTGCTTATTGACGAATCCACTGAGGTGAAAATGTGCCCCTCATCACTAAAGATGATTTTCTTCGAAAATTGATCATCCACTGTTGCCATTTCTTGCCACCATTCTGACCATTGACGACGTTTGGAATGGTCAAGAGGCTTTCGTTCTTGAGTCAATTGCACCTTGTAAGCGTGTAAATGCAAGACTTTATGCATAATGTTCATCAACGACGAGCGTGAGAGGTGCAATTGTTTGGCACGACGACGAGTTGAGGTGGACGGCTCTTCAGCCACACTATCGCGAACAGCAGCAATATTTCCTGCAGTACGAGCTTTACGAGCATGCACTGGTGTTTTCACATTTCCTACAGACGCGGTTTGCTCAAATTTTTGTACGATTTTTCCGATTGTACGCCCATTTGGACGAATAAATTGACCGAAAAAATTACAAAGTGCACGATATGCATTTTGATTTGAACGCCCATTTTCATAATAAGCCTGAATAACTTTAACGCGTTGCTCGATTGTGTATCTTTCAATGGTTCAAATTGAGTTAGTCTGAAATTGCACATTTGCACATTTTTATAAGCTTATGTGCTGATCAGGCAGATAATAAAATTTATTGTATATGGATAATGTCTAAAATCCTGTTCAAACAAAATTATGTATTTAATGAAAGCAGGCTATAAATTTTAAATGAATTAATACAGGTTGGTTGAAAAGTTCCTGCGCTCACCAAGAGATGCTAGCTCCAAACTTTTTTTTTCTCAAGTTGGTATAACTGTCCTGAGAACACATGCAAAGTTGCAAGTCATTCTGTGAATTCTTTCTTTGTTTACAAGCCATTTGAAGTTGACGTGTCATTGATTTTTTTTTTTAAATGGAAAAAATTTAATATCGTGCAGTCATTAGATTCTTTGTTTTGAAGGGTTTAAAAGCAAAGGAAATTTATGAACAATTGTTAGAAGTGTATAAGGAGTCCTTACCTTCAAAACGCACCGTTGAATTTTGGGCTGGTGAATTTCAACGTGGTCGTACCAGCGTTAAAGACGATCCACGCGAAGGACGACCAAAAACTGCAACTACAGCAGAAATCATTGAGCAGGTACATAATATGGTTAGTGAAGATCCAAGTTTGACTAAGCGTGAAATTGCTAATGCCATAGGCATCTCAGATGAACGAGTACTCCATATTTTACATGAAGAATTACGTATGAAAAAACTGTTTGAAAAGTTAGTGCCGCACACATTAACAATTAAACAAAAACTGGATCGAAAACAAATTTCTCAGCGTAATTTGGAGCGTAGTTTTATAACTATGGTGAGACTTGGATCTACCACCATGATCCTAAATTGAAACAAGAACGTTTACAGTGGACTGAAGCCGGTTGTTCAGCTCCAAAGCAGGTGAAGTCACAACGATCAGCAAAGAAGGTTATGGCATCAGTTTTTTGGGATGCAAATAGAATTTTGTTGATTGATTATCTTCAGAAAACAATCAACTCTGAATATTATTGCAGCCCTTTGGATCAGCTGAATGAACAAATTCGTGAGAAAAGACCTGGTTTGAAGAAGAAAAAAATCATTTTTTATCAAGACAATGAGCAGGTGCTCACAAAAGTGTTTTGACGATGGCTAAATTCAAAGAATTAAAGTACGAATTGCTTGAACATCCACCGTATTCACCAGATTTGGCTCCCAGTGACTACTATCTCTTCAGAAATCTCAAACAATTCCTTCGTGGAAAGCATTTTTCGTCGAATGAAGAGGCCATAGCAGCCGTGGACGGTTATTTTGCAGAGCTTCCGGAAAACCATTATAAGGATGGGATAAAATTTTTGGAAGATCATTGGAACAAGTGTATTGAGCTTCTAGGAGATTAAATTGAATAAAATAATATATTTCGTAACAAAAACAGTATTCTTTCATTTCGAGCGCAGGAACTTTTCAACCAACCTGTATTTATTATGTCCAAATATTGTTGTGTTATCCCAAATTATTTTTTGCCTTTATTGAAATTGTCAGTTTAAATTTGTGCAAAAAAAAAACTACATTATTATTTTCTTTATCAATATTTGTTTTAAATTTTATTTAAATATGATTTTTTTGTAAGGTTGTGATTTTTTATTTTCTTATAGTTTTGTTTTCGTCGTATTTGGGGAGTTTAATTTTTGTTATCCTTTAATTTATTTTATAATATAAACTACATAATAACAATATCATAATATGTATGATAGTTTTTTTTTTTTTTAATAATTTTTGTTGTTTGCTTGTTTTGTCAGCAAAATTTGCTTCTTAAAAACTAATTTTGAATAATTGTAGTTTTAATTATATAATATTAGTCTAAGGTTTTTGTTGTTGTTATAGTTGTTAGTTTTTAAGGTTTTTTTTTTCTTGCTTTAAATATCGTGTTTGAGTTTTGTTTTTATGTTGGATTAACATATAAAATTGTATATAAAGATACATAAATGTTTTTTTTTTGTTTGGTATTTTGTAATAATTTTTAAAATATAAACTAACGAAAATAAGTAAAATAATTATAATCCAGCAAAATTTTGTAAATATTTAATAGATTATTTTGCAATCCCATGTAAAAATCGAAATATATATGAACATACATGATCAAACATGGGCTTGTATATGATCATACATGGGCATACATGGTCATATACGTCCATACGTGATCTCATATATGACCATATATCTTCGGATCCGAAATTTGAGGGTATATGGTGATATATGTGCATATATTATCATACATGCTCATATATTATTCATGTATGCTCGTATATGATCATATACGTCCATGTACCCTCAAATTTCGGATCCGAAGATATATGATCATATATGAGATCATGTATGGTCATATATTGAACAATGTATGGACGTATATGACCATGTATGCCCATGTATGATCATATACAGGCCCATGTATGATCATGTATGCTCATATATATTTCGATTTTCAGATGGGATGTCAAATTTTATGTTAAAAAGTTATGCAAAAATTTTGAAATTGTCGCAACTTGCACAGCGATTGTTGTACATTTCGATTTGCACACACGATGCTAAAAGGTTAGACTGTTATTTGCGTTTTCTCAGCCTTGAGTAGTTATGACGCCTTAATTTGTGCATTTTTGCATTGTGTGCAAAACCTTTATGTGCTCTTAACCGGACAAAATACATATGACATTTAAATGACAGCACATCATATGCATTTTCATTATGCTCGAAATCTACTCCAAACTACCTTTAGAGCGTAATGTAAAGGCCATAAAATTGCGTTTACATTGCGTTAGAAATCTAGTTTACACCGGATTTTGATCATATGGTACTGTATACTATAATCAGAAAAGACATTTTCTTGCTTAAAATACATTAAATTTTGCTGTTCTGCAATTTATACCCTAAACTAAATTTCGAATCCGGGTTTAAGCTAGAATTCAAGGGTAATTGTAAACTAAATTTTAGGTATGTTTACATATTTATCCAAGGAAGTCTCCTTAATAAAACTTGGGTAAGATAAGAGAAAAAAGTTCGGAATGAAACATAAATGTTCAACCTAATTTTAGAGAGAATAAAGATTTTAAACAAATTTGAGTTTAAGAACGAAAAACAGGGTAATTTTTGAACCAACTTTTAACCCATAAATATGTTCAAGATTGTACAGCTAAAAAAATTGTTTTTTTTTTTTTTGCCAAGTTTCACTTCATTCAGAGAATCCACTTCAGGAAACATTCGATCAAATAATTTTTAAATGTCAGAAAATATAAAATTTTGCTGGGATTAAATTAAAAAAAAAATAAAATAATTTTATCATTATTTGTTATAATATAAAACGTTCTTTATAAAAAATATTCTTTTCATTGTCTTTTAAGCCTAATGTTTATATAAAAAATAATTATTTTAGCAACATATTTACAAGATTTTTATATTTGGAAAATTAAAACAATTTAAAAAAAAAGAAGCCAACCATGTACTATATCATGGATTTTTAAAGCAAAAACATTTTTAATTTATATATTTTTAACATAGACTCGCATATTCTGCATTTTAAAGTAAAACTGAAATAAACGTTGCTTAATTTTTTTGTATTTAGTTTTAAATATTCTGCTAAAACTTTTAATAAATCATTATGAGAAAAAATAAAGTCTATATGGCGCTTGCTTTTTTTCAAAATGGCCAACAAAATATTTAAAAACCGCAAGTTTTACAGCATAAACACAATTCAGAAGTGTTCCAGCTTTTTGCATACAATTTGACGTTTTAAATCGTGCTCCTATTTCCGTATCATAACAGGTCAATTATAAAGTCCCCGGCCGACCATACTAAAACACATTTTTTTTGGCAAAATTCGTTTTTTTATTCAATATAATTCCCTTCAAGGGTGATAACACTGATTATAGCGACTCTCCAACTATTCGATACCATTTTTGTAGTACGATTTGTCCTTTGCTTTAAAATAGGCCTCAGTTTCGGGGATCACCTTTTCATTAGACGAAAATTTCTTCACAGCGAGCATTCTTTTGAGATCTGAGAACAGGAAATAGTCGCTGGGGGCCAGATCTGGATCCGACAGCTGTCAAATTTATACGCGTGTCTTTTGAAGGTTAGGGCTAACTAAAAATCATATCGATTTAAGTCTAGTAGCGCCATCTATGTGTCAGGCCGGGAACTTCTCAATTGACCTGTTATTTTTTAACGGTTTTTTTCTTATTCTCTGAATTAGTTGCCACATTTTTTCAAGAATTTTACGAGTTTTGTAATTTTTAAATTTTATTGTGAATTGTTAAAGAAAATTTATGAAAAATGTTTATTAAACGGATTTAAAGCGATTTTTACTGACAAATTTAGGGAATAATCCGAAATTGACATTCAAATTTGCATCCAATCCGCCCAGCAATCATTTTTCCATTAACAAAATTTATATATAAACCTTCAAAATACATTTTCGGTTTGAACTTTTCGTTCAGACACCAAAAATAATAATATAAATTGGCAAGATTTTACAGTTTTTTCGCCACAATTTAAGATGCCAATTTCTGTTAAAATTGCGCCTATACTTTTTCTATAAGTTTAACAAAAATGTTCAACAAAAATTATTTGAAAATAAAAAACAGAATAATTGCGATAAATGAGCAAAATTTTATGAATTAAAAATTAGTTTTGTAGTAAAATTTAAAAACGAAGATTTTATTTTTTTTTTAAAGTAAAAACTAGAATTTCACTCAACATTTTCGTTTAAGTAAGATTTTTAATATTTTATTTTTACATTTTTTTTTAATTTGTATATATATTTTTAATGAATTCAATTATTTTGTTACGTGTATACTATTTTCAATTTTTTCACACACACAAAAAAATAAATATACATGCATAAATTAACCAAGGCTTGAACAAAATTAACAGCGAAAACTTTTCTTAAATTATGCTAGAATTTATGTAAACAAGGAAAATTAATGACATTTAAAGTTAATTCAAACGCTAAACATCCGCCGACCATCAATATCTATTATTTCCCCGTATTGGCTGTATAAAATGTTATTTACAATTGACAGAGATTGTTAGCGTGTAAATCGACCTTTAAACTTTACAAAATGTTCAAAGATATTAAGTCTTTGCATAAATTATCTATAACGTGTTCGCGCTGTTGTATATTATGCAAGAACTTGGAAAAATTACCTTCTTTTGTGTACATGTATAACTTATATAGAAATATGTATGTATGTAGATTTTTTGTTAAAAAATAACAAAAAATCTGTTTGCCACTATTTTATATGACTTTCCCTAATTACTTGTTTTTTAACTGTTGAGGAGATATTTAAGAACAGAATTGATGACAAAATATCAGTTTACGTATTTAAGAAATAATTTGTTGTTAAATCGTTGTGCATTTAAATTTTTAAAATATTTTCATGAATATAAAATGTTCTGATGAATACAAAAAATTTTGTCGCTAATTGACAGTTTATATACAGTTATGAAGGCGGCAAAGGTATTTATCTTTACAAAAACTAAAAATGTAGTTTGTAACTGTTTACTAAAACAACTAACAATTGCAGTAAAAATAACATAACAAATGTGGTAATATGTAACTGGACAATTTTTTATACAAATTTTTTAAAACAACTGACAAAAAATTGTTAAAAATTACTGTTTGTTACAGTCCATTTTTTTGGGGGGATTTTAATGAAAATTCTTTTCTTTCGATTAAAAAAAAATATGAAATTACTTTATAGTACTTAAAATTTAAAGTCAAAATTTTAAATGATTTTACAGTTATTACATTGGATATACCAGAATATTGCAAACTAAGAATCAGATCTGTGAAGAATTGATAAAAAAAATTGTTCTTCAAAGATTACTTTTAAATCCGAGAACCAATACAACAATAGGCGAAACAAAATTTTTGTTTGGTTGACAAATTATTGTACATTTTTTTTATTAATTTTTATTAAATTAATAATTTTGAAAAAAAAATTTATTTCATACAATCATAATAAAGACAAAAATTTAATTATAAACAGTATTAATTCGCGATTCAAAACATAATTCGCAGGAATCAAAAATATCAAGAGATAATTAAATCATTACTGATGATTGAATTATTTTTTAAAAGCTTGCAAAGAAAATATTAATCATATATTTTCAAATATAAACTAAAAACAAGAGATTTTAAAAACTCAATGAATTTTTTTTTTAATTTTAAATATCTAACTAAAATTAACTGTTTACTGCCAAAAATATAGTTTTGGCAGTCATTATTATAACACATTAAAAATAACTATTTCAAGCAACTGTTACAAAATACATTAAGTTTTGTTAGTTGTTTTTAAACAAAAATCTGTAATAATAGTTGTTTTGCATATTTTTTATTCCATAGGAAAACAACTGTAAAACAAAAACCACTGATTACTTCACAAACAACTGTCATTTTTTATGGTTTTAAAAACTGTGATAATAGTTGAAAAATTGGCTCCAGTATATATATTAATAAAGTATGATATTTTCAATAGAGAATTTTATAATTACTACAATACAAAGTTGTTACTAATTAAGAATTTTAATTGAAATGATTTTTTTTTTACAAAAATTAACCCTCTAAAGACCAATTTATACATTCGAAAAAGGCACAACATATATTGGCTAAAAAAAATGCATAGATTTTTATATTTAAAACATAAAATGAAACTCATTTTTTTCACTAATTGTTTTTGTTTCTTTTTTTTAACTTATTTCTGTATAATTTGTATATGGACGAACAAAATGGATGTGTTTCAAAACTAATAAATTTAACAAAAATAAAAATGTTTGTTAGTCCCTTTAACTTGTTGTTTCTTTAAACAAAAAAACATGCTATGCAGCCTTTTTTGTATTGTTTTTTATAAATTATATTTTTTTATTGCCGTATTTAATAGTCAACACTTAAGTTTTTTTCTAATCGAGCTAGTATTATAGTCAGCACTAACTACGAACATACTTCAGAAATTTTTATTTTTATTCTCAAAATTTTGTTTAACCTGGATTTCGATTATATGGTTCCATATACTATTATTAAACACAAACTATAATTCGAAATCTAGTTTGAGTAGTGTTGTTCATTAACGAACTAGTTCAGCTGAACGATTCATTGAATTATAATGAATGAACGGAATGATCATTATTCGGTAATTCCGTTTAATTGTTCATTTGTGCTTTTTATTCACATAGCATTTGCATTTCTTTTCAAACAGTTTGAAGGTGTAAAAATTTTTTTTAAGGAAATAGTAAAATTCTTGTTGAAAATTAGGCAAAAATAATCAAACTTCATAAAGAAAAATATCAAAACATAAGTGAACGATTCACCAAACTGAACGATTAATCCCAACTCCAATAGGTTGCGTTTAGACTGATTTTGGGGATAGTGTAAATTGATTATAAACATAACTATGAAACTTGATTTTCTAAAAATTTGGTTATTATTGGGAAATCTATGAACCCATAAAATGTTTTACACTACGGTCGAAATATACACCATTTCCAATTGTATTTCAGCAATAGTCAATTGTATTTCCGAAATTGTCAATTGTATTTTCGAAATAGTTAATTTTATTTCAGAATAAGTCAATTGTATTTCAGAAATAGTCGATTGTATTTCAGAATAGTCAGTTGTATTTCAAAAATAGTCAATTGTATTTCAGAAATAGTCAATTGCATTTCAGAAATAGTCAATTGTATTTCAGAATAAGCAAATGTATTTCAGAATAGTCAGTTGTATTTCAGAAATAGTCAATTGTATTTCAGAATAGTCAATTATATTTCAGAATAGTCAATTGTAATTCAGAATAGTCAATTCTATTTCAAAATAGTCAATTGTATTTCAGAAATAGTCAATTGTATTTCAAAATAGTCAATTTTATTTCAGAAATAGTCAATTGTATATCAGAAATAGTCAGTTGTATTTTAGAAATAGTCAATTGTATTTCAGAATAGTCAATTGTATTTCAGAAATAGTCAATTGGATTTCAGAATAGTCAGTTGTATTTCAAAAATAGTCAATTAAATAATATTGTCTTGTAAAAATGCGATTGTAAAATTTTCCACAAATACAACAACAAACTCCAGGAAATAATAATCCACAAACCTCTGAATTTGAATAGTGTTGCCATTATTTCCAAAAATTTAAAAGGTATAACAAATGTTTGGAAAAGTTGGGAAAAGTTCCGTTGATAATTTTGTACAAATTTTTATTGGATGGTGTTCGTTTACAAAAATACTCAGTAAACAGAAAGAATAAAAAGAGAATGAATTGACAGAAGTGTTGAAAATTTGCAAATATTTTCTATCAAAAATTTTTAAGCAGAAAAAAACTGCAAATAAGAAAATTTTACAACAACGTTGTTGTATGCAAATTCAAAGCAATAAATATTGTAAAATTAATTATGGCAATGATAAGAACAATTTCTTAAATGTTTCTGCTTAATATTTTAATGCTCTTTTTCATATCAACCAGTTATAATTTATTTTTGCATTTCGTGTATTACAATCAGCTGTTTAACAAACTTGTAAATTGTTGCAAATTTTCCGTTCGCGTTCATTTTTTTTTTTAACATTTTCTTATTGAGTTTAAATGTATTGTTTTACTCTGTAGGTTTGTTACTGGACTTGGCCGAACGCATGGCAAAATTATACCAGTTAAAGTCATTAGGAAGAATTTGGGTTTTTTATTTGACATTGTAGGTTTTTTTTTGTTTGTTTACTTTTTGTATGAATTTTAGACATTTGTTGTTGTAATCGAGAAAACATATTTTTTCATGTGTCTACCAGGGTATTGTTATGCCATGGGCTGAACGGACCTAAAATAAGCAACACACTTTATAACTTTTTAGTTTGGCAGAAACTTTTTTCGATTATTCTTGGAAGTAAATAAATTTCTCTTTTATAAACAAGAACATTTTGTAATAACAAGGGGAAATTAATAAGAATAAAACTTAATTCATTAATTACCGTGTTGTTTTAATCGCATAATATACATTTTTGCAAATTTTGCTCAATTTTAAGAGGGGCGAATTTCGTATTTTTGCAAGAGTACATTTGTTGATGTGAATACCCTAAATGTTAGCAAAACTTAAGTGTTGACTATATTAAATCCAGCCAGCCTTAACACTTCTTTTCAAAGTGGCCATTTAAAGTATTTTTTTTTTTTTTGTTTTGATCCTTTAAAAAAAAATTTTTTTTTGTTTTTGTATTATAATTTGTATGATTATAATTTTCTTAATGAAAAATAGGATTATTTTATTAAATATTTGTTGTTTTGGTTTGTCATTGTAAATAGTTAATTTTATATGACTTTAAAAATAAAATATTTTGTAATTTATATACATTTATCTTAATAAATAAAAGTTTTGCAATAATTCCGTTACCAATTCTCACATACTTGTAAATTTTCTTAATTTTTTTAATTGTGTAATAATTAGTTTAAAAAAAAATATGGCTAAATAAGGATTGCATAATTTTGAAGAGTTATGTTAAAAAAAATTTTAATAGCAGCTATACTGTTTCAGCATACAACTCCTTTTTAGAAGCAGTTTTAAAAAAAAAAAAAAGATGAAACGACTTTTGATTATTAAAAATCAATTAAAACGAAAAAGAAAACTGATTTCGCAGTATTGCATCAGAAACTTTAATGATGCCATAGTTTCAAAAATTTGCGGCAACACTGAATTTTTTGCATAAAAAAACGTTTGACGCAAATCAGTGCTACCAAATGATACTTTTTTGAACGTTTTACTTTTATTATGCTGCAGTGATGCGCAACTACTGCATTTACGAACGTACCCTATTTCCGAATAGCTACCCATTGTCTTGAAATTAAAAATTTAAGTGATTTTCTTCAAATGCTTTTCTGTAATCAGAAAAATCTTTAAATTTTACACTGAGTTATACTCACCTTGAAATAGAGTAAACAAAGTACTACACAGAATTTCCCCTCCAATGTAAGACTTCTTAAATATGAAGCTTTTTCATAAAAAAAGTAAATTAATGACATGTTTCTTTATGTTTATGAAAACTTTCTTAAATATGAAGAATTTTCAAAAAATATTAAAATTTATGAAGAAGTTGCTTTAAATTTAAAAAGAAATTTCATCATATCTATAAGATGGTTTCTTTATATAAAAGAAGTATCGTTAAAACTTATCAAGAAGTTTCTTCAATATTTATAAAGAAGTTCTAACAATATGATGATTTTTTTTTTTAAATTTAAATTTATTTTTTTTTAAATTTTTCAAATAAATGAAAATGCAAACTTAATGAGAATTATAAACATCAGAGTATTTGAAAACGAAATAAACAATTTGTAAGTTTTTTTTTATGAAATGATGAAGATTAACGAAATATTTGTTGTACATCTTTCTAAAAACACTACATTATATTTAGGAAAATTTCTTAAATATGATGACAAACGATTAATCAAAGTTTAATCAATATAATGTCTCATTTTTTTCGCTGAGAGTAATTAGATGGGGAAAATACTATTATTTCCTGTTCGGAAATGCATCACTGCGCTGCATTTGATGCGTAAGGCGTTCGTAAAAGCATAAGTTGGCATCACTGCAAATGTTAGATGTTCGAAAAAGCATCACTAAAGCAGATGATGGATGCGCAAACAAATGTCAAACACCCATCACAAAAATGGCTGATGCAATTCAAGAGTAAGTACAAAATTTTGTATTTATTTAATGTTTTTCTTTAATTTATTTTTGTTTTTGTACTTTTTAGGATCGAGGCTGATGCCAAATTTAATAAATTATTAATTAATGTTCGAGATTTTTGGAATGCGCCTTTTCTTGGTCCATATATTTTTGAACAATAAATTTATTTTTTTTTTTTTGTACTTTAAAAATCGTTTTTTTTTTTGTAAATTGCTCAATTTACAATCAATTTTACTTTTATCCAACTCACAAAACAAATTTATTATTAACTTTTCCATTTTAATGCTCATGCGTTCGAAATTGTATACAGACTGCGAAACAAACCAAACATCATCTGATTCCCATCAGCATCGCAAACTAATCACCCCTGCGCATCGGATGCATTTCCGAACAGGCCCATATTTGGCATTTTCGCACACTTTTAGTATGTATTGGAAAACAAATTCACATAAAATTATATTACAAATTCAATTACAAATTATATCTTAATACCCTAACCGAGCACTAGCAAAAACAGACCAGAGCCTCTGGTAGGAATCGAACCCACGACCCCCGCACTGATAAGTTAGCACGCTACCAACTAGCCTACCGGGGCGCTATTGATAAAAAAAGAATAATTTAATCTGGCATTGACTTGATCTCGCTCAGCAATCAAAACTCCTGATTTCCTACATTGGCCAAATTTTAAACATTTTATCTTCTAATTTCGATGTATTAATTTCATATCAATTTTTAATCAGTTTGATTAAATTTATAGACTACGATGATAAAAAATAAATAATTTAAAAAAACACCCACCCAATTGATTAATTCTTTTAATTTAATAAAACGCCATAAATATATATATATATTTTTTTTTTTGTAATTTTTTTCTTCTCAATTTCTTAAGAATTGCACAAGTGTTGATTTTTTATTATGCTTTTTTTTTCTTTTTAACAACTTTATAAATTTAATATGGTTTTATTTATAATAATTATATTTATAATAAAAAGAGCAAAAATAAAAAAATTATAATTGAAAAAAAATAATAGTAATAAAATAAAAAAAAAAATATATGTATAAATGTAATAATAAGCAATTAAAACACTATGCAACAAATGCTTAAAAATTCAAAATATGAAAAAATAAGAATATTGTAATATAACATGTTTACAAAAAGAAAATTATATACCAGGAATAATTTTTTTTTTTAACAAACGGATAGATGGAAATTGAAGAAAACTAAACAGCTTTTGAAAAGAAAGGATTTTTTAAGGCTGGACAATTAATACTTTAGACAATTTATTGGCACCCAACGTAGGACAATAAGGCAAAGTGTGTGTGTTTTTTTTTTAATAACAGCGCCCAATGTTGGGCCAACAGCAAACAAATATATTATATACGTATGTACACCAAAATTTGGCGCCCAACGTTGAATACCATAATATTTAAAATTAATTTAAAAATTTAATTATTAAAAAAAAAAGTAGTTTTATAACAATTAACCAATTAAAACAAAAAAAAACAAAAGAAGAAAAATAATAAAAAAAAAAAATTCTACACAATTTGGGGGGTTACACGGTTCAATATTTGCCTTTCAAGTTACAATACACTCACACTTTTTGAAATTGGCCTGCAACTTGATTCATAGAATCTATACAAAAGCCATGAAGTGATATATGACTCTTATGGTACATTAACACTGCCTCCTTTCATATCGATTTCCCTGACTATCAAGCTGCCTGCAGCCTACATGACAGCTGTCAATTCCAACGAATTTTAACAAGCAATATGTGTGATCAACTTGAAAGCAAAATCTTGATTGTGTAACTGCAGCTAAACACCATATTAGTATAATAAATTACAATAATATTTAATATAATAAAATGCAGCCTTAATATTTCTGTTATATTTGAAAAATTCGTGTAAAATATGTAAACTGATTATGCTAAATTTTTTTGATTATGTTGAATTCTTATTTAAATTTAGTTTAGTCAGCTTTCTTCAGTCCAAAAAAAAAAAAAAATCCTAACTTTAGCTATTTAAAGTATAACAATCTTAAAAGAAATAATTTATACCTACGTTCATATCAACGTTTACGACTTTCAAATTAAAAATTAAAAAATAAAAAAGGTATTTTTGGGGTTCAGCATGAACGCGTGGCATAAGTTATTTTTTTTTTTTTTTTATAATAGTTCAAGTGTGCGTAATTGAATTTTGTTTTTAATTTGAAAACAGTAAAAAGGCAGATAATTTTAACTTAAAATACAAAATAAAAATGATAAAAGACTTACGTAGCTAATTATTACACAATTATTTAAAAAAAAAAAAAAGATGTTATGTTGTTACAATTTTTTGCGTTTAACACCATTTTAGTGTTTTGCTTTTTTGAGGGAGCGTTTTTCATTTTTTTAATATTTAATAATTATATATAAGTTTATTATATAGTATATAAAAAATTCTTTAATTATTTTCTTATAATTTTTTTGAGGATTTCTTTTTTTTGCTCGCAAATAATGTGTATAAGTTCACTTATGCTTACAAATAATTTCAACATAATTGTTTTGTTTTTTTATATTTAGTTTAAATTTTTTTCTTAAGGTTTTTTGTTTTTTTATTTTGTTTATTTTAGTTTATTTATATATTTTTTTTAGAAATACATAAACTACTTGTTAAATAATGAGTAGAAATGGAAAACGTAAAAATTTTTAATAAATCTGGAATTTAAAATATTAAAAAAAACATTGATATAATTGTAAAAAAAAAACTCGTACGATTTTCAGTAATATTTATGTAATAAGATTAATAAGAAGAATAAAGGCATATTTGCAAGAGTTTTCTAACGATTAATAATTATTCGCTTAATCGATCAAACAAAATACAAATTTTTTGTTTGACTAATTTTAAAATGACGATTTTCAAATAACGAATAAATCGAATTAATGTCAATTAATAGAAAAATTAAATAAAATGTTATTTATTTTCATATATTTTTAATGATTTTATACAAAATGTTGGAAAGTTGAATAATATTGTAGCCATAGCCGTGATTGTAACTAATCTCAATTGTTTAGTTAGCGAAAGACATGTTTAATAATCATAGTGCTTTAAAAATTTATTTTATGTTCTTACTAAACACATCACTCTTACTCTCGGGTACATAAGTTAGAAATAAACAAAAAGCTATAAAAATTAACAATTGAAGCGAAGCCGCGAATAACGTTTTAAGTGACAATTTTTGCAAAACCTGTTTTTTCCAGATTACCGTTAGAATAGCTTTTATGACTTAAAAATTAAATTAGGCAAAATTATGCAGGATTTCGTTATCAAAATAGAATCTAAAGAAGTCAAGTCAGTGGGATAGATACACCTACAAGTTTTAAAACGTTTTTTTTTCGATTTCTCAACAATTTCAATTTTGTCGCTTACAGCGTTATTCGCAGCTCTGCTTCAATTGATTTTTTGATATTTTTATGAATTGTTTATTTTTTTATTCATAAAAATATTAATTAAAAATTTATTTTTTTTCCGTTATTCGATCGATTAATTTTTTTGATTTAATCATTTGATCGAACGAACAAAAACAATAATTTGATTTATACGAACAAAGTCGAAAGGTGAATAATTGACATCCCTAATATTTACACACAAGAGAAATTTGCCTAAAAAAATTAAACCTAAATAGCTGTATATTGTGAATGATTTGTGGTACGATATTAAGGGGTAGTTGTGCTCTCGCAGGTAAATGTGGGTACGTTCGTAAATGCAGAAAATTTGTGCATCACTGCGGCAGTTATGCCAATATTTGTTGCTGATGCGTGATCATCTGTTGCAGATGCTTTGCTACTGCTCAACAACTGCACAGTTTGCTTTTTAGAACGTTTTGCAAAAGATATAATTATGTTCACCGCAATAACATTGACAACTTTTTGTTAACTTATAATAAAAATAGAATTAATAGAAAGATGAAACGACTTTTGATTATTAAAAATCAATTAAAACGAAAAAGAAAGGCTAATTTTGCACCATTGCATCAGACACTTTAATGATGCCATAGTTGCAATAATTTGCGCCAGCACTGTCAATTGTTTGCATAAAAAAACGTTTGATGTGAATCAGTGCTGCCAAGTGATGCTTTTTTGAACGTTTTACTTTTATTATGCTGCAGTGATGCGCAACTACTGCATTTACGAACGTACCCTGTATCTTAAACAAAAATATTCTAGGGACGCATATTCTTTATACATTTTTAAAGCCCGATCAGTTTCTCACTTAATCCCATCATATAATTCTTTTAAAGATCATAAATAAAATCTCCCTGTATAATTTATAAAATTTATTTATAAGGAAATTCTTTATAGATTTTGGTTTTATAGAAAAGAGAGAGATAGAGAGAGATACCTTTCTTTGGTTAAGGAGATCATGTCAGATTAAAAGTATTTAGAATTAAACGAAATATACATTTCTTTCTTTAACAAAACTGAGATATTTGATTAAAAATCTGTTAGATTTTATTTATATTAATTTGGCATTCAGTAATCGGATCTTGGCATATTTAGTGCTAAAAATACATCAAATGCAGTTACCGCCAAGAGCATAAATTATTATGACGAATGTCAACCAATAGAAACGGTTCTATTTAATTTTTCAGTGCTAACAGTACATTAGCTCGTCATATAAAATATATGAGGAAAAACTGGTTTGCCTGCTGCTGGCGACAACCTCATTTAATGTGATTAAGCGCTTAAATTGCATTTAGAATCTACACTGGCGCTTTTTTTAGACTGGCTAGATATTTGTCAATTATACAGACAATTTATGGTATTTTTGTTTAGAAAAACCTAAATTTAACTTTAAAAAGGTTACAAATCGATGGCTTAATGTAAAAAAGCCCTAAACTAGATTTTTTTGTTACTTGACAGGAGAGGAAAAAAAACTAAATAAGATACGGTTTTAATGCAATTTTTAATAACAAGAGGCAACGCATTTTTGGAAATTGCATTAAAAATTTTATTTTTTATCTAAAATTTTACGGATTTTATTAAGTTTTTTCCATCTCCTATCAAGTAAACAGTATTTTTACAAATTTTTAACAAAAAATATTGTTAACTTTAGCTAAATTTGTTCCGATTCGTATAAAGTGCATAAAAAACTTTTAACAAGGTATTAAAATGTACCGTCAAAAATTAAATTTAAAAATTAGATTTCGCATATTTTTCGAAAGATTTTCTCTGTGCAAAATAACGTAGTATTTCGTAAAATGTACGTAAGGTTTCGTATGAATTTTTTTCAGTGTAAAGTTAGTAATAAAATTTTGTATTCCCTCCTTCTTTTCCAAAATAACTTTTCAATTGATTATTCAATTAGTTTAAAAAATTTCGATGGAATTGTATTGTAAAGAAATTTTTTGGCATTGACATCAAATAGAATTCAATGCCGCTGCAAAATTCTCAATTATGGCCTGTAGGAATAAAATTTTAGGCAAACAAAAGATATTTAAGAACCCAATCTTATGGCGCATCAAAAATATTTAAGACATAGGATTAATTAAGTTTAAGTTATTTTTGCCTACACCATCTCATATCTAAATATCATTACAATTATGAAGGACACCTTCGGTGACCTCTTGCCTTTTAAGTAAATCATTTCCTGTTACTGAAAATCGCATGTGCTATCAAAAACTTTTTTCATTCATCGATATTTCAAGTATCTTCAAAGTTTTCTTATTACACATTTTCCTTCTTTTAATTCTCATTCATTTTACAAATTGTTTATATATTTCAATTTTTTTGTGGATTTGCATTATTTATTATTTAATAATTAAGAAAAAAATATATATATATATATATAAATATATATATTTTACACATATAAACCAAAGAAGTAATAGTAGTAGTGTTGAAGAACAATAATAAGAGTGTTGTTTTGTTGTGGTCATCATCATCGTTAGTAACAAGGGGTCATTGCTATGGTCTTGATCATTGGTCATCATTATCGTTTGAATCATCATCAGAGTTATCATCATCATCGTCAGAAGCATCAGAATTATCATCTGAATTGTCATTAGATGAAGATGATGAAGATGAATCACTATCAGAATCTGAATCATTATTATGATTTTGTGATTGTTCTTGCTGCTCTTGTTGGTGTTGTTGTTGTCCATTTGTTGCAGAATGTGACAAAGATGCAGGTGCGAGTTGTTGCTGTAGTGTTGGTCGGTGCAAATGATTATCATTATCATAGGGATGCTCTTGTAATGATGATTCATCCATTTGTATCGTTTCAGGTTCATGATGTTGTTGATAGTGTTCTTGTTGCTGCTGTTGTTGTTGTTGCTGCTGATGCTGCTGCTGTTGTTGTTGTTTCTGTTGATGATGATATTTTGAACTCCTTTTTGTGGAATTCACTAAAACTAAAGGAGGTGAATGATTACTTTCTCCACTACTTTGTATCATTGGCGATAAATGAGTTGAGTTATTTGATATAGGCGTTTGATGGTATTGTTGTTGTTGTTGCTGCTGCTGCTGCTGTTGATATTGTTGTTGCAGCAGCTGCAGTTGGTTTAATGGAATTGTTGGCGTTGTCAAACCACCAGTTATCTTTTTATCATATTCCATGACCAGCTGCTTTATATGCGCCAATTTATCATGTAAATAATCAAATCTCTGTTTATCACGATTGATGGCCTCCTCTTGACGTATGCGATTATATTCGGATACAATTTGATCCTTAATATTATTATAGTCGGTACAACCCTGTTGTACATCATTTAAACGATCAGCCAAAGCGCGAAACCGACGGCCAACACTTTCGATTTGTGCCAAAAGTTTACGATACTCATCGTAATCACTTTCAAATTCAGTCTTGTATTGGCGCCTCTGTTCGATAGTGGTTATGGGCGTATAACTGCTAAAATCATAGCGAGGTACATATCCCGATGAATTGGAGTTATGATTTGTTAGCGAAAATGTCGAGGCAGCTGCGGCAATTTGTTGTGTGGGCGAAGAGTGTTCCAGTGATTGTAGCGATTGAGATGAATGCGAGGCATTTTGGGGTGGTGTACAAGCGGCGTTAGAGTTAAAAGGTTGTTGTTGTTGTTGTGGTTGCTGGTGTTGAAGATGTGGAGGAGGCTGTGACTGGTGTTGTTGGGGTATTGGTGCAGTTGCATTTCTATTGTTATGTTTGTTTGAATGTTTTTGAGTCGGTGTTGAAGACCTTGAATGTTTACTTGACGATTCACCGCGAACATTTGAGGAAAATGAATGATGCCTTGAACGGCTTGAGGAGAAAGAGGACGCTGATGATAAAGTTGCTGTTGCTGTTGTAGTAGGGGGTATTGTATAGTCTTCATTTAAGTTTGGTATGACACTATTGCTGCTGTTACTGTTTGATTTATGATTAAGTTTATTATTATGATTATTATTGTAGTTAGGCGATGAAGACGAGGACAACGTTTGTTGTTGTTGGGTTTGTCTTTGTTGTGGATATCTACCACTGGAGTTTGAAGAAATTTTTGTTTCAGGCACAAAATTATATGCATATGGCGTTGGAGAATTATTACGACGCATGGCTGATGTTGCCGTCGTCGATGATGATGCCAAAGATTCACGATTGCTAACGAAGCCACTTGTACTACTGCCGCCAGAGTTTCGCTTCTCTTTTGTTGTCGTTATTGATGTCGTTGTACCACCAGTACTACCGGAGAAGGATGATTGCTTATTACTGCTACCATTTGTAGTTTTACTACGTTGTGCAAAAGTTTGATCACCCCCCACGATGGCTGTGTGGTGTATAAAGTCATCCATATTATTGAGCACATTAAATGATAAATCAGAATTTCCCAAATTCTCATCATTACCATTATTATTACTGCCTGCATTGTAATTATGAGGAGAGTAGGCAGTGGCCGTTGAAGAACGGTGGTTGTATGAAGAACCATTACTGCCGCCACCTGCTCCTCCTCCACCTCCTCCGATTCTTGCGCCTGTGCCCATCATATTGTGGCCAACAATACTTTGTGTGTGCATACTATTAGAACTGCTGCCATCCTTTTTGTAATGGCTTATACGTTGTTTTTTCGATTGCATAGCCAACGTTAAGGACCCATCGTATAAATCTGGCTCTAGACTAGCACGTTTAACACCACCTGCCACACCACCACTCATCATGCCACCCACCAATGGAGGCGGACTACCTGTGTGCGTTGATGATGTCGGACTTTGACCGGATGTTGAACTGCCAGCATCTGAACTCATAGGTGGTGTTAGATTCTGTGGCTTACGTCTTTTCAATTGCTGTATTTCTTGTTCCGAAAAAAACGGCCAATTTTCATCAACATCATTCCACATGCTATGTCTCAAATTGTAGGTATTGTCGCGCGACAATGTCGATATGTCTTTGAGTATGGTTGAGATAAGTTGTCGTTCTCGTTGAGCCAAACCCTCATTTTGTAGACGTGAATAGAGTTCGGGTTTTTTAAAAGGTTTCAAAGCCAACAAATGTATTAGGCGCTCACGTATCTTACGCCGTGATACATCCATGTTTTTGTCATTCAGTGAGCCGTTTGATTTACTGCCTTGTGAAGTTTTAGAGCCAAGACTATTTCTGGCCATGGGTTTCTTCTGATTTTGCGTTAATGCTGTATGATTATTGATGCTGCCCAAACTTGGTGGTGAATTTCCTGGTGTTGGATAACAACTGGTAGCGGATGTTAGTAATGAAGGTAAACTGGAAGAGGAGAAATTTGAAGGACTGCCATAACGATTACTTGGATTATTGTTAAGGGGGTTGCTGCTGCTACTGCCTATTGTACCACTGCCACCCATTAATGAGGGATTTGGAGAAATACGTGAGGCTGCTGCAGCTAACAGACGTGAAGAATTGGAGTTTACCCCTCCTACCCCTCCTCCACCTGGGGGTGAGTGCTGATTGAGCGTTGTTGTTGTTGATAATTTATTACGACTATTATTACTACTACTATTGATGCTGCTGTTACTTAAATAACTACTGCTGCCATTAATGCTGCTGCTGCTAGAACCCATAACGGCGCCTCCTGTACCACCACTTAACGATGACGACGAACCATTCGTATAAGCTTGTATTGAGGCCGCCGACACAGGTCTTTTTACCTTACGTCCAATATCTGTTTGATTCGGTTTAATCTCACGTATACATTTGCTCTTCTCCGTCTCCTCGGCAATGGCCATTTTTGTTCTTGTCGTATCGTAAACATCATCATTGGCATGTATGCGCATACGATAATTAAGAGCTCCCAGTACATCCAAATCCCCACCAGACTGTTGCATGCATTCCAGAGAGCCTTCAACATCATCAATGGCAAAACCAAATTTTCGTCCACCACCACCGCCATCTCCTCCCACACTTGCCCCCGCCTCAGGCGAGGGAAAGTGTATAACGCCAGAATTGCCAATAAATTGGATTTTGGCACATTGTCCTTTTTGTAAACGCTTCGTTTGATTATTACGTTGATACTCTTCAATAGCTCGTAGGGCCGAATCAGTAAGTTTAACAAAAATATACTCTTTGGAATCATCGCTAATGCTGCGATGCTGTGACATACCATATTTGCCGGACGTTAGGACAGACGGGCATTTTGCGGACGCAATCGAATTTGTCATAACGCCTCAGCGTAACAGCAGGGACGTTATTATTTTATCAAACTAAATTTTCTTCTCTTAGGGTTTCTTCAACTTATTTTGTTTATTCCAAAATTATTTGATTTTTGTTTTAATTGAAGGGAAGATTTCGTTGAAAGTTATATATACAATTTTCTAGATTTTTTTAGAGTTTTGGAAGTTTTTTTTTTTTTTTTTTGTATGCTTAAGATGATATTCTAAAGAAATTAGAATCCGCCTTTTTTTTTGTTAATATAGTGTTGTTTTTAGTGATTTTGAAAATAAAACTTTTTTAATAAAAAATGTGTTTGACACAATGTTTTTTTTTATTTTGAATATCTTAAGGAAGGGTTTTGAGTTTAATTAACGGCTTCAAGAGTAGATCTTCTAATGAATGGTAAGCATGGAAGCATACGTTTGTAGACGTTTTTTGTTTTTTTTTTTACTTTAAACGAGGGAAACTGTTATTATTGACCTTGTTTAAATAAGACGTTTGGCAAGCTCTTTAAGGATACTAACAAAACAAGTTTGTTATTGTTGTCTTTTATTCCTTTTTTATCGTTTATAATCAATACATACTCTTTCTTTCTCTCTACGAGTATTTTTCTAAGGCAAATGCTGAGCAAATATTATAAATTCTCTTTCTGTTGCTGTTGTTAGGATTTCTTTCATTTAGAGTATTTTTGTTTTAAGGCAGAGCTGTAATTTATTAAAATTGATTTCATTTAATTTATTTTTTTTTATTATTATATAATGAAATGTTTAAACAAAACTTGATCTCTCGATAAAAAAAAATACTATCCATTTGCAAAAAATTTTTTACACACATTTTTTTGTTGAAATTTATAATAAATAATTAATTTATTATATATTTAGATATATGAAGGTATTTTTACACATTTTCTTATACCGTTTATTTTTTTGTTTAATTTTTTCCTTCAATTTTTAATTTGTTAATTTTTTTTATTTACTTTATTAATGACGCACTGTTTTGTTGGCAAATATATAATTAAGAAAACAAATTTCTTTTTGTTAAATAATAATTTCAATAAATGAATTGGGTTAAGGTAGGCATGGATATTGGTTAGTCGATTTTTTTGTGTCGTTATTATTGTTGTTATTTTACCTTTAATTGTAGTGGTTTTCTTTTATTATATATTGTATAAATATTTTTCAACGAATTGCTATATAATTTATAAAAAAAAAAAAAAGCTGTCTTTGTGTTTTAAAATAAGAGTGTATAGGAGCACAAAAAATTACGTTTTTATTTTACTGAGCACAATTTTTGGAATTTATTTTTTAATGAATTCTCTTTAAAAATAGAAGATGAAAGTCTATAACTGTTTTGTATTTGCTTTGCAGAAATCCATTTTTAAGGTACAGTTTTGTTATAAATTAATTTTTGCAGTGTAGAAGAGCATACATATTTAATATTTGACACTTGCCAGATATTTATCAGTGTTGCCAATTAAACGCTTTTCTAAAAGATACATAAATCAATTGTAATTTATATTGTTAATTGTCCGCAAAAATCTGTTTAACAAAATAATGGCATTAAAATTTCATTGCCAGGTAAAAACCTTTACACTAGAGTTGTAAAAATATTTATTTTTTGCGTATTGAGCACTCAATATCAAAAGCAACTCTGGTTTTGTTGGAATATAAAAATGAAAAGTATTGTGTCAATACTTGAAGAATATTGTTCATTTCTCTCTTTTGAACTTGCATTCGTGTAAACACAGTGAGTCTTGTTTTGCAATTTTACTTTCTTTTACATATAAAAAAAGTACGAATTAGAAAACACAAGAGAATTGCAAATACAAGGAAGTCGGTAGCCCTTTCCGTTCTTCTTTCCTCCCTCTCCTATATAGTCAGAATTGCTGCAATTAAAATTGCTAGTGTGAACAGGCACTAAACTGGGAAGTAGAATTTCTGTCTTCCACATGTATTTTTGTATACAACAGCAAAACACATGTACATAACATAAATTCCCTTTGTGAATTAGAGGATTAATACAGAAAAAAACCCTTCCTATTCATCTATGAAAGTAAAATTTTACAGTATTTTTCAGATTTGGCAACACATAATTATGTGTTTCAGTTTAAGAGATATAACGTACTTTTAAAAAAATTTGCAATTAAACAAAAAGTCACTATGTTTTAATGTAAGAGTTATGGATATAGTTATAAACTGTGTTTGTGCAGTAAATTATGTTCGAAAGTCCTTTATAAATTTGGCATTAGCTTTCAGAGTTAACGCGTATAATTACATGGGTGCTATCAGTTTATAGTGAATATTCCTGACCTTGCCGGAAAAACCCAGCAATTTTTATAAAACAAATTCTCACATATTTTTTACCTTTATTTCATCTTTTTTTCCTTTTTTTTGTTTTTTAAAATAGTTAAATTTAAATTTTGTAGGTATAGATTTATTTTAATTTGAAAGGTGTATGTATATTTTTATTTTTTTATATGCCTGCCTGAAATCGTAACGAGTTGTTTTGTTTTTGTTCAAGTGGTTTCTAGTTTCTTCGTCAGGTATATGAAGAATTATGTCGTTTTTTTACACACATATATCGTGTTTAGTATATTGTATATTTTGAATGTAACAATCAACAACAAGAAGCATTAAATCCATACTACCTATTCAACCATTCACTTGAGGAGTACGTGAGTTGTATCACTTGCCTAAGCTGATCATAAATTTTTCTTTGTATGTGTTAAAATATTTGATATTTTTCGTTTCTACTACTCAGCTGCTAGGTATTATTTAAATAATAATAAAAAAAAAAACTATCTCAAAACGAGTTTGCGATTTTTTTACAGTACTCTTTATTAGCAAAGAGTGTAAATGTCAAAATTTGTCTCATTTTTGCATTCAAGACTAGTTAATTTTTTTTTACTTTTCGCTTTTTAATATTTACAAAATAAGAATTACGTATAAATTTTATGAAAAAAAAAAACGTTTAAAACTACTCAATATTTCACTTCATTTTAATTTATTATAATTATTATAAATATTTTCTTTTCTCTTTTTAAATAAATTTGTGCTCTTCGTCTCTTTTACAATTATGTTTACTTGTTTTGGTTTCCCTTATAATTTCTTACATGCCCCCCTTACTCTTTTTACTGATTTTTTGCAATTTTTATTTTTTGCTTCAATTATGTATTTACATTTTTAGAAAATTATCTTTTCTAACAAAAAAAAAAACTTTTACTTTCTTTTTTTCTTAAACAATTAACAACTTTCATAACTAGTTAAAAAATTTTTTTTTAATAATCTAAGAAAATAAAGCAAATTCTGCAAAACTCTTGAAATGACTAAGAATTAATTTTTAAACATTTCAAAAAAATATTTTGCTATTAACTGCTGCTGCATACAAGAAATTTATTTGCAGAGGTTAGATTGAGGTTATTAAAATTTATATTAGAGATATGTATGCACACATAAATTGAGACAAATTCTTATTTTATTATAACAAGATAGTCATAGATTACAAAATTATATTTTTTTTTATTACAAAGTTAAGAAGGCCGGAATTTATTGTTAAGGATTAACGAAACCCTTTCATTGTGTTTTGTTGACAACACTATTTACTGATGTCAACTGCTGGTTCTTGCTAGAACCAAAAAATTCGCTAGAAAATCATTAAATTTATAAATATATAAATTAAATTTGCAATTTTAATAATTTTAAGAATACATTAGCTGTGTTTATGTGGCTAACTATCGACGTTGGCTTATGTCATTCCCTTATAAATTCGGAAAGATCTTTCTCAGTTTTTACTTTTTTTTGTTAATAACTTAGTGTTTGCAGCAAAAGCTTATTTGTTGTTTAAAATGGAATCAATACAATTCGGAAAGACTTTTATCAGAACTTTGAAGAATTTATTTCCAAAGATAATTTATAAATTCGCGAATTAGAAAATGCCTTTATTCGGGAATTATAAAAATACATTTTTTAATTCTTTTAAAGTGCTGTATAAAACCTTTATTTATTTGTAGTTAATTTATTATTATGCTTGTAAATATGTAGTTCAAGCGATTAAAAAAATAAAGACTGAATTCGCAAATCGAAAAAAATTTTATTTTATTTTGACTTCAAAACTCTTCATTGAAAGATAATTGAGAAATTTATAACACGCTCTTTTAGATTTTTGCAAGTGTCAATTTTTTAGTTTTCATATCTCTTCTCTAAACTTGAAAAGAGAACAAAGAAAATGTATTGTTCTCTACAATTTTAATCTTCACTAGTTTCGGTTTCTTCATCTGACGTTATTTATTTTTATTTTGATGTTACATTTATCACTAAATTTTTATTGTCATTTAATTTTGTATTCACAAACAATTTTATTTCACATCCAAATTCTACATTTTTGTTTTAACACATTTGTGGTGGTGGTGGGTTGTCATTTGTATTTGAGGTGGGGGAGAAAGAAGTGGAATAATATACAGATATTTAGATCTTGGCGACTATAAAAGACTATGAGAAAAAAGAAATAGATTTTTAATAAAAACAACACCAACTAATCGATGTGGTACTATACTTGTTTTCCTTAATTTCACAAAATATAGATACTTTTTTTTTAAAACAACAAGTATATTAAACCAAGTGTTGCCACATACTGGAAAATTTATACAAAATATTGCAAATAGGTATAAGTATTGGAAAAATACAAAATATTTTAATAAACAGAATTTAAAAAATTATAGCTTTCTTATAGTAAATAAAAATAATTTTTAATTTGAAGAACTTTTCAAAGTATTTTATTATAATGGGAATTTATCTGGGTTTCTACTGAAACAAAAGTTACAGATTGTGAGAAAATAATTAATTCCGGCGACTTTATGAATAAATTGGATTTATTTGTTGTGCTGTATTTATTAATACAAATTTGTTTTGTGTACTTTTATTTAATTTTTGTCAGTTGATAGATAACATTCATTATATTTGTGATACATGAAGTCGTAGACGTAGTTTCTTGGTTTTCACAATATGAAGAGTTTGTATATACGTGTTTTCTTATTTTTTTTTATATACATGCATATATATTTTTTTATACAGCTTAGAGCTCTTCTCAATATTGTTTTTCTTAATAATAAAATAAGACAACAAAAACAATGCATACAAAATAATCAAATTAATACCAACAAAGACTTAGTATAATTGTTTATTGTTTTATAGACTACAGACAAATAAGGCAAACGAAAAAAAAATCAACGAAAAACCTTCAGTTTCATTCCATTTTTATAAACACATTGGAATGATAATTTAGATTAAAGAGAATTGAATACTGTTTTATTGTTTTCATGAGCAGTTTTTATAGAATATTAAATTAAGCGGGATTCCCCTCGGCATATAATAGTGTAATGTTGTGTTGAATCATTATTAAAATAAATATTTTATTAAATTTTATTATAAAAAGATTTTATTTTTGATCTAATTTCTTGTATCCATAAAATAAATTTTCTTAAGCCAAAACGTTTATACACACAAAAATTGGCTAGATCAGTTTCAGAAATATTTTTTGTGTGACCCTTCATTTCTACTGTTTTTGCAATGTTTATGTTGGCAACACTGTTATATGAAATTTAACGGCAATTAAAGTAATGCTAAGTGATTTTTTCTTTATTATTATTTCCTAATTCACATTCTCGGTTAGGATTTGTTTTTTAAAAATTTTTCTTTAACAAGTAAAAAATAACTTAAATTCGGCTGTGCCGAATCTTTAAATACTTTCTACAGTTTTTGATAAAAATATTAAAAACACTTTTTAAAGTCAAATCTTGGTGGTGAAAAAAAATTTTTTTTTTTTTTGGATGCGGAAAAAAATATTGTGGTAGAAAAAAATTTGAGGTGAAAAATATTTGAGGTGAATACAAAATATAATTTACTTCAAAGCGACTGTTGAAAAATATGAGAAAACACATATATTATGTACCAGTCGCTACTATGAAATTGTACTAAAATACACCAATTTGTAAGGAAAATTTAGAGGTACCTTCACATTTTCAATCTTAACTTTTTTCCCGGTTTAAAATCTTCAATATCCATGCCATATGATTAAAGTAGTCTTTTTTCCTTTATTTATTGCGTTAATTTTATTGCAAATAATTAGTATTTCTTTTTCAATCGAGAGATTAATTTTGTTTTTTATATATTGCTTACTTTTTTCAATAAATTTTTTACAGTTTCTGTTGCTATAGGATGTTGTTTTTGTTACTGCACTGCACTCTGACTATAGTTGTTGTATTTTTTGATAAAATTGAAACTTGTTGTTTTTGCTTATTCAATTAAAATTGTTGCTCTGCCTGTATATTTTGATTGATGTTTTAATTTTTGATGTTATAAATTATTGGACGTGTTTTATTTAGTAACTCTTTTTTTTTTTGTTTGTGTAAAAATAAAACTTTGATGTTGCTGCTTGTAGATGTTGACTTTTTTTTTTTTTTTTGCTTTAAAACTGCTTTATCTCTGACGTGTGTATATTGTTGTAAAACTATGGCAATTTAAAAATAAAAATATATAATAATTTTATTTTGCAACACTTGTGATTATTCAAATTTTTTTTAAAATTAATTTCCCAATTTGTGTCGTTCTTTAGTAATTTCGCAAACACGTTAAGTTTATTAAGATACACACTTTTCGGTGATACTCAATTTTTTTTTAATTACTCTTTATTATTAAGGAATGTTACATTCACACTCTCATTCTCTTTTTTATTCTCTTTTTTAACTCGTTTTATTTAAAGTATCGAGTTTGCACTCAGCTGTTTTTTAAATGAAACAAAGATCACTCGCTTTTTTTTCAATTCGTTGAGATTACCGTTGTTCGTTACTTTGTTTTATACAGAAAAATTTTAATCGTTTTTTTTTTTGTACTGCTGTCAAATTTTTTTTTTTCATTTCACTTTGACATTTTTCAACTATTTAAAAGGGAATTTTCAATATTTCCACGAAATTTTTTTTTTCAGTTAGTTGTAAAATTGATATTACAATTGCTATTTAAACACTAAATATATATATTAGTTGTACTTTTCTCTATCAAATTTACGATATTAATTTAGTATTATTAGGTTAATCGCTTACTAAATTATAGAGTATATATATTTTATTAAATTTAGTTCACACCATTGTCACCTTAAGCAGCAGTAACCACTCTGGCACCACTACCACCACTAATTGAACTGCTTTACTTAGTGAGTCTATCTTCTCTCTTCACCAAAATCAAAAATATAATACAAATACTACGTATGTATGGTATGTACATGTGCATTGACGTTTATATATTTTTTTTTTTTTTTTGCTTTCGTATAAACGACGAATGTATGAAAAAAAAAATAATAATATAATAGAAAATACTTGGACGAAAAATCCACCAAAACATACCACAAAATAAGTTGTTCGTTGGGTTTTTTTTTTTTACTTTTCTGTGTATTGTGTTGTTTTTCAACCAGGATGTTATCGCTTTATTACGTGGTTTTTGTATAAACAAGTTTAAAACCAATTAAACCAATCAAATTTAAAGAATTTTATTTTGTTTGTTGGTTTAAAAGTAAAAATATTTAATACATATTAACAAATTATTTTTATTGAAAGATTAAAATTTTAACAAATCGCTTTTGTAATTTTTACTCGTTAGAACTGTATGTATTTCTCTCGTTCTCTTTAGAAAATTTGACAGCAATCAGCTGTTTATGTGTTCTAATCTTAATAGGGTTGCCAAGCCACAATTAGTTGATAACTATACAAGTATCTTGGCATTCAATGTTAGTCAATGAAATCCATAGTGTAATTACCAAGGCCTTCCATTTGTGACGTTTCTCTGAACAATAATTTTAAGAAAAATCAAGAAACGTCGCTATAAACGCGTTATATGTTCACTACAATATCGAGCTATTCACTTTTACAATGTGATATTGATCTTTAGACTTAAAATATATTAAAGTTTTAGCAATAACTAAACAAATTATTAACAAATTTTGAAACATATAAATGTAAACTACTAATTTAAGTCATTTATGGCCCAAGAAAAAATTGTACTTCCGTAAATATATACAGAGTTGTCAAAAAAAACATCATTGAAAAAAAGGGCCGGATGTTCATCAAAAGGCATCGGAAAAGCGAACGAAATCAAAAATTACAATGTTAGCAAAACAAAATAATTATCCAAAATAAAATAAAAACAAGTAAAAAAGGCTTAAATTCGGCTGTGCCGAATCTTTGAATACCCTCCACCAATATGCAAAAAAAAAATGTTCACTGAAGTAAAATTATGGAGGTGAAAAAAGTTTTTAAGGAGAAAAACTTTTTTGGACGCGAAAACAAATTTTTTGGTAAAAAAAAAAAATTTTTGAGGTGAAAAAAATTTTTTGTGGGGAAAAAAAATTTTCTGGTGAAAAAAATTTTTTGAGGTGAAAAATTTTTGAGGTTAATACAAAATATTATTCATTTATAAGCGACTGATGAAAAAATATGAGAAAATATATTATGTACCAGTCGCTACTATGAAATTGTACTAAAATACACCAATTTGTATGGAAAATTTCGAGGTATCTTCACATTTTCACTCATAACTTTTTAACCGCTTGACCGATTTTGCTCATTTTCAATACCAAACTGCTCGGGAGGATGTCCAATAAACTGTGTAAAAATAGGCACCCCCGCCTGCGTCTTCGCGTCGTGATCACCATTTCAACAGACGGACGGACAGACAGACATCGCTAAATCAACTTAAAATTGCATTAGGATCACGAATATATATACTTTATGGAATGACAAACTGATATATACCCTCACCATATATGGTGGAGGGTATAAAAATGCATTTGTAATTTTCTTTTTTATTTTAAACAAAAACATCGTAGAGCTGCTCTTATTTTTTTACATAAATTTGAAATTTTTACTATTTTTTTTCCGGTCCCAAAAAATTTTGCGATCGCGAAACATCATTATGCTTGTGTTACTAGGGAGAAATTTGTTTGTGTAGCATTTTTTCGTAACGGATTTTCAAAAAATCGAAATTCTATTTCTTTTTGTGGTTCGTTATTTTTCTTTAGCTTTCATAGGGGATATTTCATTCTAGCTGGCAGACGATTGTTTTTCCTCTTTAAAAGAAAAATTTATCTAAATACATATTGCACATATTTCTTTTGAACAAACTTTAGTGCTTTCGTTTTTTTATTTATTATATTCACTGACGTTTATATATCAACAACAACAACAATAGAAAATTAAACAACCACAACTACACAAAGGGGCACGTTGATACACCCATCGTTTTAAGTTAAAAAAAAAAAAATTATATTCATTGTTTTTTTTTGGGGATTGTGCTAAACTGTTGCTGCCTGCTCATATATATACCACGCTAACTTGCATCTGACTTTGCTATTTTTTTCTCTTTTTCATCATCATCATCATCGTCATAAGGTGTGAAGCAACAGTATCAACACACGTTATAGAAAAACACTTATCACGTTGCATTGCGTTGGGTTACGTGCTAGGCATTTACATATAGGAAAACAAATATATATGTATGTATATATATATTTTGATTTCAGTTTATTTCTTTATAAGTACTAAATTAGTTTGATTTAAAATGGTTATTTCTTATTTTGCATTTCATTTAAAATATAAAAAGAAAAACAATGTGGCCATGCTGTGGTATAAAAGAAAAGCTATTTAAATAAATATGAATCAAATGAATTTATCATCAATTAATTGCTAAAAATAATTAGCAGAAATTATTACACTGAAAATTAATAATGAAAAAATTAAAATGTTTAAGGCTGCGTTTATATTACACTCGAAAACTAGTTTAAACTGGATATCAAATTCTAGTTCGTGTTAAATAGCACAAGACTACCCAGACGGGAAACAGCTGATTGAATCAAAATGGCGACTAAAAAATGAGTAAATGGAAATATCGAAATTGCAGTGATACACAGAAAAGAATAAATCAAGGCGAATTTACACCAGGTGGTGGGTGTTATTAACACAGCTGAGTTACTTTTTTTTTGCATAATTAGAGAGAAAAATGTCAAAAGTTGTTTATGTATGCGTTTGTTTTTCTTTAAAAGTGCATGCACAAACAATTTGCTTTGTTTCACTCAGCTGTTTTTGGCATATCGATCGATCAACTAAAGCAACAATAAAAAAACATGTTGTTTCTGTAATGTTTTACTTGTTGTAGAATCAACACCACCTGTAAAGTGAATTCGCCTTGGGATAGATATACAAAAAAAATATGTACCATACAATTTATATGGAGTTTGTTTTCCATTTCATTTTGGAAATCTCTGCAATGTCAAAATAACCATACGGTTCGAGTTCTTCATGTTTGGCATATGTCATTGGTAACCTGTCTGTCAAGTCTGTGTTTAATAGTACACAAAAACGACATAAGTGACAGCTGTCAAAAAAATATTTTAAAACTGTATTTTTAATTTTCTATAATGAAGTGTGAAAACGAGTAAGAATGTAGGGTTACTCATTAGATTTTATTCTTATTTCAAATTAAAAAAAGTTGCTAACGATAGAATTTTTGCATAAAATTTGCCAGTGTTGCCAGACTTTAAAATCTCGTGTCATGTTTATTTAGTCTGTGACCATATAATCAAAATCCAGTTTAAAGTACAAACACAGAACACAAAATAAAATGGAATCTTAAATTGTGGCGCGGTAAAAATAAAGAAAGTAGCAACGGAACCGAAAAATACTCGTTTAGAAATAATGAGAGAATAAGAAATTACGATAATAAAATCAGTTCTATCTCTCACGGAGACCAATGCACCATTCTTAATATTAAATTTTATAGAAAAACGGTTACCATTGCATTGTGTTTCTTTTCTTAAACTAGATTTAAGGCAACACTAAATTTTAATCATTACAAAATGTTACTTAAATGTTGTTTAAAATATGTAGAAAATATAAAAAATCACTTTAAATTTAAACATTTTTGCTACCAATGCATGAAATACTCAAATTAATCATTTATACATGAAATAGGAGACAAAGAATTTTTTGAAATTTATCAATCTTTATAACAAATGCAGAAAACAATACATACAACACAATAAATAAAAAAATAAAAGCAATGTTTAAAAAATCATTTTCCATATATGTATTGCCAAACACCTGATAAAAATAAAATATAATCAAATCTGACTCACATCTCGTATGTAGTGTGTCGGATGCACGAGTAGATTAATAAAATAATGGCGTGTGCAAAAAAAAAAACAATTTGAAATTAAAAAAAAAAAACAACAACAAATGTTTAAGGACATTTTAAACGAAGTGAGAAAAATAAAGGTCAATAAATTTATTTTACAAAATAAAAAGCAACAATGAAGCAAAAACAAAAAAAAAAATCATAAGCTATTCTGAAACAATAAAAAATGTAAACTGACAAAAAATAAAAATTAATGACATCAACAGTAATTTATTAATAACGACGACACATAACAAATTTTGCAACGTTTAGTTAAAACAAAAGTTCAATGATTTCTTAAGTGCTTTAAGGAAAATCTTGATAAATTAAAATTATTTTAGAATTTAGTAAACTATTGAAAAATATTTATATTAATAAAAACGTTTATTTTACTTTTTTGAATAATTGAAATTCAAATTTAAGGTGGTTATTTTCACGCTTTGATTTAGTCGAACGAAAATACATGCAGTCACTCACTCATTCGTCTCACGACGAACGTGTTGTGGAAACCTTCCTTGTAAAATTATTATAAATTACATCAATTGTTTTCATATTTATATTTTGTTGTGAGGAGTATTTTCAACTCTTCAATATATATTTCGTTCATAAAGATTATTTACCTTGTTTGTCACTCAGATTTAAATGACTGATAAATATGAACATTAGGGTGACAGTATATTACTTTTTGACGAATTTTGAGGTGCGTCGTATGGAATAAAAATTTAAGCCAAATCGGAGCGGCACAAGCACACCGAAAATTCTGATTTTTCCAGCAAAAAAAAAATTTTGTATTTTTTTATAGCCAGGGTAAGAAGTTTCATGCAAATGCATGTTTGCAGTCAGTATTCCAAAACGATGTTTATCAAATACATTTCAGATTCCAGAAATTTGCAAAATGTCATCGATTTGTTTGTTGCATTATTTTTGCATAACACATCATTTCTAATTTGGGTATGCTGAATACAAATATGAAAAAAATTCAAATCGCACGAAGGGATTTCGAGATATCTATAATTTTTAGGCGATTTTAAGATATTTTATTTGGATACCCTTTTTCATATTCTAGTTCCGATTGCACATATTAATAAAAAAAAAATGATGTTAAAATTTATTCCGACTTTCGGAATTTAAAAATCAACAACTGTTGAAAAGATTAGTACAAATTTCAAACCTATTACAAAATCATGTATTCAAATAATTTAAAAAACGTAAATTAAATATATATAAAAACTGAAATTAAAAAAAAAGTCTGCTCCGTATATATTTTGGTTTTGTTTCAATTATTTTTGCATCCAATAAATTTTCAGAATATTCTGTTTCGGAATTTTTAGTGGAATTGTAAGCTATGATTTGAATTTTAGAAACACAACTGATAGTTTCTAAAACAGATTTTTTTATTCTGAATAAAAAAAAAAATTAGTTATTTGAGAAATACAAATTAGTGATTTGTGAACATCAACAGAGTTGTAATTTCAAATAAATTACCACGTATTTAAAATAAAAAAAATCCCGGGATTTGAGCTAAAAACTCAAGGGATTCGGGACTCATTTGAATAATCCCTGATTTCTAGTGACAATATAAAAATCAAAATTTATTTATTTATTTTTTTTTTTTAAATTCGAATCGTCATTATATATATTTTAAAACAAGTGTCAAATTTTGGATGACGTTAAAAGGAACTGTGCCCATACAAAACGCTGTCACCTTGCTTGTCACATACTTTTTTATAAAAATTACTTTAAACTTATTTAAGATTTATAGCAGGCAGGCAGGCTTTTTGTTGTTTTGCAAGTAAATTAATTTTATAATAGCTGTTCCTATAGAATTCAATAATTTTGTTTGAATATCAGCCAAAAAAAAATTGTATTTACAGCGTAATTCATAAGTTTAATTTAGACATTTCATGTCAGCAAAACAACTAAAATATTTTAAGCTTGTTCAATGGTTTTCATGAGTTTAATCATTTCTTTTAGATATCTTCTGTCTTACTAAAATTTTAGCAACCCTGTTTTAGTAAAAAAAAAAATTATACATGGCTTCAGACATGGCAAATCTATAAAAATTATCTTTGATTAAGCAATCCCAATTAATTAAAACTTTATTTGGCCAGAGTAATCCAACAGTTAGTAAAAAAAAACATATTTGCAATTTATTTTAAACAAAATATTCCAACAATTTTAATATATTAAATTATTTACGGCAATTCACTTTTCATTATCAGTTGGAGAAAAAAAAGAGTTAAAATGAACCGAATATTAACAAAAAGAAATACAAAGAAAAAATTGCTAAAAAAAAATGTATGGAAATAAATAGAAATAATATAAAAAAACTTGTCTTGCCAGATTTTCATTATTTAAGTAAGCAGTTGAATATACATTAATTTTTTGGTTAAAAAATATACAATCAAGCGGCGTTGACAAAAAAAAAATTAAGGCAGGCTGGTAATCATAACAACAGCAGCGCGGTAACTGAGTTGTCATACGAGTTCTGGATAATCAAACTTTAATAAAATATTTTAAAAAAAAAATGCATTTAGTACTCATATGTTTAAGGCCGAGTTTTTAGAATGTACAGGTTGGTTGAAAAGTTCCTGCGCTCGAAATGAAAGAATCCTGTTTTTGTTACGAAATATGTTTTTGTATTCAATATAATCTCCTAGAAGCTCAATACACTTGTTTCAATGATCTTCCAATAACTTTATCCTATCCTTATAATGGTTTTCCGGAAGCTCTGCAAAATAACCGTCTACGGCTGCTATGGCCTCTTCATTCGACGAAAAATGCTTTCCACGAAGGAATTGTTTGAGATTTCTGAAGAGATAGTAGTCACTGGGAGCCAAATCTGGTGAATACGGTGGATGTTCAAGCAATTCGTACTTTAATTATTTGAATTTAGCCATCGTCAAAACACTTTTGTGAGCAGGTGCATTGTCTTGATGAAAAATGATTTTTTTCTTCTTTAAACCAGGTCTTTTCTCACGAATTTTTTCATCCAGCTTATCCAAAAGGCTGCAATAACATTCAGAGGTGATTGTTTTACCTTTCTGAAGATAATCAATCAACAAAATTCCTTTTGCATCTCAAAAAACTGATGCCATAACCTTCTTTGCTGATCGTTGTGACTTCACCAGCTTCAGTCCACTGTAAACGTTTTTGTTTCAATTTAGGATCATGGTGGTAGATCCAACTCTCATCCATAGTTATAAACGACGCTTTTATTCGGCTTAAAACGCTCCAAATTACGCTGAGAAATTTGTTTTCGATCCAGTTTTTGTTGAATTGTTAATGTGTGCGGCACTAACTTTCCAAACAGTTTTTTCATACGAATTTCTTCATGTAAAATATGGAGTAATCATTCGTCTGAGATGCCTATGACATTAGCAAATTCACGCTTGGTCAAACTTGGATCTTCACTAACCATATTATGTACCTGCTCAATGATTTCTGCTGTGGTTGCAGTTTTTGGTCGTCCTTCGCTTGGATCGTCTTTAAGGCTGGTACGACCACGTTTAAATTCACCAGCCCAAAATTCAACGGTGCGTTTTGAAGGTGAGTACTCCTTATACACTTCTAACAATTGTTCATAAAGTTCCTTTGCTTTTAAACCCTTCAAAACAAAGAATCTAATGACTGCACGATATTCAATTTTTTCCATATTAAAAAAAAATCAATGACACGTCAACTTCAAATGGCTTGTAAAAAAAGAAAGAATTGACAGAATGACTTGCAACTTTGCATGTGTTCTCAGGGCAGTTATACAAACTTGAAAAAAAAAGTTTGGAGCTAGCATTGCCATCTCTTGGTGAGCGCAGGAACTTTTCAACCAACCTGTAGTTTATCTTAGTTTAAAGAAGTTTGTAATGTAGTTTACTTTGTTTTATTTCAATAAATACCAAAATTCCAAAAGAGAAAAATTGGTTTCCACTAATTTTCGATTTAACCGTAGAGTAAAAAATTCACTATAGATATTTAGGTTCATTTTTTAGTATTCAGGAAAACAATTGTAATTCTTTTTAATCTAAAAAAAAATTGAATAAATTTCATGTTAAATTTGGTGATATACCTTAAATTTTTAAGTTAAATCTTATTTACTCGATTGCCTTACTAAACCAAGTTTAACTGACATCCCAAAAATTTGGCCTAAAACAACCTGTTTCCGTCAGTTGTGCAGATTTGATTTCAATTCTTTTTTAAGAACTATATGAGACAAAATTAATTCAACCCTTCCACCGGTGATAGGTTTTTTTTAGTTAACCTTTTTTTTTAAAAAAAAGTCAACCTTTTTTTAGACAACCGACTTTTTTAAAAAAAAAGGTCTTCCGTGTTTTTGTAATTTTTTTTTTAATCTAAAAAAAACTGAAACTTTTCCATGTCGAATTTTGTGATTAGTAAACCGAAAATGTATTTACTCGATAGCCTTACTAAACCAAGTTTAACTGTCATCCCAAAAACTTGGCCTTAATCAACCTATGTCCGTCAATTTAGAAGATATGATTTCAATACTTCTTTTTTAATTACTATATGAGACAAAATTAGTTTAACCCTTCCACCAGTAGGTTTCTTTTAGGGTGATCGATTATTCGGCAATTTTTAAAACCTGGTTGTTTTAAAAAAAAAGGACAACCGTTTTTTTAGGGACAACCGTTTTTTAAAGCACAACCGTTATTTTTAAAAGGACAACTGTTTTTTTTTTTAAAAGGACAACTGTTTTTTTTAAAGGACAACAGTTTTTTTTTAAGGACAATCTTTTTTTTAAAGGACAAACGTTTTTTTAAGAACAGCCGTTTTTTTAAGGACAGCCGTTTTTTTTTAAGGACAGCCGTTTTTTTTAAGTACAACCGTTTTTTTTAAGTACAACGGCTTAAAAAAAAAGTACAACGGTTTAAAAAAAAAGTACAACCATTAATTTTTTTTAAAGGCAAACGTTTTTTTTTTTAAGGCAAACGTTTTTTTTTTAAAGGACAACAGTTTTTTTTTAAAGTACATTCGTTTTTTTTTTAAGGTCATCCGTTTTTTGTAAAACTAACGTTTCCACCTCCATATATTTACAAAAACAAAGCAAATTAACCATTTTTAGCTAGGCTTGCACATGTACTTCAGAACCCAAAGTTTAAGTTGAGCTAGAGGCTCCAGAAGAAGACAGAACATGAATGAAAAAACATAATAAAACGTATATTTTGCTACATACTTGTATCACGAAATCAGCTTAATCAGCTGTTTAATTGCTGCAAGAATGAAGCAAGTTTTTTTTTTGCGATAGACCGACTCTCAGGGGAGCCACCCTTTCAAATGCAGTGCATTGTGTTGAAATTAGGAAAATAATTTATGGGAAGGAGGAAAGGGGAAGAAGTGTTTGTGAACATTTGATTTGAATTTCATTGTATTGTAAGTAATAGGGAAGAGGACCTCCGAGGCTAGCTTATTTCACATACGACTTTAAACGACCAATAAACGAATTTTCTTTGTATTGTGTTGTGCAATTCACTGGACAATCGACTGCAAACGGATGTGCTCTACACGATGAGCAGGTATTACGAATATTAACCCGGGCTCAGTTCACTTATCTCGGCTGAACAATTTAGATAGTAATATCTATGGAACAACGATACATAACCCACATTCCGACGATGCTCCAATGAGTCAATAGAGCTGGAATTAATGAGTGCCGACGAACTCCTTTGTACACGGTACAAAAGCTCTAAAATAGACTTTAAAGCTCCTGCCCATATATGGGACTTGTATTCTATATTCGGTCGGATACAAGTGTTGTAAATAATAAGGAGATCGGATGGAGTGAAATATTTCTTACGCCGTTTTAGGAAACCAAGAGACTTGAATGCTTCTTTAGACACGTACTCATTCCAACGGACATTACACTGAATTTTTTATATACGTTTTAATAGGTTCGTTTTGTTTAAACTCTGCCTTCTTCTTAAGGCTAAGAAATGGATTTTAAATTTCTTTGATAATTATTTGAGTATTTTAAAAAATTTATAGAGATTTATAAGCCTAAATTTAGTTTAGATTTAGTTTTAACACGATCAAAAAAAATGACAAATTGCATTTTAGGTACCACCCTAATATATATTTAATTGAAGTATGGGGTGTCCCCAACCAAACAAAAAAAAGTAGTATACTAAAATACAAAACAATAAAATATCAAAATCTAATATCACACTACTACAGCCAACAACACTGCTATTGAACAAGCAGAGTATATGCCGAAGGTCAAACTAAAATGAAATGTATACTTTTTTTATATTAATTTGTTTAAAAAAAATAACAACTTGTTTTTGTTTATTGGTTTAAGGCCTGGTAAGTTATCTCAAAATAGACATAGCTAAAAGCTTGTATAGAAATGAGCTTATATAGAAATGACGGTGGTTAAGTTTACAAAAAAAAAACAATATTAATGTAAAATTAAATAATAATTATTTTTTATTAAATTTTCACAGATAATTTATTTCTCTTTTTATTGACCAAACATTAATTTATTGTAACGGTATTTATTAGATTACCGGTATAATTAATATGTGCCTATGAAATATTTTGCTAAAAAGTTTTTTGTACAACATTATTTGCCTGAATTACGAATAAAAAATATATAGAAAAATTATACTCGTGTGATATATGTATGTATATATAAATATGCGATATGTAACCAAAACCTAATAAAACACGTTTCATTGTCGTCATTTAAACAGTAATTTTTGTGTTTCTGTCAGAGAGGTATGTGTGCTGTTTGCTGTTGCCATGCTCTTCTTTGTACCCACTGTGTTTGTTTCTTTAAAAAAAAAAGTTTTTTTTTTTTGTATCTACACGTTAAAAAATAAATTCAAAAATGTAATATTAAAAA